>JBCNYG010000013.1:19379484-19402839 GCA_039654305.1 Porochilus rendahli | reverse complement strand
GACCTCCATAAATGCAGGTATTATCAAGTGTTTGTACACATACACTTCAAGACCAACTCTGTCCACGCCTAAATCACTTGTACTATCTGCCTCCCCATACTCTCAGCCACTTTCATCCCTCTTTTACTTTCTCCCTTCCGCCCTTTATTTCCCCTCTTGGGCTGATGGAAGAGGGTGGGATCACTCTGCACCGGTTGCCATGACACCAGACAGCCCTTGCTTGGTGAAGGCACGTAGTTCCCTCTGTTCTGCATCCCCAGAGCTTTCCATGCGGGAGAGAGTATGCCTGTGTGTGACAGCACTGAACATGAAAAAAGAAGGAGACAACAAGTGTGTGCATCACATGTCAGTGATGTCAAATTTCAAATCGTTCGAAAGATCTATAATTTTTACATTATACCACACATGAGAAAAATATTTGATGGTTGCATTAGAATACCCCCAAACTTTATTTTGACATTCTGATCGATATATTTGCTGCTATGCACTCTTGCTATTGCATCGAAAATGCAGGCTCTCTCTCTGTGCTATCTATCCCAAAGCAGGAGCACTGATGAATAATTTAGCAGTTGATATTTGCAGCCATCTGTTTCTCTTTTCCTCGCCATCAGTCTTATTCGCAATGTTCTTTTACGCTGTGCTGTGTCACCAAACAAGAAGTGCTGCAATAGGAGGGAGGGGGGTCTCACACCACTGACCAGGACTGGATCCATTACAGCACAGAGCATCTGTGTCTCTCTGAGGTGCTCCTCATGGAGAATTCATTAATCATTCATGAGTCATTTCACACCTGTAATTCACCACGGGTATTTAAGGTTTACTCTTAATTAGCATTTATTTCATTAATCTGTGCGTTATGCGTTTTAATTAAAATAATGTAATGCTTTCACTTATATTTGAATCATTATGAACTTTGCTGCTCATCTGGTATCTGTAAAAAATATAAAACAACTGCAACATTTCGGCTGGTATTAATGGGTATGGAAGTCCCGCTGTGTCATGTCTATTGTATGGCAAAGAGGCGTGAAATTGGCATTTCGTATTATTGCATGCATTAACTAGTTAACTCTTTGCACTAGCAGACAGTGTCCAATAGAGGGAGACTCTGAACCCAATGCCTGGGCCACAATCGTGTGGTTTTTTTAACAGCATTTAATGAAAACACTCAATGCTGGCCCACTCTTTGATTACACAGGATAATATTCGAAGTCATGATTTTGCTGAGACAAGCCATCATTATACTACAGAGATACAAACAAACAAAATTTACATTAAAGAGTACAGCCAGTGTTTGGGGGAAAAAAAGAGGAGCTGGAATGAAGCTCATTGGAGAGACTCCTGATCTAAATGATGAGACTGCTCAGGGCTTCAGCCTTTGGTCAAACAGTGTCCCCTTTCTACAGAAATTACAGCTTGCACAGATCAAGCTCTTGGTGGACGGCCAGCACAAGCGGCGTCTTTGTTCAGGTAAAATTCCTCTGTGCTATCTGAACCCCCTCCGAAGTCTGTGGTTGCCTTTGCTTTAATTAGGGCTCCTGGAGCGGGCATCAAACCACCCCCTCTCTCCTACCACCCCTCCAACCCAACCTCGACTTATTCCCACACAAAAGCAACTGGAACAGCAAGACAATAAGTGCTCTAGTAAAAGCAAAGGTATATCCACAGCCTCTCAGACTCTCTCCCATGAATATTTTAGGTAAACTAGCACTGAAATATGCTTCTCCTTCCAGACTTCTTATACTATGCAGCCACACCATTGATTGCAAATGCAGGCTTATGAAAGTAAGACACGAGATGGTGGCTGGTGGAAAACTGGGCCAGCGCCGAGTTCAGGTGCGTGTGTCAGGGTAAAGACTAATACGTGTTATTCCCAGTGACATTAACGGCAGCTCTTGTCCTCAAGAAAGAGCAGGTTCAACAGTCTAGGGAGTGGGGTTTATGAGTGTGACTCTTCTGTGTATGCTAAAAATGGCAGAGCCGGCGTGGGAGGGAGGAGGTCAAACATTCATTTTACACTGCCTTTACACACACTGACAGATGCTGTCTGCTTTGATCTATCTTTAGCCGATCCACACCTATCTGTGGGCCAATGTCCGGAAAGCTACTTAGAGATTCTGCCTGTTCTAGACCACTAATGTGTGAGCATACAGTATGCATTCAGCCCAGAAAGACTGGGGGAAGGGTGGACTACATTCAGCACAACTGTCTAATTGCACAGCACTGTGGGAAACACAGATGTCATGCATTTGTAGTATTTCTGTTAAAACCTATGTGACAGTGTCAGCAGAACAAGAGACAGAATGAGAGAAAGAGAGAGACATAGAGCGAGAAAGAGAAAAAGAGCCTGAGCGGAGCACAATGATGGAGGTGGCGGCAGCAGGAGCAGGAAGAATTGTGCCAGAGCGGAGCTGGATGCGCGCGCTCTCTTCCCGAGCACAGCACGGCCAAGCTGAACCGAGTGAACTACAGCCGAGTGCTTGCCGTGAGGTCAGAGAGTCCAACATTCCTCTGGAGCTGTGTGTTTACACTGCTCGGAGAAAGGGGGAGTCAGCAAGGGGGTGCATGAGGGCCTTGCAGGAAGGGAAACAAATCAACTCCAAGCCGCACTACACAAACCATGTGCGGTCTGGAGGCCTGTTAAGGCGCTGCTAGACCTCAGTGTTTTCATTCACTGCTTGATCTCATATGAAAACCTGACGCATGCTCAACAGTCCTATCTTCCTCTTTCAGGATTTGGTTTGCATTTAATTTATATTACCATTATGAAGCTATTAACAGTTCCAGAGAAAAGATTATGAGGAGTACAGATCACGTAATCTGGTGTTCACTTTATTTCCCTGAGGAAGAATGGAAGTTCAGCTTATTAAAATATTAGAAGGTGCCCTGATTCACTCTGTATTTCTTAGAAAGGAAGAATTACTAATATGTCTTATATATTCGAATTAGTAATTTAAAAATAAAATTTACATAGTCTGATAATTGTTTACAGATTTAAATTTGATGTTTGAAAAGTGAAAATTTATCAGTTTGAATCAATGCAAGAAAGTGTTTCAGTCAACAAATCTTTTATAACTCGTCAATACCCTGTCTGAGATTTATGCACCCGATTGGAAAATAAAATACAAACGTAATTTATTATGAATTATGATCTATTATTAATTTGTTGTGAAACAGACAGGTGAAGAGCTCAACATTCTACAAGGTAAATAACTGATATCCTCAAGTCTCTTTTAATGCTGGTATTTAAAAAATAATCTTTCATGCTATAACAGCAAAATCTCTATTTTTTTCTCCAAAATTTAAAGGAAGGCAAATATGGGGCATCAAACTGTAAATTCACTTGCTCAACAAGCAGGAATTGGATAGTGTTTTAAATAGACAGAAAAGCAATATTTTAGAAATATTATTTTCTTTTCTTTTATATAAAAATCATTAAGTACTAGAAATTGGTCAACAATATGCGAATGAAAAAGAAAAAATGCAACTTAGAAAAAAGCATTTAGCATAAGAGTCTTACAAAACCTGTTCATTTTATAATTAGAGTATCGAATATCCTAAAGGTGTAAGAAATATACAGTATCTTAAACACAACAAAGTGGAACTGAGGTAGAATACTGCAACCACCAGAATGAGATTTTGAGCAAAGGTGTACAGTTTCCCCCCCTTCTGTTCAAATACGAGAACTACACAATAACTACAGTAAAAAAAGGAAGCGGTACTGTAGGGAGCATGTAATTATCTTAGTTTTACTGTGTAGAAAGACTGAATTAAACTGTAACAATAACGCTGCATAAAATATAAAAGCACTGCCCATTATACACTATTAGTACTATTATTTAAGTCCCTTTGTCTACCAAATACTTCAAAGTTTTTCCTTTTTATTTAATTAAGCTTCAAAGATTTATCCTAATGTAGAGCATGTGTTTAATAAAAAAAAAAAAATATATATATATATATATAATATATAAAACACCAATATAAAGGTAAGAAACAGTTGTACACCCTGAAATTGTACTTCGAATGTTAATTTATCCCCTTAGTAAATAGTTTATATACAAAAATAAGCATTACAATTAGTCCTAATAATCTCACTTTAAGTTTTCTACTCTCTAAAGCAAAAGAGCTGAACATTTACTGATTTCTACAGTCGCTGATAAACACTACAGGTAAACTGCATTGCTTATCCCTGCACAAACATGTTTATTAAGATCATCATTAAAAAAAGCAAAGACAGAAAGAGGAAAAAAAAATATTTAACAGCAGCAGCAGCAGCCTCTAAGGTGTTAATCCAATTAACACTTTTCGTGCACATACTCCAATTAGTGTTTTTTAAAAAAATTTTTTTATAGAAGTCAGTGACTTTAGCCCAGCTGAATAAACCCCTAGTCAAGTCTATTCTGCATCCATGAAGGTTTTCAAGTGTCATGGTCTGAAGTCCAGCCATGGACAGGAAATTGGGGGAAAAGGAGGAAGTCCCATCAGCCTTTAAATGTTGTACAGGATTTCTCTTACATTCTTTTTTTTCCTGACCATTTCTGGCACATTACCAGCGCTGGATAAAACAAATTCGCAAGCATTCAACTGGTTGCACTTCACTTCTTTTCAACATTTTCAAGTTGTGTTTTTTGCTGTTGATTTTCTTTTAGTTACACATGCTTAGAAATGTAAGAATGTTTATATTACTAATACTTGACATCACGAGTGAAATCAAGAAGCATTTACTATGTATTCAGTGAGGGTTTGCTTTATTTTAACAGTCATTTCATTGATATCTAGGTTTTATATATGAGGACCATACTATACTGTTCCAGAATGGACCTACCCTCCCTACAATACATTTATACTTGGCACTGCAGGAGCAAAGCCACAAAATAGTACTATACTGCAGCTCAAAAGCCCAACACTGTACATTTTATTTCAATTTCACTTGTATTCATAAGAATACCAACACGTCTACATGCTGCTATTTACATATATATATATAAATCGACTAAGGATTTTATATATATATATATATTATATACAGATAACTCATTTTGCCTGATTTCATCATTATTATAGATATCATGCACTACTAAATATCTCCTGTCTAAATATGCCTACACAGCAGTACTATGCCCACTGCACATCTGTCGTGGCACAATGTCATTTTGAATTTACATACATTAACTATGGTCTTAAAAGTCTATACACTATGTCACTTTAAATTTACGCTGCCAAAGAGAACATACTGCCAATTGTTTTTTATGTTTGTTTGTTTTTCCTAATTTCTTTTCCTAGATTGTATTTTTAAAACCTTTATACCTAATTGATGCAGGAGTGATTCAGGGTGACGTTTCACTTCTCATGTGACAAATAAACTTCTTGATTCTACTGTAGTGTAGTAGCATTACTAGCTAGGTTTTGTTGAAGTTTTTAATGCTTTGAAAAAATGTTAAATATTTTTATTAGTTACATCATTATAATGTAATGCTCATCTTAGTGTGCTTTTTACAAAACCACTTTGAGTTAAAAACATACAAATAATAAAGACAACCCTTCTAGATGAACGCTTTATACTTGTTGCAAACTACAGAAGTTTTACAAGTACTCTATCTTTACTTTTTTATGTTGTTTTGTTTACTCACAAATAATATATAAATTAATTGTATTCACAGTAAATTCACCTAACTTTATCATAGTAATATAATAATGATATGGCCAAAAAATAATAATATCGATAAAAACATTTATATATATATATATAAATCCCTTTGTTTAACACCAACAAGACAAAAGACAAACTTGTCATGCTTTTCAGGTTTAAGTGGTGTGAAGGGAAGCTGTTAATAAAAAAGCCACTTACAAATGAGGTGTGTTAAAACCCAGCACTAACACGCCCAAAGCTCAGAAGCTGAATGAACTATCAGTGGAGTGCAGAGAGAGAGAGAGAGAGAGAGAGAGATGTAATTGATGGATGGGGTAACCGAGGACTGAAAGCAGAGTGCAGACAGAGCTCTGGAGAAGAGACGCCTCAGCGGGACAGCATCTCTCTCTATCTCTCTGCCTTGTCCATCTCAGAGCTGTGGACTCAGCAGTTCCTCGGAGGCCTGGGCTGGAAAGCTTTTCCCTTCATATTGACAGAATGTTTTAACACAATAGCTAGCCATGGCTTTGAAAATGGATGTCCTCCTCCCACTGCACCCCTGCTCTGAGCCCAACGCCAGGAACCTCGGTTCCCTCACCATGACACCCGTATTCAGCCAAGCAGACAGACGGAGTAAACGTGGACAAAGGCAAGTGTGAAGGGAGAGTGCAAGAAAAGAAGAAAAGGGGCAAGTGATGGCAAAAAAGAAGATGAATGGAAAATGGGGGGCAAGATCGACCGAGCGCGCTCACCTTTTGTCCTCTCAATTTTTCTTTTAGTCTCATTTTAACATCTTTTACCCTTCTCTCTTTGGTAGTAATCCATGAAGTATTACAGAGAGAGAGAGAGAGAGAAAGAGAGCGTTCTTAAAAGAGACAGAAAAAAACACTAAAGCTAGACATCAGCTCCAGACAGGGAGAAACCTACATTGCTTGTTACCGCTGTTTCACTGGGTTCTTCTCTTTCTAAGTTTCCTGCCGTGCTCCCGCTTGGTCAGGTCCGGACTCGCTGTGCTGTCAGAGAGGAGTAGGTTGGTGCAGAGGCAGCTGCTGGGGGTTTTTTGCTTGTTGTCTCTACTGGGCTTTATGAATCCCTCCTGCTTCTGTACACAGTTGCAGCACAATGGCTTTCTAACTCCCCCCACCCTTCATACTCATCAGCACCTGCAAGTGGAAAAGTAAGTATAAGAAGTGGCAGTGACTCTCCCCCGCTCTCTCTCTCTCTCTCTCTCTCTCTCTCTCACACTCTTTCGGTGTGTGTGATGCTTCATACTATTGAGTCCATTAGTAAGTGTGTGCATACTCAAAATGTATTTCCTCATATTCNNNTGTGTGTGTGTGTGTGTGTGTGTGTGTGTGTGTGTGTGTGTGTGTGTGTGTGTGTGTGTGTGTGTGTGTGTGCAGTACTAACCAATTAAAAAGAAAAGCTGAAAGTTTTATGCAGACATATTGGCTCATTAAAAATTCTCACACCAATCAGTTCAGGCTTGTCAGACAATACTAGCAAGAGTGGGAGAAACAAGAAGTAAGTGGGAAAATTCAGTCATCTGTTATAGTGCATTAGCGTAAGTGTTTAAGGTGCTGATAGATAAAGGAGCAATGGAGAACTGCTGAGTTTTAACGGCTGAGGTGAGACAGGAAGCCAAGAGGAAACACACTTGCATAACACGAGCCAGGAGAGAAATTCACAAAAAAAAAGAACAACTAAAAGAAACACATTACACCAAGAGCTAGTTTGTTGGAAAGACTGCTTCTGTAAAGCTGCTTAACTATATGACTACAAAGGAAAACTCTCGGCAAATTTTCCTGTAACCAAACCGTTAATAAATTATACTTACTATATGTAAATTATTAGGGTTTAAGGGTGATTACTGCCTTCTTGCATGACCATTGGTGTTGAGCCAGGAGCATCAATAAGTTTTTTATTTTTTTACTTTTTCAAATTGTACCTGTCAGACAAACTGGATATCGGTTTTATAATATCGGTGCAGTTAAACCAAATGAAAATTAGGGAGTGTGTTCATAAAAAGCTTAATGTCGAGGGCATTGTAAAAACAGCTCAGTATTACAATTTATGATTCACGGTTTTACAGTCTGACTGTCCATCGAGCCTTCGAGCATTTCTGTGTAGAGTTTCTATGCTCGTCCCCATGCTAGCGTGGGTACCTCGGTTTCATCCCAGTCCAAAGACATGCACATTAGGCTAGCTGGTTGTTCCAGATTAACCACACATGTGAATTTGGATGGTTTTGTGTATGTGTGTGTGTTACCCTGGCATGCTCTTTAGGGGTTCTCTGTCTTCGTCAATGTCAGCTGAAATAGTTACCAGTTTCTCCACAATCCTAGCATGATTAAGCGGTCCGGTAAACGAGTTAGTGAGTTTACACAGAATGGTGCACCAGCTCTGCAGGTAAAACATTCCCTATTGATGAAAGAAGTCAGAGGAGGATGGCCGAACATGGCTCAAGTTGGCAGGAAAGCTACGACTCAATTGAGCTATAACTCAAATAAACACTTTTTACAAGAGATGAGAAGAATCTCAGATCTCAATCTTTTCTGATGAGAAGAATCTCAAAATGCACAACACATCAAAGCTTGAGGAAGAAAACACCTTTTTCATTATATGATTAGCCAAGAACCAGAATCTGAGGCTACAGTCAGCACATGCTCACTGAATCTGGACATGTAAGATTGGAAAAGCATCAGCTATTATGGAAACTTTCAACTTTCTACATCAGGTGAAGCTGAAGGTTGCAGCTCAAGATGTTGTGCTTAGGACAGTTTTTAAGAATGGAATGACTTGTGTTTAGCAACCCACAATCATCAACCAGATATTTCACATAAAGAAATGTAATGTTTTTATATGGCCAAATTGGTCTGAAATACTTATTACAAATACAAACCCTATCACAAAATCAGTTTTGAAGAGTTACCCTCGCAAGCAAAAGTAAGATGACACTATTGCCATTTGTGTAAAAAAAATATTTAAAATATTGTCTGATCTTTACCTAGGCAAAGCACAACATCCCCCCCCCCACCCACACACACACACAAATAATAATAATAATAATCATCATCATCATCATACCAAAAGCATCGTTCATACGTTAAATAAATATGTGAACCCCTGAGCTAATGACTATAAATGCTAGGTGAGTAGAGAGATATAGGTTAGCACTACTTTAACTCAAACATTTTGAGATTGCAAATCACAATAAACATTTGCTGATATATATATTGATATAGTTCTCAGAAGAGCTAAGATCAAGAATTGCTGATTTGCATAAATCCGGAAAGGTTTACAATCCAGTCTTGAACAATTTAGTTCATTTGTCCACAGTTCGACAAAAGAGATGATTTACTACTGTAGCTAATATCCATGGAGGTGGGCATATAGCCAAGGCACACTGTGAAAAACTCAACAGAGAACCCTCAATGAGGTAAGGAAGAACTCCACAGTAACAGCTAATTTATTGAAAGCATCATTATCAATGCTTAATATCTCTGTCCATGAGTCCTACCATATGCAAAACATTGAAACAGAGTGTCCATGATACTCTCTACGAAGACACTGATTTCCAAAAAAACCACAAACAAACAAACAAAAATAAAAACCAAACACAACCCAACAACAACAAAAAACACTGATTTATGGCCAATGTTTTCTAAGAAGCACCTTGACACTCCACAATGCCACTGGGAAAATGTTTTGTGGACTGATGAAAGGTGAATTATTCGGAAAGAACACTCATGAAAACATCATCCCAGTGGTGAAGTATGGTGTAGGGAGCATTATAGTACTGTGGAGGGAGCATCATCGTTTGGTCCTGTTTTGCTACCTAAGAGCCTGGATTGCTTGCTTCCATCAAAGGGAAAATGAAGTGCCAAGTTTTTCAAAGTATAATGCGATGGCCTGGCGAGCTGTCCAGGGTGTACTCTGCCCTCGCCCAGAGTCGGCTGAAATGGGCGCCAACTGACCCTAATTAGAATTAAGCGGTTCAGAAAATGAAAAAATGTCAGGGTGACAGTTTCAAAGTAAATCTACAACGGAATGGCTGGAAAAAAGAAAAAGCCACATTTTTGAAGTGGCTCAGTCAGAGAACAAACCTTAACCCAAAGGACACTATTAGTATTAGAATATGGTTGATTGAAATTTGTTCTATGAGGAAAAATGGTTAGAGAACTAAGAATGCTTAATGGGTGTGTTCAATAAAAACATAATGTATGTTATTAGTTTAAACAGATTGTGTTTGTTTATTATTGTAACTTAGATAAAGATCACACCATATTTCATTTACGAATACAAAAAAGGAGGTAATCACAAAGGATTTCCTTTTAATCTCTTGCCACTGTATATTAGTATAAATAGTAAGGCATATATTAAAAGAGTAAAATAAAGTAGTGACTGGTTAGAAGCAAGTGAATGGCTCGCTCTCTCTTTTTGTATCCGTGTCTCTCAGCTGTCCTTGACCAATGGTGTCAAAACACCTGCAGTGATTAGCATGACAAAAATTGCTTTGCCAGTACAGAGTGGCCAAAGCAGCTTGAACACAATGTTCTTTATCCAGCACAGGCAATTACTCAGACTACTCTAACTGCTGTCCATGTGTAATGTTTGTAGCAGTGTCTGCAGTAGTGTTGGAGCAGGATTACATTTAGGCTCTGATGCTTTTCTCCAGCAGTGGAGGGAATGAGTAATAAGAATGTCTGAAACTGTGGCAGGAACTGTAACTGTCTGCTGCACAGTGTGCACAAGCATCAATCACACACTAGGGCCTCTACTTTGTACACACACACACGCACAGATCCCATACGGGTAGTTAGGCATGTCAACCCACTTTCAAATAATGAAAAGTAAAAGATAAGTGTGCTGCTACAAACCCACAGCTCACTTCCCTACTTTACTGTCAACACAGATCTCATTAGGATACCATTACAACAAATGTAAATTATCTGTTACTTTTTATGCTCTTTATTGCTGCAGTTCATATTCTATTTTCTTACTTATCAAAATACCTAGGGCTGGATAAAAAAATTCCTGCTTTCTCATCAGCGCCCACATCTGGAAATTGGCGCCGCATCTACCACTCAATTGTTCAGAGTTTGAGTTTAATACACGTCAGATGTACATGTAAAAGACTGGTCATCCAGACTGTATTGTACCACTTTAGTTACTTTAGTTACCAACATTTTGCTTTAAAAACTTTTGGACTTCGACAGTCACCTCATTTCTCTATTTAAAAAAAGAAAGAAAGAAAAAATAAAAGTGTGTATCGCATTTAGGTTTTCAAAAAGTTATGATAAGAAAACAGGATTTTTTAAAAATCCAGCCTTATGGAAAGAAAATATTAAAAAGATTGGGGATGAAAGAAGTTAAAGTACTTGGAGTACCTGAAAGTGGAAAAGATAATTATACATCTTGCTCTTTACAAGCTACATAAAGGAAGACAATAATCACCACGTGATTTAGATTACAAAATTTATCAAGCTTACTTTATCGTAACTATTAAAATAAAGCATGTGCAGTGAGAGAGAGGAAGAAAAATGGTTAGGACACTGGTAGAACCACAGAGAAACAGCTGAGCCCTTGACAAAGGCCTTTACTCCAAATGCTCCAAGGGTACACAAGCAGCTCACCCTGTGCCCTGACCCTGAACTTCCTTTTGTGTCTGGGAAGGGATGTCGGCATTTGCAAAGACAACAATCGGTATTTACAATGGCGAACTAAAGTCAACTCCTTCCTTACTTTTAATAGAATACCTGATAAGACACCATTTTAGAAACTACTATTCACTCTGCTACAAACAAAAACAAAGATGGACGTTGAAACTGCCCAGAATGCAAATAGTTGTTAGAGTACAGTAAAATCTTATTCTTGATTCTGACTGGTGATCCGAAAGGCATTGAGGATTCATTGAAGCGCCAGCTGTAATTTAAACATTATTAGGTGTATTAAGTGCATTACAGAAATCTAAACACTACTAATCTGCATATTAAAATTCTAGTCATTTATATCGTAACCACTCAATCACAGGGTCTCCAATCAGCCATAAGATGAATGCTAGGCAGCCTCATACACAGCAAGCATTTATTATAGCCAGCATTAATAGTATCTGCAGTTTGTGCTAAAGTAGTTCTTCCGTTTGATCAGACCAGACATAATAGCCTTTACTCAATAACCCTTGGGCACCCTTGCCAGTCTTTCCTTGGACTACCTTTGTTTATCATTGAATACTAGGAACATAGTTTTGAGATGCATAGACACGGCCATTTATTAATCACAACATGTATTAATCACAACTTTTCAAAGTCTCTCAGGTCCCTATGATCGCTAATTTAACTTACTTATAACACATCAAGTTTGAGAACTGACACTTCACGTTCTACACTTCACTACGTCCCACTCCTTTGCCGGTGCCACCACAACAAGATATTTTACAAGTATCCACAGAGGGCATGGTGGATATCGCTGAAAAAGGGCCAAGGGACAATTCATTAGTTCTTTCCCCCCAACAGCTCTAAGCACTGCCCCGCTGTTTACTTCTCCCCAGTGTCCCACACAGAGATTCTTTTGTGCATATTCATGACAATATTGTATGTTTCTTGCCAAAAGTGTCTACTTTAACCAAGACAATGGTCTGTTCATGAAGTCCAGCTTATTAATGGATCAGGGAACAATGTAAGAGTCACAACAAAGTGCTCGCGTTCTCTGTCAAAAATGACTGGTGATGCGATGTTATGGGTACTTGGACACACACATACTTTAACTTGAAGATGAAGTTGAACTTCTAGTTATCTATAATTTGGTAACAGCGTTGGACCTATTGGAAAGTTCCTGTCTATGTAAATGTAATAACTATTGTAATATTATTTTACTTTAGTACAATTTCCATAAGCTCTGAAATGTCTAGTAATAGCATAACAATATATAGTTCACACGAAAGGTAATAACTTACTAGGACCAAGCACGCACTTGTGGACTATGGACAGACAAACACACATATATTAAGTAGGACAGACTGTTGAAATCTTACTGCATGTATAAACCTGAGTAATAAGCTCTCATAAATTTACTATTCATGATCCTCGTTTAAAAATGAGAACTTTAAAGCATAGCATATTACATATAGATATATACTTACTTCTTTATCTGCTCTCCTTTGAACAAACAGCCTTATGTTTGTTGATGTTGTTTATATTCAGCTACATGTGGGGCCTGATGCCTGCATAAATTGATTGTAGACATCTAACCGGATTTTTTGGCTTCGGTAAAAGGATAATACAAGCTCCCTGTAGCCTTTCAGGATACCTTTCGTCAGAATTACATGTTTCCCAAGCGCATCTAAGAACCATTTTTGCAGTAGCAGTGAGCAGCTTCCTATGATTTCTGCATTAGCCTGTGTGTGTTTGTGGGGCAGTGTGACAGCTCACTACGGGAGGCGGGTGCTTGGCAGCAAGAACATGTGACTGACAGCAGGGAAAGGACCACTTATCAACATCCAACAAGCCCGAGGCATTTTAGTATATAACCTACTAATGGAACACACAAGAAAAGCAAACTAAAATGACATTTCTATACTTTATGTTTACATATTTTAACAATAACACTGAGGCCTCGGGTCAAGTGAGCATGGCACTTTGAGCTGGCAAATAACTCCATTCCATTCCATTTCACTTTATGATCCATACCACTTTGCCCTGTTTGGTGTCTCAGAAAGGCTGGAGCCCATTCCAGCCCACACTGGATAGAAGGAGGTTACTTCCCTGAAAAAAGTTAACTGTACTCCGTTCAGGTATTTCATTATGTAATATAAACTACACAAGAAAAACAAACTAAAATGAAATTTCTATAGGTTGAAATATATAGGTTACATATTTTAACCATAATAGAGTGGCAGATCATGTGAGTTCTGTGCTTTAAACGGACTAATAGTTCCGTTCTGCTCTGTTCACCCCACTTATTCATAAACAAAAGTAACGAGTGCTCCCTAAAGGTGTTTTAGTATAAACTATGGAAAACACAAAAAAAACCATTACAATTGAGATTTTTGTTGTTTCTTTTTTCCATTTCAAAGCATAACGTGATTACATCGTGTGCTCCAACCATCACATACCAAAATGTGAATGACTGCCTTTTGATTCAAGCATTATCCACTCTGAATAATGATTTTTAATCCCGAGAGCACGGACTGATTAGAGTAGTATATACTAATCAATGTTATTCACTTTACCTGTCAGTGGTCATAATGCTTCTGATGTAATGGCTGATTTATATACAAGCACACAATCAACATACACAAATGCTTTTTCTAATTGGATAAAAAACATGCATCACCATGATACAGCTTTCTATAAGGAGACATTAATTTAAGATTTATGGAAGGAGACTCCAGTGTCAGAAGTTTGTACCAATCAATAATTAGTAGAGATGATTTAGTGCTTCATGGTTTCTCTGTACAATGGCTAGCTATGTAAGAACCACTTTACAGCTTATAGCTTGCTGCCCTTAGAAAAATGAAAACAGAAACCAACAAGTAGTGCAGATGTTCCACAACATTAAGTGTACCTGGTAATAAAGTTAAGAAGCATGTCACATCTTTCGGTAATAAATTAAAAATTGCCGATTTTGGCAAATCCCTGTGATATGAGTTGAATAAACACGTCAGGATGGCATTTAACAGTAACTCTTTGCAATAAGCCATATCACGCTAACAGTGGTGGTCGGTGGTCTGTCAAACAGGGGAAGACCTACATCAAAAAATTCGTTCATTATTGCATAATGTTATTTATATGTAAATGTGATTTATGCCCTGTCATAGTTATGCAGAATCCAGTTTTGACCAAACAACCTGAGATGGTTTCATTAAAAGTCCAACAGTAATTTTTCTTTATCACGGCACGTCCAGTCAGCCAGTTCTTTCATACTAGGAGAGGAGAAAGACCGGTAATTTTTTCTGACTTCTGAACTAACTTAGGTGTTAATTTACAGTAGGACAGGTACGCAAAAAAAAGTAAGCTATTGCTAGCAAAAGCAGACTAAAAGCAGCATGTACATGCTAAAACTCTGTGTCCAACTAAACTTGAAATGCTGCGATGGCTCTGTTAATCAAACAGAGTTCCAGCCTTATGACTTTTCCTCCAAACATCATGCAGCAACATGGGCTGGCAAGTGTCCTAGCCTGCCCATTCCCGATTGACTCTCAGAGGCGCTAAAAAAGAGCTAAAACTGTGGGCTTTAATAGATTGTGCTGCTACAGCAGTGTAAAAAAATAATCACAGTAGACAACCTGTAAGTCATTATCGAGGATCCTGAGTGAACCATCAATGAAGTTGAACAGGTTCAAGTGCTCTCTATGTAAAATTCATGTAAATAGAACAGTAGTTATTGATGTAATTTTCCTGACATTTTAGAGGAAACTTTAATAACATTAGAGCAGTTGCACTGCACACTACCCGATCTTGAATTATTTTCCAATAACAGCATGCCCCATCACATGCTATTCCTTTCATATAAAAATTGTATGTGATTTTTGGTATGGCTAGGTACATGGTGAAAACTTCAACATAAGTAATATCTACCAGAAATCATAAACGGCATGCAAATCAAGGTAAGTAAAATCAAACACTTAATTTAAGCTCCGTATATTTTGTTCTGTAGATTAGAATGAGACTGACCTGAACTGAGACTGACTTATAACACTGAAATAACTTGAACACAAATGAAGATTCAGACTGAGCTGTGTGGATTCAAACTTCATACCCACTACTCCCTTAATTAGATGGCAAATTCTTATGAGATGATTTAATTTATAAAATATTGGGAATTAAAGAAAAAATGGTCAGCAACATATAGTGTAAAACCAAATGGAAAAAAAAGCAATTACAGAGAGGAGAAAAGATGTATGAAGATGAATTAGAGATGTGTGTATCCAAGGTTGATGAAAATAATGATGTTGATACATATCTTTAACAAATGCTATAAAAGATTACCCAAAAAACATAAAACCCAAAGCAAATCTTTACTTCATAAACAACAACCCTGAAAAAGTGAATCAAACACTGAACAGCAGGCTATGCAAAAAGCATGTTTCTCCTGGTGGAAAATGAGCTTTATTCTGCAAGTGCAGTTCAAGACTTTTAATGGAGTCATTCAAATGAGAATGTAATTGGAAAAAATGGAAGTAGCACAACTTAAAAAAAAAAAGAAGAAGCTATAGGTCTATCTTGGGTTGCCAATATCCACTTTGGCTAGTCTCTTTTTTAATGAAGAAGTGACAATGCCAGTGTAGCCTTTTAGACGAAGCATCACTTTCATTGCACGGTCGACATCTGGAAATGTTCCACTGTATCCTAGCACCAGTCGGGACTCGCTTTACACCTGGCTTCCGGCGCTAATCTCTAGATGACAGATGATTGCAGCAAAAAAGCCCAATGTAAGCTCCTGGTGAATGAGAGACAGAGCTGCCGCAGTCTCCTCTGCTCAGCTTTTTCCTTGATGACTTGCCAAGGTTTTCATGAAGAACCTTATTCTAAAGCAGTTCCGTACACTACAGTCAATGGGCCGGATGTAGGAAGTAAAGGCTGTAGCTGGAAATACTTAGCAATAAGTGCAAGTGGCCAAGCTTTAACTACAGAGGAGCTGATACCTGTGTCCTCAGTGATCAAAAAAACATCTGCAAGTGCATGTTCTTACATAATCACAGAGGACTGGGGGGCACAAAGACACCTGATCCAGAAAACAGGAGGAGCCCAGTCTTTGGTAAATATCCTGCTGTTGACTTAGCTTTTGGAGTTCATCACTCAGGGACAAGATCAGGCAGCATGGGGTGTGAAGCTCATCACATGAGCCGTTATGCTCATCTATTACCACAGCGGCAATGTGAAATCATTTTGATGTTTGGTATTCCGTTTTTTAGAGGACTGTGCTTAAAATCTGAATTACTAGCTCATCCGGGTAAGTTCAGGAGTTACTGTGTGATGTTGGAGTAATTAGTGCTACGAAAGCTGAGTAGGGTTTCCACAAGGTGTGCTGCTATTCTTGATTACCATAATGCATCCATGGTGTGTTCAGGGTGATGTGCACTGTTAGTTTTCTGCCACAAATAGGCCAAAATGTTTCATGACCGGAGCACCTATGTGCATGTCTTCTGTGGAGGGGGCCCTGCCTTTTCGGTGGAGGGGGCCCCGCCATGTGGAGAGTTTCAGTCATTTCTTGACTCCTCCGAGACACGTTCAGCCATCATGCCCCATGACAAAACAAACAAGATCTGTAATGACTGGAGCATGGCCAACTTTCTGGGGGTAGTGATATCAATAGCAATAAAAATAAATGGTCCTCCATCACAAACCATCATCCTGCCCTCAAGTTATTAGTGTTTTGGAGATACCTCCACCATTACTGCAATCCCTGTTTACTCCATATATCAATTTAAATTACTGTCTCAACTGGAGAAATAGTGGCCATTTAACCCAATATACTATATGAAGAGAAACGGGGTTCTGTTGAGACATGGTATATTTGTCCTCTGTCCAAGGACACAGTATGTGCTCGTATATAATGACTTTCATATTTATTCCCATTGGTGTCAGCCAGTCACTACAGCCTGTCATCCAAACTCTGTCCAGGCAAAGAAGAGACCTATTAAAAACTTGTCAAGTGTGTCACATCTGTCAATGAATCTGTGGAGTGGAAGTGGGTGGTAATTCAGTAGGGAATGATCTTACTTGCAAATGATGGTTTTGCAGCAGCAGAAGTTTACAATTTGCAGCAGACTTGCTGAATGTATATAAATAGAGCTATCAACAAAATGCTGGGCCCTAATAATCTTCTTTTTGTGTTTATTCCATTAGGTTTTACCTCTCAAAGGAGGGGTTGATCCTGAACAGCTCAGATAATCGCAGGGCCAAAACACTCACACAACCATTTACACTTAGGGGCAAACTGGAACAGAGAGTATGCTTAATGTAGAGGTCTTTGGATTTTAGGAGTAAACCGGAGTATGGCCAGGAAACCCACACAAGCAAGGGGAAAACATGCAAACTCAGAAATGCCTTAACCCAGGATTTAAAACCAAACCTTCTTGATGTGAGGTGGATGTGATAACCACTATGCCATCGTGCCACCCTTACACAAGCACAGTATAAACCTAAATGAGTTCACATGGAAGACTCTTGAAACCTAACTGAGTAATAATTTAATTTACAAATAAATTTAGAAATATTATACTTCAGAATTTAGATTTTAAAATAAAATGCTATATTCTATACCCTTAGAAGACACTTGATGGACAGCTATGGCTGGAAGAGATTGGCTAACCTCAAGACAGAATTTGCCATAAAATAAATATCTGACCGGGATGGCCTGGCGAGCTGTCCAGGGTGTACTCTGCCATCGCCCAGAGTCAGCTGAGATGGGCGCCAGCCTTCCTGTGACCCTAATTAGGAATAAGTGGTTCAGAAAATGAATGAATGAATATATATTTGAACTTTCATGGACACGCACCAATATAAACCTTCAATTTATGAATATTTGAGACATTGCACGATTTAATAGTTTAAAGAGCTTGTTTATTCAAGCCTATACATACAACTGCATTAACAGCTATTTTATTTTAATTTTAACAATATTCAGTCAGCCAGCAAAATCAAAATCTGTGCAAAAAAACATTCACTCATCAGTAAACACAAACACTACAAAATAACATTAGTTTCTATTTTATGAGCAAATTAATTTGCATAGCATAGTAAGGTGTCCCAAATAATGAGTTAAATCAAAAGACCTGCATTGTTGGAGCATCCTGCACTGGTGATGAATAGGTCACATTTGTCATATCAACATCAGCAAATTTTCAGGTCATATCCAAGTGCTAAATGTCCTCTAGATGTAGGATTGTTTTCCAAATGAAGGCATTCTGTGACATGCTAAATGGTGTACCTGATTTCAAGTCTTATGCAAACTCAGGTTCCAACTTTGACAACATAGCAAGGGTATTTTGGCATCAGTTCGATAAAATGGGAGGCAATGGAGACATGCCATTCATTTTCCCCATTAATGACACACATTTAAGATCATGCTGGAAGGAGTTTGGTGGATAGCTGTTATAGTGGAATATACATACCATATACATACAATATACATACATCTTTAAACTTAGCTTTCTCCATTTACACTTTTGAGCATAATCAAAATTCAAAATTCTAACATAAGATTGACTTATTGATTCTATTTAGGCACAAGTATGCCTATTGAACATTCCATTCCAGATTTAGTCCACCTTTGTTGTTAAAGTAACGCTTATTTTTCCAGCAAGGCTTTCCACTAGAATTTGGAGCACAGTGGTGGGGATTTATTCATTCAACTGCAAGAACAGTTGTCAGGTCAAGCACCGCTGGGCAAAAAGGCATTGTAAAATGTCAGCTTGAAACTCAGTTTGTGCACAGCGACAAAGTCATGCTGAAACAAGCTTGGGTACCCTAGTTACAACGAACAGAAACTGTAATGGTGCCGAATACAAAGACAGTATATATAATTGTCTGATTTCAACTACTTGAAACATTTTGGAGAAGAACCACATATGGGTGTCATGGCTAGTTGTCTAGTCTGCCACACATTTGATTAAACATGATCTAAGCATGCTGTTGTCATAAAGTACAGTGAATGTAATTTATATTAAAAAATTTTTGGATTACAAACACAGGGAAACTAGACCATATGTCAGGATCAAATTATCTGTCATTCCTGAATCAAGTCCCATGATAATGAACAAACATCTGTGGTTTTATTCTTCCAAGCAATTTATCTGTTATGCTAACAAGGCTAATACTTTACATTCAGGGCTTAATGCCAGCTCTTAAGACTAGAAACTGATATCTAAGGAGGGACTTCCCACAGCATTCCAGGGTTCTGGAGGTGATGATTACAAAGATATAAACAGTGTTCTCTCTTCCGTTCCATAGGCCAGCAGTTCAGACTGGGTATGGAAAGTATTTCTTTAAGGACATTTTTAAAAACCTTTACACAAATACCATTTTTTTTAAGGAAACCACCAGGAGGTAATAGGGCAAATGAGCCTGATACACACTTGAGAAGATGGAAAATCTGTGCTTGTTCAAGGAGAGTCCAGGAGTATATATCTACTCCATTCATCATGAAACTCAAGCAACTGAAAGCTAGACGGCTAACCTTTACCTGTAACTTATATACTGCAATCAGAGGAAAAGGGAATAATAAACCAGTGAAAGTACTATGCAATTATGATACATTTCTTTTAAATCATCCATAATTGACAGTCGGTACTGGTCAAGACCTAAACACACTACTGCACCTGAAGCAGTGAATGATAGCTGACATTACTGGCATATATTCCATCTGCACACAGAGCTAAAATGTACAGATACATTCAACTAAGAAGCACTTAAGCACCTCAAAACCTCTGTTTCAACTGTATAAACTCATTCACTGATACATTGCCTGTAAATAAAGGGATATATTTGAACATGAAAAAAATAAGTTTCAATCATTTATTTAACAAAACCCTTTGGCCAAAGAAGCTAAAACTGCCCTCAAAAGCAAAAATAACTTCTTTTATGCTGGATTAAAACCCATGTAAACACAGGGCGTACATGTAAACTCTACACTGACGCCCCAACAGAGCCTGGGGCTTGAACCAAGGACCTGCTAATCAATACGCCTTGGAATGAATGACTCATATTAATGAGAATCTTGAGTTGTTATTGGCAGGTTAATTTGCCAGCGCAATAAATAAACTTTTCAGAAGAATTATTATGCAGATACTCCTTGTAAAGGACTTGAATAAAATAAATAAATAAATAATATACAGAATGTGGAGCTACTTAGGATCAAGATTTAAAAATTCAGTATAATATATAATTAGTATGTAATCATATAATTCGTAGCATTGCAATGCTCGGTATCCTTGCTGAGATAATATGAAGAGAAAATAAAGACATTTCCAGACTAAAATTTTCTTTTAATTTTAGAAAAGTTAATGTAATTGACTTTATATGCTAGTCAATTAAGTTTCCAGGCAACAACCTCTTGGGACTGGATTACACATTGGAGCCGCTACTAACTTGGTGAAGTAGATAATGAGTTAAATCAATTTATAATGAAAAATATTCACATATGCCACATATTCACAACTAAAAGCAGTGAGATAGACTGAAAAAGAATTTCAATTAACTTCCCCCCCCATGAGTTGCAGGTTCCCCTATGGGAAGTTCAAGAAAAACGTTCCAAGGTAAAGCAATTAAAGCCCTGAAAATGGAGTGAGACTACTTGATCAATGAAGGCGTTCAGAAGGTACATTGAACATTGACTGTTGAGGGAGGAATGGGTCTGTATTAAGATGAAAGGTAGACTAAGCAATGTCTCATTTGGCTGCTCCCTCAGGAGGGCATGGAATGCCACAGTGGGCATCTCACATTTATCCAGCATCAGCAGCTGCGTGTCCTCCCCACATCGCTCCTCTCCCCATTTCTCCCCTCCCCGCTGAGGTATTCAGCAAATCTTAATTTCACTTCTGGCTTCGGTGCGGCAGCCTGAGCTCCAGCCACACAAAGGCCAGGGTTTCGAGTTGAACGTGAGAACCACCTCATCTCCTGACCCCCATCTACATATGAATAACCATAAAGAAATGATGGAAGTGAAAGAGGGTTGAGTGCAAATGAGAGAATGACAGAACACAGAGCAAAGTGTGCCTGCCATTTTCTAATCACATGCAGGATTTCCCACTTCTGACTGAAATGTGTCCAGCTTTGCTAAAGAAGAAATGAGCTATGGAATTATTCATAGAAAAACAAAACGGTTGCATTTGAAGCTTTACTTCCATTCAAAATTTTGATTCGTTTTAATAGAACAAAGCCCTCAACTTTAATTCATTTTTGACAGACTGGGCAACAGATGGCATATGGTCAGATGATCTTACATAAAAACATTTTATTAGAAATAATTTGAAAAGGCTGTTTCAAAAATAAAACTTGAAGGAGAAACTACAAGATACCTGAAATTTTCAGTCTGTTGCATTATATGAGCTGCAAATCATTTTAAGGACAAAACAGTTATTTAGAAATTGGCTCTGACCCTCCCTGAAGGACACAGAAATCCAAATGAGATTCAGTCTGTTCTGTGTCCCAAAGCTTGACTTACATTAGATCATTTATTGCCCTAGCAGCTAATCTGTAGGCAGCCCTCCGATTGACCCCATTCATCAGGACTCCATATGCAGGGCTTCTGGCCTGTTGCTGGGGGCTTTAGACAGAGAGGAAAAGTAATAACACTTGAACTGACCTGACTTGTCTCTTTCTCTCCAGTTACAAATGGACCCCCATTGTGTCGCTCAGCTCTAGCTGTGTACAGAGAGAGACAGTGCTTATCATTAATGTAGAACAAAAGTAACAGCACATGTAACAAGTTAACCTGGTAGTCACATAAACCTGGAAAGAAGAAATTAATATACAAAAACGATGAATAGCTTGTAATTTACCTAAATAATGCCTGGTTATATTAGCTTAATATTAAACATGTAACATGGCTACACAATACTTGATTTAACACAATTCTTAATAATATCACACATTTTACCAATTTTCAATCTCTCTCTCACACACACACACACACACACACAATCTTATCTTAAACATATACATATATTATGTTTATATGTTATTGGGAACGGTAAAAGGAAAAATTGTAAAAGTAGCAGTGCAAAGTATAAAATCATGCAGATACAGGCCCGCTTTAGATGTTGTTTGTATCAAATGATTGAAAGAAGAAAATGCTTCTTGTTTCATGAGAAAAATGTTTAATAAATTCTGACTGAATCTCTTAACTTGCATCTACACTAATTTATGCACTGCTGCTAAATGATCAGTTGATTTGATAAATGCAAATGAAGTAGATGGTTAGAGTTTATAGCGAATACTGCACACACATATATATATATATTAAAACAAATTTCTAAAGCTGGCATACAACTCATATATATTTTATTATCATATCAGTTACTGACCTGCTGCCAATTAATGTGATTTTGTGAAATTTTCCTTTAGCTATTACTATTTTTTTACCACTTACTTCTCCAACCTTTTGTTGCCCTGTTCCAACTTTTTTGAGATGTGTTGCTGCCATCATATATAAAGTGAGCTAATATTTTTTAATATGTAAAATGTCTCACTTTCAACATTTGATTTTTTACAAATCATTTTAACATTTTAAAAACTGGAGTTCTCCCCGTGCTTTTGTGGGTTCCCCCAGGTACTCCGGTTTCCTCCTACAGTACAAAGAAATGCATATAAGGCTAACTGGCTGCTCCAAATTACCTGTAGCTGTGAGTGTGAAAGATTGAGTGTGTTGGCTCTGCGATGGACTAGCAAGTTGTTTAGGTTGACCCTAGTCCCTTCCGACCCTAGTTATTCTAAGCAAATCAGCAAAAGAATGAATGAATGGAAAGGACATCTTTGACAGAACATAACACGTTGAAGTATGACACAAAAAACCATTTGCTCTCTCGCTCGCTCTCTCTCTCTCTCTCTCTCTCTCTCTCTATATATATATATATATATAAAATCCTGAGTCGATTTTTCTTAAGACAGTGCAGTAGAACTAAATATGTGGTATAAGAAAAAAATAACTACAATTTCATCCCTACAAGCCTGTTTTGTGGTTGTCCTCACAAATCCCCTGACGAATGGGAAACCAAGAAAAAGGGT
>JBCNYG010000013.1:19362305-19373514 GCA_039654305.1 Porochilus rendahli | reverse complement strand
TGTGGTATAAGAAAAAAATAACGACAATTTCATCCCTACAAGTCTGTTTCGTGGTTGCCCTCACAAGTCCCCTGATGAATGGGCAACCACGAAACAGGCTTGAAGATATGAAATTGTAGTTAATTTTTTCCCCTTATACCACATATACATATATATACACACACACACACACACACACACTACACTGATCATAAACTTAAAGCCACTGAGAGGTAAAGTAAAAAATAGTCATCATTATTAATTTAGTACGAAGGCCTGGCGAGCTGTCCAGTTTATACTCTGCCCTCAGAGTCAGCTGAGATGGGCACCAGCCTCTCCGCAGCCCCAATTAGGATTAACCGGTTCAGAAAATCAAGGAATAAATTATTAATTCAAGAGATTTTCATGATTCTGATTAGTGGAAAGCCATTTAATAATTACCATTGGATAAGTAGAATGATCACTGCATGACTGGCATTCCCAACATAATAAGATGACTATGGTGGCCGGGAAGTGCAAAACAAAAAAATTTTTAGAAAACAAATATACATTTTACGAAAACAAAAATTCATTTTAAGAAAACAAAAATACATTTTTCGAAAACAAATATACATTTTAAGAAAAGAAAAATACATTTTAAGAAAACAAATATACATTTTACGAAAACAAATATACATTTTCAGAAAACAAAAATACATTGTAAGAAAAAAAAAATGCAAACGACTGCCTTCTTACGGAAAGGGAATGTACCAAATGCCAGAAGAGATGACATGAGTCACTCAGTCTGTTCTAGTCAAAAGTGTACAAATGTAGTTATTAAACGGTGTTAGGAGATGAATGACTTGTTTTCTAGCTGATATATTTACTTAACACAATGAGGCTGTATCGTTATTAGAAATATTTGACTCACCAAACTGACAATATTTCATGTGAAAAATGCAGCCTCACAACTCGAAAGTGAAGGAAAGACATTCATTCTCGTTAAAGATCCACAGCCTCCAACCCAAACATTCAATATCAACATGTGTTTAGTAGAAAACAGATATCGCGTTAACATTGATTTACAGCTGCAATCAAAGGTTACAGTAATACATAGACCTGGAAAAAATCCTGTCACAATATTAAATAAACGGGACAAACAGGAAGCCTTGATGAAGAGGATAAATGGGGTGTTTTCTCGGCAAGGAGGTGGCGCAGGTGGATAAACGCCTAAATGATCTGTTAGTGGTCATTTTTAATGCAGGGGGCCCAGGTTATTACTTCCGGCATTTGGTTCCCTTTCCATAATAAGGTAGTCGTTTGTATTTTTTTTCTTACAATGTATTTTTGTTTTCTTAAAATGTACTTTTGTTTTCATAAAATGTACTTTTGTTTTCATAAAATGTTTTTTTGTTTTCATAAAATGTATTTTTGTTTTCATAAAATGTATTTTTGTTTTCATAAAATGTATTTTTGTTAAATTAAAATGTATTTTTGTTTCCTTAAAATGTATTTTTGTTTCCTTAACATGTATATTTGTTTTAAAAAAAAATTTTGTTTTCTTAAAATGTATTTTTGTTTTCGTAAAATGTATATATGTTTTCAGAAAATGTATATTTGTTATCTTAAAATGTCTGACGTTGAGACTTTGAAGGTTTGTCAAATATTTTCAGTAACACTGAACTAAGGCTAATAACTGGAGTGGTGTGAATGGTGTGATATTTTAACATTGTTATTCTAATAGAATCTAGCACAAAAGCAGAATCAATCTGAAGACTGACAGTTTATTACTGTCCTCTGCTGTAATTACCCTCTCCAGACTTTCCTCTAACCTGTCAGACCAAAATTACAGGAGGTTTCACTTGCTTATACTACAGTGATGTATGGCTGAAGTTATCTTAGACTGAGAAAAGAGAATAGCTCTTATAAGCAGGGAGGACCACTATGTAGGTCCAAAATAAGCCAATGTTATTGTACACACACACACACACACACACACACACACACACACACACACACACACACACACACACATATGTATATATTTAAGAATACTCATTTCTGTCTGTGTTTCTTTATCACTTTTCCAATTCTCTCTATGCAATGCATTTTTATGTTCAAGAGCATCTTCCTCTGGCATTATTTCCCTAAACAGCTTTTAGCAAAGCTATCTAATCTGGTGAATATCAGATGTTTGTCTCACCCTACAGAGAGGCAGCAAGCACAGTTAAAGACAATTTTGTATAGACTAATGGCAATGTTAACCATTTGTCTGAAATGAAACCTGGTGGGACTGATTACTGTAGCTCCCAACAAGTGTAACTACTCATCAAGATATAACTGACAGGCAACTAAATGCCTTCTAAGCGAGATTTATTTAACAGGCCAGCAAGGTGAAATATAATTAAATGTTTTTATATATACTATTTTAAACATGAGGCAAATTTAAGGGAGCTTATGGATACTGTGTCCAGCTGCTCTGTACAATGAATTTTGACTCTTACTAAGCGTTCAAGTTATACTCCAATTACAACTTAACACATGATTATTCTAACAAGCTACAATAACTGGATATGTGGTAAGGACAAAAGGTTCCGATGATCCCTGCAGTGCCATGTACACAAAGAACAATAACAGTGTTTCTGCTAATGTTCATACTTATTAACCATTTTAGCTTTTAAATCCATCACTGAGACAGAAGGAAGCTGTGCAGGACAAAGGAGTCAAAACTAATATTGCTTTTCAGTGAGATTACATCATTTACTAGTGTGAGAAAGGAAACTCCTATCCAGGCTTAATGCCAGTCACATGGGAAGGCCTGCCTTTCTACCGGGCTCTGTGCCCTCACATTGTATGCTTTGAACATAACAACTTAACCTTATCACCCCATATTCAAAACATAGGGCCAATATAAGTCAGATAATTGTGTATAGACTGACAATGGGGTGCTAGAGCAACTAAGGGCCAGATTTACACTTCTTCTTTTTAGCTTTTCCCGTTAGAGGTCGCCACAGAAGATCATCCTTA
Organism: Porochilus rendahli; assembly: GCA_039654305.1. Taxonomy (NCBI): domain Eukaryota; kingdom Metazoa; phylum Chordata; class Actinopteri; order Siluriformes; family Plotosidae; genus Porochilus; species Porochilus rendahli. Next base: position 19,370,529 of record JBCNYG010000013.1, on the reverse strand, counting down.
AAAAGTTGAATCCACATGTTTGATTTGGCTTAGGTTTTACACTGGGTGCCATTCTGTCACATCCCTCCCAATTTACCCTGGTTTTGGACCGCCATTAAGAGTTCAATGGATGGTGTGTCACCAGTGTCTGAGATTAAGAAAAATACCCTTTCGGCATTAAAAAGCCACTGTCCGAACTTACTAAAGATATGCAGTTATACAATAGAAAGGCATGAATAAAGTTATTTTTGAAAGACTGATTTCAGTGCATATATATTTGCAGGAGTTTAACTTTAGGAACACTAACTTTGGAGGGGAGAATTTAAATGAATGGTGTTTTATGACTTACTGAAGTATGCGGTGTAAAAATGCTAATTGCACCATTATTTAACACCAGAAAACATGGCTTCATTATGCATGAAGGAGACACTGTGAAGACAGAACATATATGCTTGCAAAGCTGATCATGCAAAGGGTCTGTTTTTTTCCAGTTTTGCTTAGAATAATATTTAATCTTGAAAATAAAAGTCCCACTGTGTCCTCAGGAATGAGAAACAAAAAAAATAAATAAATCAAAGTGCATTGTAGAAGAGAGAGAATTTTCTACTTATCTGAAATGATAATTTGTGCTGTTCGTAGTAGATTGCATTGATGATTATTAAAATAAACTGAGTGTGTTTGTATATAGTTCGGGCATTGTTAGTGTATCACCTGGTGAAATAGCCATTCCCATCCATGCGTTTTAAAATTGCAGGCTGATGCTAATACGCCCAGCGTTAATCGGGCCTGATCTACCTGAGAGGCACAATCCACCAGACATACAGGAGTTTCACTAAAACCTGTTAAACAGACAGTGTCTTTTTGATAAACAAATGATAACTTTTATTCCAGCACTCCGTCCACAGGGAAACATTATGATCTTATGTAATTCCTACCATGTATAGTACCAGTCTCATCACATTCTATACCAGAGAAAATACATTGCCTATTGGATCAAAGCGTGCCATATAAAACAATATAGGGACTGTAGACACATGAGTAGATAATGTATAAATCCTAAAAATGTACAATACGTATCAATATATATAAGCCACTGAGCTTTCAAATAAACAGAACAAATAAAATGAGTATATATCCTGCTGTAGGCAATCATGGTCAAAATGAGCTCTGGTCACAAATTTGCTCCCTGATCTGCTTTGTGTTTGCTTTAGGTTCCAAGACAAAAGCTATGAGATTAACACTGCCATCTGAGCCATTTTGAAGAGGGTTGCCTCATCCTGTAGAGGCCAGTAGCAATTTTTTCGGGGCAACTGAATCTTCTTTGCCCCAGGATACAATGCAAAATTGTGCTAGTCTTTGAACCACTGACAGGGGAGCACCAGAGAGCTGATAATTTTGTGGCTTTTGGAAAACAATGCTGCCTACAGTGTAATGTATGCTCCATCAACAGGGGGTAGGGACTTTTAGTGTAGCACTAAAAGAAACTAACCTCCCCAAATCCATAGTGCCTATTATCTATTCAGGATTTGTCAGCGAATATGCACAGAGCTCCTATACATTACTGTAATTTCAAAATAACCCATGCAGCTGGTTAGTGACACCTTCTGACATCTCACCAGACAGACTCATTAACACAGTGCTGAGCTTTTCAAGTGGGTGACCATTCAGAGGTGCTGTATAAAATTTTTAATAGTTTTCTCCCACTTACCAGACTCCATCCATCAGGCTATACAGAGTGTAACATTAGAACATCTGTTCGTCTATTCTTAAAAAAAGTTCTATTTAAGATATGTTAATATGGTCTGTTATAAAATAAATCTGGTTGGCTTTCGAAAGAAACGGATAATACTATAAATTAAGACATCTTGTAAGATCTTCATTTCTTTAAATAATCTGTTTTTTATATGAGGAAAATATATAAACAGTAAAAGACAGTGAAAAACTAACTACTAAACTGGGCTGTAAAGACAGTATGTTGCTGCATGCTGTCCTCTCAAAGTGAATAAATTGAGTAGCTATGTATATGTATAATCAGAAAAAAAGTGAATCACTTCTGAATGTTAGACCCAGGTTAACGCCTGGCATTTTTGTCTCAAGTGACTACTTGTGAATATATCTTACTTCCCCACTCCATCATTTCCATTTGTAAAGTGTGTTGTTGCTTTTAACTAGCAATTACAATTATTACAACAACAATTATTACTGTTATTATTTTATTTTATTAAGTGTGGGTACAACTTCTGCTGCTGAGGCTAGCAAGATTTCAAAAACGTGAAGCTCCTAAAAAAAGGAAAGATGTGACAGCAAAAAAGAAAGATTGATTAAACATGTGAATATCTTATATCAATACCATAGCGTTTATTAATACTTGCAGAGGATATTTAGCACCAAAACTTATAAGGCAATTCATTTTGCAATTGTCGTTTTAATATTTAATCTGATTGAATCTAAATGCATTTGGCAATTGTAGCAACTGAACATGGAAATTACGTTGTGTAATAAAGGCCCACCTTGATGGGAGGTCAGACATTTTGCATTTTCAATTAAATTTGGTTGTAAAAACTGTGGTGACATGCCATGCAATTGTCAGGGTTGCTATTGTATTGATTAAGTAGTTCTGTAAATGAGTGAGTGAGAGTGAGAAACCCATGACAATATGAAATGTTATTCTATAATGATTTTAAAACATTGAAATGAATTAAGGATTGCGTTACCAATTTTTTTTGAATTGCAAATTACAAAATACCTGATAAAACTGAATTAAATATTGAATTCCAATTTGAACTTTGGTAAATCTTCCATTCATGCTGTTTACTTTTAATTAAAATGCATATGCTGGATTGTAGCAGGTTGTGATTCTTAAATGGCTATTTAAGAAATTGATGTGGTATTTGCTCTATATGATCAAAATGATGGAATATTAATGATGAATAAAGAAAATGAGGGTGAGATATTGTTGGGGGATGTGGGGATAGTGAACCAGGAAGTACAAGTGATTAGTAAGGATGAATGACAGCAGCTATGAAGAGGATTAAGAGTGGAAAGGCATGGATGGAGATTTTAGAGAAGTTGGTGGTGAAGTTTTTAAGCGCATGTTTTTTACAAAGTCTTGGAAGGTGCAAGGATACTTTAGGAATGAAGAATAAGTGTTCCTCGTACCAGCTTTAAAGATTAAGGGAAACATGCAGAGCTACAGTAACTACAGAGGCATAAAGTTGATGAGTCACACCATGAAGTTATGGGAACGAGTAGTGGAATCCAGGCCAAGAGGAGAGGTGGTGATCTCTGAACAGCAGTATGGTGGCATGCCATGGAAAAGAACAACAGATTCAGAATTTGCTTTAGGAATGTTGATGGAGAGTTTCACTGCATGTTTGAGGACTTGGAGAGAATATATGACAAGGTGCCAAGAGAGGAGTTGTAATACTGTATGAAGAAGTCAGAGAAGTGTGCAAGGGTGGTATAGGATATGTATGAGGACAGTGTGGCAGTGGTGAGGTGTGTGTTCAAGGTAGAGGTGTGGTTGCAAAAAGACCTAAATGACAAGACAAGAGTCTTCATGAACTATGATGTTAGCAGATGACATTGTGATCTGTGTTTAGAGCAGGGTACAGGTGGAGACGAGTCTGGAGCAATGGAGCTACGGGCTGACGAGAAAAGTATTGCAAGTAATCAGGAATGAGACAAAGTGCATGTGTGTGAATGTGAGGGAGTGTGTTGGAAGAGTGCAGCTGCAAGAAATAGAGGTGATGAAGGTAGATGAATTTATATACTTGCGATGAACTACCAAAGGTAACAGAGACTGTGGTAGAGAAGTGGAGAAGAAAGTGCAGGCAGGGTGGAATTGATGGAGAGTGATTTGTGATAGAAGGGTATCTGCAAGAGTAAAGGAAAAGGTTTATTAGAAAGTAGTAAGGCCAGCTATGCTGTAAGAATGCTGGGATTGAACAGGTTGGTAGGAAAAGAAGAAAAAGGCCAAAGAGAAAATCTATGAATGTGGTAAGCAAGAACATGCAGGTGATCAAAACACATGTTACCAACAAACTGAATGTGAAGGGGTCACCAGAAAAATGTATAAAATTGACTTTGTTTATACTCTGAATGTGATATATATATATATATATTTTTTTTTAATTACATTTATATTAGAATCTCAATGACCTTATGAAATGTTATACTCAGTTCCGTATCTTTAATAATTTTTCAATGCATCAATGTGTCTCAGATGTTGAGTGTGTTTCACTTCCAAAGTTCAAAACTATTCAACTTGTGTTTTTTTTGTTTTTTTACCTTACATGTATGACATTGTTAGATGTTACAGACTCACACTTCAAATTCAATGTTGACATTACTTCTTATTTCCAGGTGCTTGTAACTGCACATTGCACAGAGCTATAAGGAGTAGAAAGTAGAGAGAAATATAAACCTCTCTTGGTACAGACACTGGCCAAGTACCTCAGGATGAATCTCGATAAGGCCTCAAGCAATGCCAGCGTTACCTGGGCAGACTTTGATGCTGCAGTAGCGGCTCTCGCAGGAGTCATGTAGGAACTTTGAATGTGATTTGATGATGGTCATTCATGATATACATGTACAAATTAACATTTACATTTCTATGAAGGTTTGTATTAGAATTTAATTATCCTAATTTTCAATCCAAATAGCATTACTTTTAATCCATGTTATAAATTTTGATAATTCCAACCAAAATAAGTTATATACTTTAATAACATTTTAATTTTCAAATGAATGTAAATGCTTTGAACTTACTGCATGTAAGTAAAATACGACGTTTTTGTTTTAATGTATAAATTATTTTCAAAATCATTTTGCTAGAGAATACATTTCTCTGTGGCGTTGTGACTTCATTATTTGTGATTTCGAAGATATTCTTTAAAAAATGGCTCTTTGCCAATAACTTGAATTGGACATATAGTTACTATTAAAGTTGACTATAAACATGTGGTTTCTGGTTATTTTAACCTAATTGTAAGACTGTAGTTATAACCATTCTCAAGATATTGATTTTCAGCATAATTCTGCTATCAACGCTGTCTGTCGTTTCCTCAAAGTCTCCGTCCACATGTGTTTTTAAGCCCATATGACCAATACTATAAACCATTCTAATTGTTTTCATGCATATTTCACTTTATGTGCACACAAGATCAATCTGATGACATTTTGCCCCAAACTTGTGTGAAAAAAATAAGCATACCCCATGGAAAATTGCTGAACATATTTAAAACAACCAAAAATATTTCACCAGCTTTAAAATAAAGCTTACAAATAAAAGTGATACACTTGATTCTTTCATGTTTTTAAATAATTTATTCCCCAAAATATAAATAGATGTACTAATATTCTGTAAAGAAAGTAAGTACACCCTTGACTTCAAAAGCTGAGACAATTTCTTTTAGGCATTTTGCATAATTATGCACCTGTCACAGACATCAGCTTTTTATTTATTTATTTTTTTATGACTCTTTCTGTAGGGTTTTCCTCCCTGCCCTTTAAAATACCTCCACACCATTTTAACCTTCTTCCCTTTATAAATCAGTGTGCCTTTATAATCTTCCCTTTATAAATCAGTGTGCCAACAACTGAGACAGCTTAATATTTCAACCTATACACAATTTTTAAAACATAAACGGTCAATACAAACCACCTCATGAATGTGTCTGCATATAAATAAGGCCGGTGTGCTATTGTTCTGTTATTGTTGTGAATAATGGCTGCAAGTGATAAAAATTTTTCAAAGATAGAGAAAGAAACCCTTATAGGGAAGGTGGAGGCCTGAAAAAAAAATGCTTTTTGGAGGCCACAGCAACAGGATCATTAACAAATGGAAGCAGAGCAAGTGGCCACATGTTGCTGCCACTGTCAACGGGATCAGTGGAACAGAGCGCACAGTAACAGAACTTTAAAAAATTTTGCTACTCCTTTACCATAATTTTTGTAAGTTGTTGCTTGAGTGCTATAGGATAATTTGCTTGGATGTTGTCCTTTGTATTAATTGTGTACAAAAAGGCTCATTATTTAAAGGTGGCTGCAAAGAGAATGGATTCAAATGTGGCATGGATTAGAATTTAGACACATTGTCTAAAATTCCCCTTTTCTCCTGCATATGTGTTTGCATGGTTCAGAGTTTTTAAATATGTGCGCATATTACCACATCAAGAGTGTTTTACTATACATCACAACCAACAATGAAAATGATGTACTGACACTTTCAGGTCCTGTTTTATACATACGCCACATTTATAAATGAGGCCCCTGGTCATTTCCTATGTAGTCACAAACAGTGACAAACGGTATTCTTGCAGGTCAAATATAGTATATACAATCTTTTTCTAATTACAGACATTGTGGTCTTTGACACCAGCAGGTGGAATAGTTACCCACAGATCCTGCAATAAAACTGTGGGGTCCTTGAAGATTTTGTATGCACTATAATCAATAAGGGTAAAATGTTTTCTTGTTTAGCTATCCTGAAAATAAACTACTTAAGTATATGGAATGCACTTATTTTTTCATGTCTGTACAAATTTGACAGAAACTCCAAGCGTTTTAACTAAAGAGTAATTGAAGGGATACAGTACAAGTCTGTTGATGTTGACAATTTACAGTGTACTGGACTGTTAAAGAAGTAATGCTGGATGATTTCAAAACCAAGCTAAGATGCTATATGGACAGTGACAAAAGAGCTTTAAAAATGTGCAGGGCATTACAATGAGCTTTACAGACTTTTTAGGGGGTGTCTAGCAGGGACTGGGGAGCATGTCAAGGAAAAATGGATGGGGCAAAATACCATAAGATTCTGCAGGAAAACCTGCTGTCCTCTGTCAGAAAGCTGTATATGGGAAGACAGTTAACCTCTTGTGTGTTTTCTGTCTTCTTGTTGTTTGCACACCACAAATTTAACCACACAAGAGAAAACGGGGAAATATTCACTGTCCTTTCATGGCCTAGTCAGAGCCCACACTTAAACCTAAACTATTAAAATGTGGAATGAGTTAAAGATTGCAGTCCACCAGTGGTCATCATCCAACGTGACTGAGCTTGAACACTTTTGTAAAGAAGAAACAAATTATAAACAGTGTATATGTGTAAAGCTGGTAGAGAAGTATCCCAACAGACTCCTGTGCTGGAGGCAAATCAATATGAGGTTCCACAAATTACTCATGGGGTGTGTGTGTGTGTGTGTGTGTGTGTGTGTGTGTGTGTGTGTGTTTGTGTGTGTGTGTATTTTGAAAATTTCCTAAATGTTGCTATTATAACTTTCCCATGACAACTGGAAAAGTATTTTTTGCTAGGCTACATAGCGACAAAATGTGTATATATTGAAGACAGATAGTGAGCGAAAAATACAGCTGTTTTATGGAAGAGAGTTCCAGAGGCAAGGGGTAGCATGGATGATGTTTCCCCATGAACCCCATCTTAGTCAGACATCCAGAAGATATCATGAGATTAATGAAAAGTATCTAAGAAAAAACTGTGTACAGTGGCATGCAAAAGTATTCACTCTCTCAATTTTGTTGCATTACAGCCTAAAATTGATATTTGGGCTGTTTCTATTTACACTACATGCCAACAACCGTAAAGATGCTAAACATTTGTTATTTGTCAAAAAAAAAACTGAATAAATAAATAACACAGAAAACATATTGTACTGTTCACCCCCCACCCATAAAAGTACTTTGCAGAACCACCTTTTGCAGCAATTACAGCTGGAAGGCTCTTAGGAAATGCCTCTGGTACATCCAGACATTGGGATTTGTCCCATTCTTCAAACCAAATTTTGCCAACTCCTTAAAGAAAATCACTTCATCAAGAACTTATCTGTATTTTGCACCATATCTTCTGACCAGTTTCAATCCCCGCAGACAAAAAATATCCACACAGCATGACACTGCAACCACCATGCTTCAGTGTGGGGATGGTGTTCTTGGAGTAAGGAGAGGTGTTAGGTTTGCACCAGACACAGCCTGTTCATCGATGGTCAGCAACTGAAATTTTAGTCTCACTTTCCATATGTTTGGGGAGTCTCCCTCATTCCTTTTGACTCTAAACATGCTTTTTTTGAAAGCAATAGCATTTTTTCTGGCCACACTTCCGTAAAGCACAGTTCTGTGGAGTGTGGACAGATACACCAGTTTCCACTCTGGAGCTGCTTGAAGAGATTCTCGGCCTTTATGGCTTTATGGTGTTGCTTGTATGTATGTATGAAAGTATCTGTATGTATATA
>JBCNYG010000013.1:19292639-19318182 GCA_039654305.1 Porochilus rendahli | reverse complement strand
AAGAGAGATATGGTTTGGGTGGGGGTGGGGGTGGGGGTGGGGGCACACACACACACACACACACACACACACACACACACACACATTATATATATATAAATTATTTTGAAGCTACTTAAAAATAGTTTTTCTCATAATTAAAACAATGGCACTCTTTTGAACTCAATCTTCATATATAATCAAACAAATTTATATTTAAATTTAAGTGCATAAAAATAGAGTATGCTGGTATTTCACCACATTGTATGTAACAGTAATGTCTATTAATAACTTATTAAATGCTTACCTTTGAGAATCTCATGGGCTGTTTGGACACAACGGAGACTGGGTGAGCAGTACACAAAGTCAATAGTAGTATTATTCTCCAGTAAGGCCTCCCCTGCAACACACATTCAGAAATTCAAGGCTTCTCTGCACTGTTCAGTTAAAAAAGGACCTGTATACAAAATGTTCCCACATACCCACAGTCCTGGCCTGTATTGCTCCAAACACTGTAATAGGAGCGTCCATGTCATAATCTCGGTTTGCACCCCAGGCAGGCAGAAAAGGGGGCATGTTCAGGTTACTTCGTACATACCTGCCTGCAGACAAAAATAAAAACTTGAATTAGACTTTGTGTATGTGCAAGTGAGATAGCTTTGTGTTAGTGTTATAGGTTCCAGTACCTTTGCCATCTGAGCACTGTGAGAGCCAGTGTTTCCCAAACACCACATCCATCCTCTCTCCATGTCGACATACGAACAGGGTTCTTTTAGGGAACTGCGAGTTACTGTTAACTCTGAGTACCTGTACCAGTACAAAGCATTTTGCGGTCAGACTACACAGCTAAACATTTTGTTAATTTGTCATAACACATGTATCCTCTGTGAGCATTCTCCATCTAAATTAATTTGAGAATATCAATCGTCCATTACATGTGTGTAGCATAAAGTGCATTTAGCACCATAATTATTATGTTATCTGATATTATGTTATCTGGTCTTCATTAGTATAGTTGTTGAGAAAAATTGTCACCTGCATAGGTTGGCAGACCACATTAATAATAGATGAATCTCCAGCTTTTGAGTTATCTAGGCACTGAATGCTGAGCAGGCCATCCAATGTTTTGCCTTCTTTGTTGTTTTTTTCAGAAGGCAGGGCACTGAAGAATGAGTGTGATCTATGTATGAAAAATTCAAAAGAATTCAGATTTTATTTTTAAGCCAACAATCAAAACCATTTAATGTCTGTGAAAAATATCTGCACATATTCTTCCCAATGTCCACATTTATGTAGTCCTGGTTCTGCCTAAAGGCATGCCACTAGGTGAACTGCTTCCACTAAACCCTGACCAGCATTGCGGTTACAGTAGATAGATCAATAAACAAATGACTTATGTGAGGGTTTAAACATGCTCACCCATGGAACACCCAGGTGTCGCACTCGTCAGCTCGACTGATATAATTTTCAGGAAGCAGCCCGGAAAGCCCTGTGCTCATAGAGGTACCATAAACCCATCCCTCACTGGTGCTCATATGCTCCACTGGAGAGGTGAAAATAAAGTCCCCTGGTACCAGCTCTAGTTCATCTTCATTCTGAGGAACGTATGGGTACATCACCTTCAGAGTCTGGAAGCAAAGACAGAGGAGTGTTTAGACATATCTGTTTTCTTCACACACACACAAAAGTATAATTAGTACCTTTCATCAACAAGTATTTAGTCTCATACTGTGTAGCCCTATATGGAACTAAAAAGCCAGAATAATAAGAATAATAAGAATTGTCAATGATCTGTCTTTCAAATTAAAAATTGTTATCCAATACCTACCTCATGATTAGCAAATCTGATGTCCCGTGAGAAGAGGACAGCCAGCCAATCACAGCTGAGCTTTACTTCAATTCCCCGTGCCAGTTTCTCCAAAGAAGCCAAATGGCTACTTGGAAAGTTGTAGGCTAGAGTCACATGCAGCTGCTTTTTATGTGGCTCCACTTGTACATCTGTAAGATGATAAACATCAGGAGCATTTCCTTTCAAATATTGTGAAGTTGTACAGTGATCATTTAAGTAAACAAATCATTGTTACGTAATTTATTATGTCGGTGAGTTACAATGATAACTAATGTGATTTAATGACTGCAAACAGCTCAGATTTAACCAAAAACATTTACAGGGACTTCCAAGGACAGAACAATGAAAGGGAAGATAAAAGAGGAAAATAAACATATACAGGCAAAAAACAACAACAGCCCCTAAAAAACAACAACATATAATACTTCAAAAAAAAACTAGCAGTTTTCAAAAAAAAAAAAGAGTGTGTATAATATCTGGCAACCAGAGATGTCTGTATTCATTTAGCCATGCAGGTCTCCAAACTGTTTCTCTGAATCTTAATTTACTATAATAACACATATTAAGGCTGCTGGATGAAGTCTGAGCAATTGTTCTTAAAACCCCTAAATCTACCTGCTTTAGTGGCAGCTTCTGCAGCAAAGTCGAAAGCAAATTTCTTCAGGGTCTCAGCCACTTGCTCCTTAACAAAGAGGCCAATGAAATTGGAAGAGGTGTAGAGCTCTAAAGGCAATGGGCTAGGGAAGCGGCCTTTCCACTGATTAACTGTGGCCTGCAAAGCCCCACACAGAGCTTCCACCTTACTGTCTGTACACTGGGCAAGAGAGATATATGATAACATAATGAGCGTAATGCAGTAATGGTCAACTTCATCAAAATGAACACAGCAAAATAGAACCAAGAATACTGTTAGACATATTTAATTTTAGCTACAGAATTTAATGGAAATGTTTCTTTTTGGTGCAATAGCAAGGATGAGGCAATTTCTTAGGAGTATTGTGGTACTGCTCTCCTGAAGCCTGTGTTAGACATTCAGTGATTTTTTTTCTTTCAGACTTTCTGTGCTGGACTGGACGAAGCAATGCAGTCAAGAATGTGGGTTAGAGATAATTACTTTCTCATATCAAAACATTAAAGCCAATCATCTGGGGGTATGTCATACCAGTATAATTGTGTGTAAAATTAGTATTTATAAAAATATAATGTTTACCCTATTTACTCAAAACCAAAAGTTACATGCTCTGTAAAGGTGTTTTAATATATACTATGAAATACACAAGATAACAAAACCAAAAATAAGATTTTTATGCCCTTTTAATTTTTAAAGTGTGAAATCATTACACTGTTTGCTCCAAATAACCGTAATAAACTATGAGCCTACTAAAGGTGGTCCAAGGAAAGATAACCAGTTAATTGTCAGGAGTGTCTTGGGTGCCTAAGGCTCATTGCTGCAGGTGGGAATCAAGGACTAATAAATCTGTTCTGATCCCACAGAAGAGCCACTGTAGCACACAATGCTAAACAGTTAAAGGTAGCCATGATTTAAAGAGTGCATTGCAGCTTGCTGTTTCAGGGACTGCCTGGCCACAGACCAATCTACTGGAGTTAATGTGATGGCTGATTGGTGTATGTATGTATTATAGCACGGAACAAATCTTAGTTCAAAGAAATATATAACTCTAAACTAATCAGAAAAAGCTCACCATAAAGAACTGACAGAGTGTGATGTGAGGAAATATGTTGTGGGCTTTGTTCTTCCCACAAGTAAGTCGTGACTGTTGCCAGAAGTGAGACAGTTGATTCTGAAGAGGTCCACTAGGCCGTAGGTATAGTACATATTCTCTGGGTAAGGGGTCGTCCAGAAAAGGATCATCTATATGGGAGAAAAGCCTGCAAAGAGGAGATCAGGGATCACATCTAATGTTACTGTTTCTTTACAAAATTAATGATACGTAAAATGATAAGTAGGGCAGATAATCTTAACTACTTGATTCATATTTAGGAACTACACATTCACACACATTCACTCCTAGTGAAAATGATTAGAGTTGCCACCTGATCTACTGGCATAATTGGGGAGATTCCAAAGAACTCAGAGAAAATTTACATAGATGTGGAAAGAATAACTATGGTGCAACTATGGCAACCACTCCTAGAGGGCTTCTTATGCAATGTACACTGGGAAAAAATAAGATATGCACCCATAAAAAAAATAAAAATAATTTAAAAAAATGATATTTGTATTTATATTTTATATGTGAATTATCCTACTTTTTTTTTTTTTTAGCTATATTTAACGGAACCATGGATTATATATTTTTCGAATTTGTTATGAACTGTGTGATGGATTAAACACACAGAGAAAATGTGACATTTCATATTAAATAAAATCATATTTATTCATTCAAAAAAAATTCTTTTTAGCTACAGTTTAAATGCATAAAATGTATAAAACATAAAACATGTTTCCTAAGTTTTTTGGATTAATGCAGGAAAAGAACAACCGCTAGGATTAGCCGTTAAACATGGTTATATTGGCTAATACAGCAGTGATTCGGCGTTATGTTGTTAAGTTAGGGTCGCTTCATTGGCGATGCATAAAAATCAATTATTCTGAGCTGTTTGTGTACGCATGTGCTGATGTCATCCTCAATTGTCTACTGTGAAGGCATGAACAGACTTCCTGATTGGTCACTTTCATTAGATCTCCAGCGCCCACTGTGACAATTACTTCATGTGCCAAGTGAAAATACATATAGTGGCATGTGCCATAATGTTTAGTTTCAAGTTTTGTGCCAAAATATTAAATCGCTTTGGCAAAATATAAAGTGTTTTCCTTCTTAAGTTTCAAAACTGCATTACACATATTCTACCAATCCAAAACCAAATAATAGTATATTGCTAACAACAACAACAAAAACTAAACATGTGATAACTTCACATAAGGCTTCTTTTTAAGGCTGTGCTCCTCCAAAACACGATGACGTGAGGCAAACACAGCATAGCCAGCAGGAGGCAGCAGAACACAGTAGGAAGGAACCAAATTTTAGGGTGGTATGTATTCTGTGTAATTGTTTACAACATTAAGGAAATAAAAAGGGTCTTACCAGTCACATGCAAGTTGTACATTCCTGCATCCTGTAGAAACCAGTGCCTTCAACCTGCAATCAGCATGGAAAGATCTTAGCATAATATAAATAAATTTCATACAGACATACATTCGAAGAGAATGGAAATGCCTGGTGTGCAACAAATTGATTTTTTCCCCACTGTAGCACCATTGATTTTTCACACTCATTTACTGTCAAAACGAATAAATTCTAAACCCTCAATGAGAAGCATATACAGTATTTTACAAGGCAAAATATAAAGTACAGTGATATTTCTTTAGCATATTGTAACACGTTGTCTTTTTCTTGTTTCACATGGCTTATCATGGGGTTTGTGCTTGAGCTGACTAAAACTGTGTGGGCGGACATGAGGCTACAGAGCCAAGAAGTGATACTCTGTGTTCCATGATGTGACTCACAAACAAAAAGATATGACATACTGGGGCCTGTAAACAGCTTCTTAACATAATTGGTGACAAATGGAGAACGTTAAGCAAAAATGAGTGATAAAGGATAAAACGCATTTCTGATGCTTTTACACGTGTGTGTGGAAACGGTTAAGCTACGTGCAAGAAACTATGAGTAGTCTGTTCCCTTGTATAGTAAGAGTTTAAAATAATAGAACTGCAAATGGTCATCCATAGTCAATTAATATCATTTCCTAAAACAGATCATCTTATACAGCTAACAGTGAAACCAACATGATGTTTAAAACCCTTTTAAGCAATTAGCAGACTCACTACTAGGGCCTGGAAAGTATCCCAAAACACTATTACAACATAAATGAACAAAAATAAAATAAACAGTAGCACTTAAAAGTTTAAAATTATTTAAGGAGCTTATTTTTTAGCTCAACCACTATATGGCCTGCATTCATAATTCTTCTCTTACCAATACTACAGGTGCCTGAACTGCCTTGTGTCCAACAGGGACTTCCTTCGTGGTGATGGTTGTATATCTAGGATAATTAATGCTGTCTGACCTGATGCATGTTCACTGATGAGATAATTAGCAAAGAACGATTTGAACCATGAGAAAGTGTGTCATATCTGCTGCCCCAGTAAAAGTAACAAGAGAATGAACATTACAGCTTATTTATAGCTAAACTTTCATTCTGCTTTTTCAGAATACTTTGGTGTACATGATAATGCTTTACATTGAATTAAAAAAAAGTGAACATTAATGACCTTAAGTAACATTACCAAAGTAAATATAACGCATATCAAATTGTTTGTTGTTGTTGATGATGTTAATTAAAACAAATAATCAACATCTGATCTTGTAAGTAAAATGACATCAACTGTGAATTAACGTAACATCTTTGAAATTGTTAATTGGAAAAAATTCCCAAATGAAAAGAAAATTCTAATATTTACACAGAAGGGTTAAAAAATTATAGACATTACTGGGAATTATATTTGCTTATTAGGGTGGACTAATTTTTCCACAATAAAAACTAGGTGCAATTAATATTTATGTGGGACTTGTTTAACATTACTTGTTTATTAGTGCTAAGGTTAATATCTCAATGATATTTAGTGCATAATGTAAGATAAGGGTATAACCTTAATATAAAACACTGCTATGTAATCATAGCTGTAGGTGCAACAATGCTAAATATGGCTGTTACAAATAACTGCTGGAATCTGACTCACAGCAATCACTTCCCTTACAGGCAGTATACCATTAGTATGTTAAAACCCACTGTGTGAGTGCATTAAGGCCTGCGAGACAGGTGTCGAGAGCTCTCGTTTACAGTGGCTTTATCAACAAGTGAAGTGAAACCCCCAACAGTCTGTTATGGCTTCCCTTTAAGATCAAAGTCTCTTGATGTTTCTGAGACAAAGGACTAAACTGGCAGTTCATCAACAATAGTGCAGAGACATTTCATTTAGTGTAAAACAGATTATTTAGGTGTTCATATATGGAGCTCACATTATTGCATCACACTACAGTGGTCCATGTTATATTGAAGGCTAGTAGTGTCATGTGAATCTAATAAAAACATTGGTTTGCTACTTTTCATATGGCTAAAATAAGAAATGCAAGCAAAACAGCTGTGTATCACCTGCTCCATAAGTCAAATGTGGATGGGTATGTGGCAAGAAACTTGTTCGATATGCAAAAAGGGAACAAATGATTGAGCATGAACATGCATAAATTCCAGAAGTTGAATTAAGCATGAGGCTTCACCGGTTACATCAGTAATTTTTGCTCTATAAGTACACCACTCTGGTACACTAACCATAGTGTACTGACAGAAAGGCCACACTTCCTGATTACTCAGAGAACTATTTTGCCTTGCTTACACTGAACATAGACATCATAGATCAGATATAAAACAGTTGTGACAACAGCAAAAACAGGGTCAAACAGTAGTCACAGCAGAAAAACAATACGCTAAATTAAGTAATATACTAATGTATTGTAATATTTCACTTGAATTAATGTAAACTTATTCATTAAGCAATATACTCAATTCAATTTTAAACACTTATATTACTAATCAATAAGTCATAACGAAGTTATCACCACCATGGTTATCAGGTGTAAAAAGAAAAGTAATGTTTACCACCAACTTAACTTAACAGCCAAATGCTGTTGGGATTTTAATAATCTCCCATGCACCTTATCTACCTAGAGCCTGCTAACTCATTTTACTTCATACAGATTCCTATCTGCATAGTAAGTTATCTAACAAAGACGCCCCTAATAGATTTACCTGTGACTTCTTAGTACAGAGCTTCCATACTGTAAAACATCAAACATTTGGCCAACAGCCTAGCCCCTCAGCCAGCGTTCCTATACATGTTTATGCAGTGCCACGCTGATACAGTAATTACACAGAACAATATGTATGTACACCTGTGGCAGCAAGGGTATGACCTTTCGCAGACGAAGAGGGGTCAATGTTGCACCATCAGGTGACATGAGGAGCTTCACCTGTGTGTAATCACTGGTGTTGTTTGTGGTGCTTACAAACTGAGAGGCCAGTAAACAGAGAGAGAGAGAGAGAGAGAGAGAGAGAGAGAGAGAGAGAGAGAGAGAGAGAGAGAGAGAGAGAGAGAGAGAGAGATGCTAAAAGTCATGTGCCTGTGTGTGAAGAATATTCAGTGAATGTTAAAGTTATAGTGTTTTCACTGAGTGATACATTCTAGTAAAAAAGGGAGATGGTTGTCTTGGGTACATGGTCTGAACTGAGTTGGAGTGGATAAACAGAATGAACTGGCTGTCTGTCTGTCTCTTCAGTATTCCGAACATAAGGACTGTTACAATGACTAATGAAGCGAACACATGCGTTCACTGACCTTTTGCGTGGCACCAACTGGCATATTTAATGTCAGATCCTTGTTGTTGCTGTACGTTACATTACCTGAATGACATGTTTACGCTGATACTGTTAATAACATTACTACTGTCATGACATACTGTGTTAAAGTTAATTGATATCGTAATAAAACAATTTCAGTAAGCTCACAAATGTTATTAATAATAACTTACAAGGACCAAGCGTGCACTTGTGAAGTGCAGACAGACAAACATACACACAATTTCCTGCCCGATGAAAGCTGGCGTTACAGTACCTTCCATGTAGCTCATACGAAAGGTAACAATGATTTGCCATGAAATTAAATCCGCCTGCCTATTACTGTGTAGGTCCTACTTGTGTCACCAAAACACCTCTACTCCATAGACCCAGCCATCTAATCATGATAATGCCCTCATCAAATTACATACTCTAGCCCATTTTTTCCTGCTTCACATCAACTTTGAAAACTGGCTGTTCATGTGATGCCTACCATAGCACACTCCATGTATTTTAATGTAATGATACTTATTCACCAAGCACAAGGTCAGTACATATAAATCCCAGCCTAAACTCTTTATGCTATGCTTTTTCCCTCTCCCTTTATCATCAAGAAAACACTAAATACTCCTCTGGAAACTGCTGAAGATCATAGAGCACAGTGCAGCTAACTTGCTTGTTGGATATGTCCCAGTTCATATGCAATTTATTGCCAGTGCTTTGACCAGTCAGATTACACATTCTGCTGTTGCCTTAATAATTAACATTCATTCACCAAAGGCAAGGTGGATGTTGCTAAATATTCATTTTGGCAACACCCACTATGCCAAAAACTGATATTACAAGAGGCACATGTATGCTCACAGCACAGGCAGGTGCAGAGCCTAATAGCTGTGTAACAGCAACTCTTCAAATTGTTTTAAGAGTTTTAGTAGTACTATGCGGAAATAATGAAAAGCAAACTAAAACAAGATTTTTATAGCTCTGTGCTTTGAACTGATAATAAGCACTACTGAGTGTTAAGCAAACTCATTTAGTTAATACATACAAGCACACATGAGAAAACCGGCTCCACGAAGGTATGTTTGCACAGTAAATAAAATGTTTTTTATAAACTACAAGAAAATACAAAAAACAGAAAAAAAAATGATTAAAAAAAGATGCTTATAGTTCATATTTACAAATTGCAAAGGTCAGACATTTTTTGGGTGAGCTCTGCACTTCAAGCTAACAGAGCAGATTTTCCTATGTACTGTGAAACTAATATTCTCATGTTAACCTCAGGTTAGCCTACATATTACCAAACACAGATGAAAATTTTAAATGTTATATATTACAAAGAAATAAAAGAAAAACTAACTAAAACAAGATTTTTATAGTATAAATTTTATAATTTTTCCATTTTAAAATGTGATAATGATAAAGCTACCTGTTTGAGTGCCCACAACAAACTTTGTGTCTGTTGATTCAAACATTAACCATAGAATAATGATTTTTAATCCCAAAATAGCAGATTAATCAGATCGCACCATTCCAGTCTAGTATACATCTCACTGTTCCACACATTACTTCTCAGTGCTTTTAAAATGATGGCTGATTAGTGTGTATATACAGTTCTGGCTCTTTTATATAGAAGATTATTATTATGTTATATTCTCTGAATCATATAAAACTAAAAATATATGGTAAATTAGGCCAGGGATGCCCATATGTCCCCACTGTCTGGTATGTTGACTACACATTTTGCTGTATAGACTTAAGGTAGAAAGCCACTTTATTTTTTAATACATGTTGACATTTAATTAGGTAAATTATTATTTTTAAAATTTTTATTTATTTATTCACAATCTTTCAGATTTAAATAAATTTTAATTATGTGGCTGTAAAAGTATTTTTAATAATTGTAAAAATGTTTTAATAAAATGTTGGTAAAAGTAAATGAAAAGTTATCATTTTATTATTTTCAAATTAAATTCCACATGAGCAATTTAGCCAATCTTAGTCAAGTGTACATTATAAATAGTATGAAGTGGATCTACCTATAAAAAATGGACATGAAAGGGGACCCAAATGTTCCACTCAAATGAGTGCTACAGCTGAAACAGTTTCCACTCAAAGATCAAAGTAACCACAAATGTGGGGAGATAAAATTCTTATTATAAGTTTCCGTTCCTATAATAATATAAAAAAAATTGCTGTGATCAGAAAATGCCAAACTCGAATCTTGCCCCATGAGCAGAATATTAAAAACATTCTTTACGTGGAATAAAAGCCAAAATATGAGAAGTTGTTGCTGCGTAACTGCAATGTTCACAGACGGGTAAAAACACACACCCACAAACACCTAAACTTTAACAAAATGAATGTTCATACACACACACACACACACACACACACACACACACACACACACACACACACACACACACACACACACACACACACACAAAGCTACACTTGCTCGCTGCCAGTATTCGCAATGTCAGCTAAAGCGTTTGCACATCAGAATGATTAAGCAACAAATCCCACTATGTCACTGCTGTGTAGCTTTTTTTTAAACAGTGGACATATCAAACATGTATATGTATATGATATGGCAACCATAGCATGCGTGATCTGACTCGTTGCTGAGTGGTCTGTACTGGGGGTTAATGGACTGCTCATCATTGAATCTGATTGCGAGTCAATGCTCAATAACTTTTTTTTCAACTCATTAGCACTTGACCAAAACATGAACTTCTGCAAAAGAAAAAAGCAACTATGTTGGTGTTGCAAATGATGAGAAGGGCAAGAGACAGGAAGAGTTTATTTTGTAAGTTTTATTTTATTTTTTAAGTTTATTTTAGACCAAATAAGCAAACACACAGTACAGAAAGACCTCTAGTGACATTAATGCTGTTTGCCAATACCTAGACGCACTCAGCAACCAGATTCAGAACATGGACATCCTGGACTTACTGTTTCAAAAACATTTTTCCATGTTTGAAACCTATACTTTGGTGGAGAAAAGATGCTGGTGGCCAGATTCCACGACTCTGAGTTTTTTGCGAGTTCAGTGAGTTTGGGTCGGTGTAGAGAGATTCAAATGTAAGCATCAATTTCTGGTTCTCTTTTATTGTCTCTACTTTCTTCCTGGGTTGTTACAACAATTCCATATTAACTTTGCTAGTTCACTCCTTAAGGGAAATTCCAGACCGCTGCATTTATATACTGACCTCGTCATTCATTCAATACATCAAAGTATCTGGCCAAAATGTCTTTGTACTCACCTTGAGCACCCTTAAAAAGTATAATAAAAAAAGGATTTATATCACAGGCAAATGTGTGTACTGTACAACCCACATGTCAAACATGTAACTGTTAATAAATCACTACTGTCATTATTATGTATTAGGTAAAATAATTAGCTTTACATATCTATGATAGCTGACTTATACAGAAATCACTGAAAGGCTGTCAGTGTCAAAGAGTTCTTGCCATCAGTCAGCATGCTCATGCCTTGTTGGGGAGAAGGTTGGGTGTTTTCTTTATCCCTCTCCTAGTTATATTTTCCTTCAGATTTTGAATGGCTGTTGGGTTCAGAACTAGTTTGTATCAGATTTCTTTAGCTATGGAGTTAATCTCTTCTTAATATGCAGGCAAAAATGCACTAGGCCACCACCACCGACCACTCAGCCCACTCCATTCTATTGTTGTTTTCACAAATCTGGTCCAATAACTCACAATTCTTACACTTGTAAAGTGAAAGACCATTTGCCTTTTTGTATCATTTTGTATTTTATTGTACACCCTCCAACCACACAATGTGCGGGCATGCTGCACGAAATTTTTAAGAAATCAAAGCACGTATTTTGTAGGTAAATAGCATGAATGATCACTGAAAAACAAAAACGGTTTCCTTTGATGATGCTATGGCTCTACAATTTTCAGATCCCCCTTTAAAGAATTTTAAAATGACTATATCAAACTTTTAAAAACAAAATAGCAGTAAATTAAATGACATGACAATAGCAGTTTATTCAGACAAATCACTAAGCCAGTGTTTGGGATAATCTTTAAGAACATCCCATTTTTGCCTTTAAAAACTCTCAAGTGGCTTTCACCATAGCCCATTGGGCTGTTATCTATTTTCGTTAAAAAAAGTGCCTTTCTTTAATTTTTTTGAGCATTTAACTGAATGTGAACAGAAGAAATAGCTCTATAAAGGCTTTCAGGATCACCCACTGTGCACTGTTGTGACATACAAGTTCTGGTATGAAACATACTGTAAACACTAGAAAGAAAATACAGTCAAAAGTCATCGAATGTAATGCCTTCTGAAGCATTTCAGAAATGCCATTGGAAATTATTGTTGTGTTCCTGAGTGCTGCCATCAAAGCAAGGCGGAAATGAAAGGAACTGATAAGTGTTATTACCAGTTTCAGTGGTGTGTTGTGGGAGGCAGCTATCAGGTGAGATGTTTGGGAATATAGAGAATGGAACAGAAACAGCACCGATCACTTCAAGGAAAGTATGTTATCCTTCAAATTAATACTTTGCTCTTATTTTAAGTATTTTTGACTGTGATACATCCTGAATTAAATTTCAGAGGTAAAAAGCTTAGTGTGTCTTAACTAGGCTCAATTCATATGTACCCCAATAGTTTGTATCTATTTGTTTCTATCTGTTTGTGTCTACTAGCTAATGATGCTTTCATAGAGCAATAACTAAATGTTGCTAGCTACAGGATTTTCAGTACTAGAAAACTAAATATTATTATGGATTATGGAATGGTCTGACAATCTAAATAAATGAATAAAAATCTTACAATCTGATAAAAAAAGAATGATTTTCTGAAAAGATAAGATTTAAAAAAATATTTTGCATATTTACATATAGCACTTTCACAGTCTCTGATGCAGTTCCTGTGGGAGAATTTTCCACGACGCTGGATCACTTCTTATCATCTCTGGATTTGCCTGTGGTATCCACACCATTAATGGGAGAAGTACAAGACGCAATACATTGTGGGAGACTTTGAAATTGACAATACACTTCCACTCACTTTCTACAGAATTCACCAGTAGTCATCAGTAAACACCAGTGAACCAGTTAAATTGCCAGCCATACATGCCAATGTCCACCCATTTTTCAGATGGGTTTTTCTTCACTGTGGAAAGAAAGTCCCATGGTCTTCCAGGTCTTTTGGTGTTTCTCAGCTCACCAATGTATTTCTTCTTTTAAAGAATTTACCAAATTACTGTTTTGGCAGCTCCTAAATTTTCTGCTATTCGTCTGTTATATGCAATGACTTATTCAGCCTTTTGCATTGCCACATCTTTGGAACACATATTGAGAGTTCCTATGGCTACCAAATACAAATTTAACAGATTCAATTTAAAGCTGTATCTGGAATTTATTCCAGCTATTAAATTTGTAAAATTGGTAGAATTTACCAAAAAAGTTTGCCAAATTTAACAAAAATTTTATTCATTTTCTGAACCACTTATTCCTAATTAAGGTTGCGGGGAGGTAGGCGCCCATCCCAGCCGATTCTGTGCAAGGGCGGGGTGAACCCTGGACAGCTCGCCAGGCCATCACAGGGCCATCAGTCACACAACCATTCGCACTCACACCTTGGGGTGATTTGGAACAGCCAATTAGCCTACTGTGCATGTTTTTGGACTGAGGGAGGAAACCGGAGTACCCTGAGGAAAACCACACAAGCACAGGGAGAACAACTCCACACAGAAACGTCCGAGCTGGAAATCGAACCCAGGACCTTCTTGCTGTGAGGCAGACGTGCTAACCACTACGCCACCATGCCGCCTTTAACAAAAATTTACAAAATGTAAAAAAATGTTTTTTCAGGGGATGTTCACATCTGCTGCCGCAGACACTTCTTGTAAACACTTTAGCAGTGCCAGTTCATTTAATTCATCAAAAATGCACATTGACACTCTAGAGGCTGCAGTTGACCACGCGGAGGACTAATGTGCTACCCTTTACATTTTTCTTTGAATAGTTTCACTTGATTCTTGTTAACTAAATGTTTTTTGTTGTTGTTGTTTTTTTTTAAATGCAACATCTTCCTTCAATTCAGATTTCATTTGTCATGCAAGAAACAGGCCAAAGCTGGCCATGACACTGTTAATGAGTAAATTATCCAGTTAAGCCTCTGGAAATGGGAGACTATGTGTAAAACTATATGTAATTCTGAAAGGAATTAAACCTGCTAAATTTTAGCTGAAAATCTACACTTTAATCACATCTTGACCACTTAGTTGATGTTTGCAGTGGGAAAAAAAATCTATAAATACCTATGGACCTGACTGTAGAGAAAACACATTCAATGAAACAAATAAGACATACATTATCCTTGATTATTTGTTTACTGAGGAAGATGAGCCAATATTACATATCTGTGAGGACAAAAGAAATCAAAAGGCTCTGAAAATCCCCTGGGTTATTTTAACTAGTAAATATACAGAGTGAACCGTCTGTTTCTGAAACTCTCATGTCCCGAGCTGGATATTTGCTACACTAGTGCCGAAAGCCAGGGCATGGAATAAATGCCAGCAAGGAATCTGAGCAGATCACCTACTTCAAAGCCGTCCTACACCTGGCACTGGTAGCCCTGTTTGGTGGCATGCAGCAGTTCATCCAGGAGGTCTTCCAAGAGCAGCAGGAAAATCATCAGCTGCTGCTGGATGCCCTCAGGCTTGCACCAGCTCCATCCCCCTGCAGCTGCCATGTGCTTTCCCTGCACCATCCTCAGCAGTATAGAGCCACACGACAATGCTGAAGCCTTTGTTTAGGTTTTCCAACAGGTGGCCATAGCATGGGTTGGCCAGAAGAGGAGTGAACGGTGCTGCACCTGTCTAGTGAGGCACAGCTCATGGACATCCAGCTTTCCCCCACCTTCCAGGTATCCAGAGCTGAAATGAGCAGAGCCCCAGCAAGTCGGTCGTGTCCCAGAGCAACAGTCCAATAGCTGGCTCTGAAGGAAACAGCAGAGTACATGCGGTGCCAGGCTAGGGACATTCCTGAAAATGATCAAGCGTGCTGAGGATCATCTGAGGCATTTCCAGTAGCAGGCAGGCATCCCGCCTCCTCTCTCTCTTTCATCTCCATCTATCCACTGTGTGTTGTTCTTCCTTGATTCCTGCACCATGGAAATGGAGGACAGCTCCCCAATTTACACTCCCAAACCTGTGCCTCTTCCCTCAGTGTGTCTTTTCTGTCTGACTGTCCACAGTGCAAAGAAGTTAATAATTTTGTGCTGAGCTGTTCTACCTTGATTTCAAGAAAAGAAATGCACTGAAAATGTTCACAACTGATAAAACATCTGCCTGCCTGAAGCTGAAGGCTAAAAAGAGAGAGGCAATTCCTGGGGCAGGCCGGCCATTATTGTATTTATACAATAATGCTCCCATTCATGGTGTGGTTTATACCTACTTTTTACTTTTTCACTTAATAAAAGGGATGCCAGATATAGTCATAATTATACAAACTGCCTACAAGAATTTGTTTCTGCTAAAGAGAATACTATTACCTCCTGATGACAAAGGTGTGCTTACTGCCTCCACAAAAGAATATAAAATGTGTTCATATTTTTATTATTTATGACATTTTAAGTCATAAATTAAGTACATCACCTTAATTTGTAGGCACTATATTACAGAAGGTGAAATATTTGCATATTAAAATATGTTTGTGAAGAAAAACCAACAATTACCATGACTTGTACTAATTTTTTCACATGACTGAATTACACTGAATGTTAATGTAGAAATTACATAAATTATTTACTGTATATTATACCCTATTAGCATTGGACAGCTGGCTGAGGATATTTAAATGTGTCCATGGCCATCAATAGAGTCATCAAAACAGCATGTGTGCATATGCCTTCCTCCTGAAATCCTTGTCTTTGGAATAGGTGAATTACAATATCAATGATTATAAGCAATGTACTGTACATATACCTTTAATTATAAAGAATTGACTGAAACTGTGTTTAGCTTTGGATTGTATATAATGTGATTTAAAAAAATAAATAAATAGAAATACTTATTACTAGAACCTGGCTGAAGAGATGGTTGGAGATTTTAACATAATTTCTCTCCACATACAAATCTCTTATGAACCATAAACCTCAAAATTAAATTATTGCAGGTGAACTCATCGTTAGCATCAAAGTGTGTGGAATTTTAGCTATTTTAGATTTAAGAAGGTGATATTTGAATCATATTAAACTAATCCGCTGAAACAATTACTAACTGACTGTTAGACACCGAGCTTATACATTTTCCAATGAGCTTGCTGACCTTCACCCTACGTTTATGTCTTTCCACCCCCACACAGCTGTCCGTATAGAAGCTATCACACCTTCTCCCTGCTGCTCTTCAGAAGGGAAAACTCTTGGTAATAGACCTGGCATACTTATGCTTCCTGTATATTGTAATGCTTTGTGATAAAGGAAAAGCACATGTACATAACCATCCCATATACAAACTATGTTAGTATATAGTATGTTCTTTCTGTATATATTTTCTTTTATATTTTATGTTCACAAAGAAAGAACAACATGAAAATTATACACAGTGACGTATACTAACACTGGGATACAGTATATCTGAAAGACACTAAGTGCAAACACTAAGTGTGAATAAATGTACCCTCTGTACTTATTATACTTGGCCATCAGCACCAGCTATGTTTTTAAAAACAAATAGATAGTTGTCTTTCTTCCATTTCTGGACACAGAATGTATTATACTGGAGGCTCTGTGGCAGTACAGTCCCATTGAAAGCCAAACTGTGTCAGTGGGGTTTCCCTTCATAACTGTAATAAGTGCTTACATTAAGAAAGTGCTGGTAAAGTATTTAAAGTTCAGAATAAGAGTTGATTTGTGTACATATTTGATTTGTCCAACAATCAGTGTGGCAGGTATTCACAGTTCACCCATTCTGGTATATTAAAAAAAATAGTTTGAGTTGAATTACCAAATTATAGTTTTTAACTAAAATATCTTGAGTAGCATTTCTAAATTCAGCATGAGTAGGCAGCATGCATATTAGGTTTTTTTTGTGGTTTTTTTGGCAAATTGACACAAATCAGAACTCCTCTTAGTGATATTTCTTATAATAGTGTACAGAATCTGCCAAGGAACATAGAAAGTTTTTTTTTTTATGGAAAAAAAACAAAAAGAGGAGAATAGAAAAAGAAAGAGAAGATGCTTGCTCTGTCCAAAGCTCTGCTTACGATAGTAATATGACAAGCCATTATCTAAGCTGCAAAATGATGCTACTCTTTTCATTTAAAAACTGCCCTACTCTCAAATAAACCATTATTTAAAGGCCCAAACACAAATATATAACCTTGTCCATTAGGCTGATTAAGGACCTACATCTTTCAGAGTTTGAGAGAGAGGCAATGCATCAGCAGGTTGGAAGGACATTCACTTTTGGCTGCATGCTTCTTATTTGGCAAAGGAACAACGGACACAGATGGTGGACTCACTACTGAGAGGATACCCACACAAACACTGGTGAAGACATTTTCTACACTTATGGTGGTGAAGCAAACTGAAGAAAAAAAGTCAGTGTATTTCAGTGGTTCTTTTTTAACATTTCTAAAATTGTCTCTCTTGCTTCTGGTGTCAGAGTGCTGTATTGGATTCTGAGAACACGAGTTGGCATTTGATGGAATGTTCAGCAATGGGATCAGTTCAAATGCTTGTTTATTGGCTCAAATACAGCCCACAAAAAACAGCTGTAATGTCTGCCAAACAATAACTTGAATCAGGGAATGAATGAAGGGACAAGAGGTGCACAGCTGTCCACCCAAATACATGAAACACAACGATTGCAAACACAACTGTGTCTGCTGCCCAGTCTACAGCTGCTGCTAAAGAAGTATTAATAATGCCAATGCGTTTCAAAAGAACAATAAAACAGTAATATCTGGAGAAAATCAGATCCTTCAGATCCACAGTACTGAAAACATATAGGCTAATTCTTTCATTTAATGGGGAACACCAGATGAAGAAACATGTTTTTTTTTGGGTCCCAGAGTCAGGCATTTCTTTGTGGAGTTAGCATGTTCTCCCCTTGCTTGTGTGGGTTTTCTCCAGGTACTTGAGTTTCTTCCCACAGCCCAAAGACATTCACATTAGACTAACTGGCTATGCCAAATTGCCCCTAGGTGGGAGTGGGAACGGTTATGTGTGAGTGCTGGCCCTGCGATGGACTGGTGAGCTGTCCAGGGTATACTCCACCTTTGCCCAGAGTGAGCTCATATAGGCTCCAGCCTCCGCCGTTACCTCAGTAGGATTATGCAGTTCAGCAAATGAATGAATAAATAAATGAATGGATGTATGTTTGAAAGAATGAATTCATTCAGTATTTTGGTAGGTTAGGTGAGTTTTTTAAGCCATACGATTTACAAGAATGACTAAAGCTATAGTCAGGTTCAACTTCTTAAGCTAATTTATGCAGAACACAACAGCTAAAAGTGTTTCCATATCAAAAAGGTTGAGAACACTGATCGAAAAATAAAAACTGGATTAAGCACATGGCCTATAAGCCCGCTCGGAAGTTTCTGATCATCTCCAATGTTTTATCCATTCTATAACGGTCTTTACATTTTGTTTATTTTACCCACAAAGTCTTATTTCGTGTGTACAAGATTCAGTCACGTGATTTTCTACGTCTATTTTTAACTACTAAGCTGTGATGACTTTGATGGTGTAACTCTTGGTTGTACATCAAATGAACAGTTTAAAAAAAATTAACTAAAGGAGGGTTCTTTTACTGAAACCAAAGGCTCATAGATTACATCAAGGCCTATTGTTCATAAAATGAATCAGTCATAACTGCATTTAAAACCAACTGCAAGGACTTAGGCTCCCTTCCATGGCAAATGTGTGTCAAACGAAGACTGTAATACTGCACTGTGTGACTTAAACATAAGTCATAGAGTAATGAGTACTGATGCTACCTGCCCTTAATTTTCCACTCTACTGCACATTTAGTTATTAAATATGCAATGACACCATTGAATGTCTCTCCAGACTCTAAGGTTATGTTTCATTTCAAATGAGAATTCTGAAAGTTTTTTTAAACAAATATGGGACATTCTCTTTTCATTTGGGAGAACAATAAAATGGGCCAATACTTAAAAATGAGATTGCAATAAGGGGTATTAATAACTGTGTTAAAGCTCAAAGGAAAACTTCACCCAGAAACACTGAATATGTTTACTATAATATTTATCTGATGCGGAGGGATTTAAATTACAAATGCGATCACTACGCCTAACCCCTGACCTAGTGGTTGTCTGCTACGCTGATCTCATAAAGGGCACTATTGTGTTTCATAAAACAAGGGCCGAATCCCACTGGTGCCAATTTTTAGCAGGTAGTATTGTGGGCACCGGGTTGTCTTTTCCTTTCGGTCACAGGCTGCAAATACAAATGACTTTTTCCCAGAGCAATTAGCACACACTCTGTTCCTTAAGTAAAAAGTCACCTTTACTTTTTCTTATTGGTTTCCTTATATTTAATGATCTGAGAAACCTTCTGGTAAGCAAAGTATCGTGGGCTAAAGCAAAAAATTCTAAGGTAATGTCTAGTATGATTCTTTATACATGCAAAAACTTAATAGTAAAGTAAAGTGAGTCAGAACTCATGATGCATTTACACATTCCGATTACTGTTAATCTTTCAAACATAATTCACTAAATAATAACTAAAGCTTTTTCCGTGCCAAATTTCCAGTGTCCAGTGGGTGGAGTCAGTCCTGAAGTGTGAGATCCACTCATGATGTGTTTCCATTTCTCTGAGATCAAACCACCTCTTTTTCCTCCCTTTAATTTTTTTTCCTACAGCAGTCTGGTCTGCTTATGAATCATACCACACAGAAGCACAATACTATGCACAATGCATAACTAACAACTTGAAGCTAAACCTAAATTAGGTTTCTAATCATAAAACTGACTACTACTGTAGTAAATATGTCTGAAAGATCTGTTCTGAATGCCACTCAAAACTCCTCCGTGAGCTCATTGCATCAGTACCGTACGTGTACTTTCAACTGTCTCCTCTGCTGATCACAAAAGCTTGCACATAATGCAAAAAATCGCAAACGCACACAAGTCTGTTGTCACAAAAACTTATGTAACATGTCCCAGTGATGACAGCGCAATGTTATGCATCACAGAAATTTACAAAAGTTACTGCTCTCTCCTGCTGTACCCACCATCCTTTCACTACTGGAAGAGACCTGTATTTCAGAAGGACCTCACTGATAATCTCTATTATTATTATTATTATTATTATTATTAGTGGTGGTAGTAGTAGTTGTAGTAGTAGTATTAATGATAATAAAAACAAATACTAAATAATAATAATGATAACAAGAAATGCCATCTTGTCGCAGTACACTAGGTGTATTTCCCACATATTCAACTGCACTTTAGAGTGTTAAGGGGCATTATTGATTAATTGACGTCAAGGTGACCCAACTCCAATAGGCCGGTAGGGCGTGCCATAGCGATCATTCAACATAAATATATATTTTAAAAATACATTAAGAACTGGCATGCTAGAGTGATAACAAGAAGTGTCTGCGGCAGGTGCGGAGGCTGACAGTCTGTGAAATGCTTTGTAGTGGATACAATAATAATAATAATAATAATAATAATAATAATAATAATAATAATAAAACTTTTAAAGGTTGCTATAATCGTTTGTATTAATTTGCCCATAGTAATCAGTTAGTTTCTACTCTGTTCACTGTTCACTGGGAGTATGTATGGCGTAATGAAAACTTTTTATTGAGCACATGTTATTGAGCAAAGGAGAATGTCTTATTGTTGATAGTTGGTATGGCCTTTTTGTTGGGAAACATTTACGGTTTTTGATTTTCCACTGTCAGGGTAATTTAATAGTTAGAGGTGAAGAATAGCCGTATGAATATGGTCATTCTTGGTGAAGAGGAAGCTAATCTGAAAGGCAAAGTTCTCAATTTATCAGTCGATTTACGTTCCTACCCTCACCTATGATCACGAGCTTTGGGTAGTGACCGAAAGAAAAAGATCACGAATACAAGCAGCTGAAATGAGCTTTCTTTGCCACCAGAAAGACAGTTTTCAGCTCACTTATGTTTCAGCTCCTACAACATTAGTGCTAAGAGGAACTAAATGGTTTTATGAAAGTTCCACTTAACTGCAACAAACAGATAAACATTCTTTAATAAGCAAAAAAGTGCAATTACTAGCATACAGTGGAACTGTGGTTTGTTGTTCATGGTTATTGAACAATCTATTCAGCAACAATTGTCAGCGTATGCATCAGTGACATCACACAGCGCTTGCTCATGAAACGCCCACTCTGACGCACAGGCTGCTGGCTGCATGTGGTCAGGCTCGTCACGCTGCGCTTGCTCTCAGTACACTCACTGAACCTTTCTTAGATTTAGCAGATAATTCTTGTGTTGTGTATTTATATTTTTATATTTTTTCATCAATAAGCCACTATGGGACCTGGGAAATCTATTGAAAATGTAAAGGCGAAAAGGAAAATAATGAGAAAAAACGATAGAGGTGAAGAAAGAAATCATATGAAAGTATGAAAATGGCGTTCGTGTCTGGTGAATGAAACTTTCTGTATTATTTAAAACTGAATTCTTTATTCAGTTGGTTCAGGTAATGAATAAAATTGTCTTTTCTTAAAACATTCTTTATTCAGTTGTTTAATGTAATTTATAATCTCAAAGTCATGGACATTTTCAGCCAAAATAGACAATTAGCTAGGATAAACTTGAAAGGAGGAGTTTCTGATGCCCCAAAAATATGAGAAATTGAAGCTAAATCAGAATCAGCTTATTTAGTCTTTTTCTCCCACAACCATAACATACATATTTTGCAGTTGTGTTGCATAAGATTACACATCCAAAAATCCTGCTTACACAAAATAACAAATAACATCCACAAAAGTTGTGTGCCAGCCGGTACCACTGAGTTTTTGATACTTTAGGGTATATTCTGATAAAATAAATTAAACAAATTGCAGCCTGGGTTAGCTTTAACCACCCACTGGAAATTTGCTCTTCCATAACAACCACAATTTTATTTTTCCGAATGTGGTACAGAGTACATTTACTGAGTGGAAATACATTGATTAAACACAAATCACGCATTCCCAAGACATGATTTCATGATCATTCATTCATTCATTTTCTGAACCCTAATTAGGGTTGCAGGGAGGCCATTTCAGGCATTTCACTCTGGGCGAGGGCAGAGTACACCCTGGACATCTCGCCAGGCTATTACAGGAACTACACTTTTAATATACTAATAATTTAATAATTAATATTTAATATAATATTTTCTTAAACTATGCCAAAACAAGCTGTTATAAATATCAAAAAATGTTTTTACTACTTTGTTTACTCATAACCACTGTATTATACTTTAAAGAACACTTTAATCTTTACCTATGATGCACAAACAGTTTTAAACCTGCCAAGACAAGGCCGTTCAACTAAACTGACAGACCGGGCAAGGAGGGCATTAATCAGAGAAGCAGCCTAGAGACCCATGGTAACTCTGGAGGAACTGCCACAACCCATGAGAGAATCTGTTCACAGGACAATTATTAGTCGTGTACTATAAAAATCTGGCCTTTATGGAAGAGTGGCAAGAAGAAAGCCCGTTTTTAAAGAAAACCATAAAAAATCCTGTATGCAGTTTTACATGTGGAAGAAGGTGGTCAGATGGGACCAAAATTGAACTTTTTGAAAACTAACAACATCCCCTACGTAAAATATGGCAGGCGGTGGTAGCATCATGTTGAGATGCTTTTCTTCAGCAGGGACAGGAGAGCAGGTCAGGCTGGTGGGAAGATGGAAGAAAATCTTAGAAGAAAGCCTGTTGGTGTGTGCAAAAGACTTGAGACAGGGGTGTAGGTAAATATACGGCCATAAATATAGAGCCACAAAAGACTTGCAGCTGTAATTGCAGTGACAGGTGGTCCTACTTGTTTTGTATTGACACAAGGGGGCTGAATATAAATGGACACCACAATTTTTTTTTTTTTATAAGCAAAACATTCTGAAAACCATGCATCATTTTCCTTCACAATTATGTGCCAAA
This sequence comes from Porochilus rendahli, assembly GCA_039654305.1. Lineage (NCBI taxonomy): Eukaryota > Metazoa > Chordata > Actinopteri > Siluriformes > Plotosidae > Porochilus > Porochilus rendahli. The sequence goes on along the minus strand of JBCNYG010000013.1, from coordinate 19,294,799 downwards.
ATCCCAGTAAAATACATTTATATTTGTGGTTGTGATGTGACAAAATGTGGAAAAGTTCAAGAGAAATGAATAAACCACTATTTACAACGATACTGAACAGAAAACCATCTGAGAACATACAAAACATCAAAACATGAGTTGGATGAGCTACAACATCCGAAAACCACATCAGGTACCACTCCTGTTAGCAAGAAACAAACAAACAAAAAGCAAACAAACAAACAAAAAAACCCAGCTAGGCTACATTGCGAACGGGCTCGGCAACACTTCATTTAATAAAGTGAACTGTGAGTGTATGTAAGTTTATGTCCTATAAACCTTATAAATACTTGAATATAAAACACACTGTATATTTAAAACTTACAATATTTTCCTCAATAAAAATCCTACATCACCCGCATTCATTAATTTGTATATGTATGTGGTTTTAATCACAGTGTATGGGGTTGTCTTTGTTATGTAACCATTACTTATTCAATTAATTGTTTGTAAAGCTTGTATAAAGCTGGTCAGCTGGTTGAGGTAAATTCTTATCCAAACTATGACAGCCTGATAGAGAACACCTTGTACATGTTCACCACAGACTATTTCAAACTATAATTCCTGTAAGCAGTGAACAGTTATTAAAGTGTGACAGAGGAAAACTTTGTTGTTGGGGGAAAAAAACAACCATGGAGGGCTGGACGGCAAAGATGTGTCCTCGGATGGCAGTGCAAAGGCTTGCCTCGATGGCTGTGGGTTCTAAAAGTGTATTAAGTGACTTGTGACTATTCATTTACCCTACACATCTAAGTTACCGCAAAGTTATTTTTTAGCTCTAGAACAGCACTGACTCGCTATCCGCAGCTTGTAGCGTCGCACTGTGACCTCATCTCAGCCTGTGCTGCATACAATGTAAAAATTAAATTGAATAAATGCATTACAATACAGTTCTCTTTGGCTAATGTTTCCGTGTAATGGATACTTAAACAATTATGCATCTCGGGCTCTGTGGATCTTGTTTTTGTTGGAATATTCGGCAACACTCCCCTCGATTTCAGTGTGCATAATTGTTAATTATCTCGAGATAGCGAGCCAATCAGATTGTGCCATTCCTGTGTAGTATATTCTTACATAAAGTATTGTCCAATAAGATTGTTTGCAATAAAATTAACATTTTAACATCAATGTTACAAGAGTTTAGTGTCTTTAAAAACAATGCATTATCAGCAAATGGTGATCTATTAGTGGAAATAAATATAAAGTTTTGAAAAAAGTTCAATGAAAAAAAATAATAAAATAAAAAATGAAGACTGGTTGATATACAGATATGTTTGAATTACCAATAGTGTCATTAATGTGTAATGTTTATCATCAAGTTCATGAGATATATAAGTGTACAGCAGCACTGCTCCAGACAGTAGAGCACAAAGCAGTTACAGTGTGAGCCTGTGGAGTATTTTGATGGTTGTAGTGCAGTCATTCACTTACGCTCGGTTGTGAGGGAAGCCCATCGACAGCAGCACGTCCAAATGCGAGCCGTGTTTAACAGCGTTCTGTCGGCTCGGTCGGAGTCTGCGTGGAATGATTTTGGAATAAATGTCTTCCTTCGCTGCCATGCCTTCAGATGTTGGTTCAGTTTTAGGTGAGGGGATGAAACGGCAGAGATATCTAGTGGGTTATTTTTAAGTTCCGTGTAACCATGTTGGTCGCCTTCCTCCCCGTTACTGTGAGGAGCTGCACGTCCAGGCGCGCGCACTGTAACAAACACACCGTTATACAGCCTGAAGAAGCCTCCCACCACCCTGCACTATCACCACACCGCGGCGTGCGAGCTCAACACCGCCCAGCCGTCAGTACAGCAGCACACGCAGGAGTACTGCGCATTTCATCCACGTTTCACCTCGAGCAGCACTAGAAAACAAGAGGACTGGAAACTCATTACCTTCTTTTTTTACCTTTAAAAAAGTACCCCATAAAATACTCAGGGCAGACCTTCAGGTTATATTGGTGAGTCAAAGACTGGCCTACACCAGTTAAAGACTTCCTGCCCTGCCCAGTGCACTGTAACTTATACACAACAGAATTACTAAAATACTTTTCACCAAAACCTTTTTGTTACCTATATATACACATATATACATATACACACACATATATATATATACACACACATATATA
>JBCNYG010000013.1:19276318-19291446 GCA_039654305.1 Porochilus rendahli | reverse complement strand
GTATATGTGGTATAAGTATTTTCAAATTGTGATCAGAATGACTAGAAAATTCTGAAAATATATTACAATTTAGTAATTAGGTGTTTACAGACTTGCTTGCCATCATAAAATGCATTGACATCGTAATAATGTACTGACTAAAGGACAGACTAGCCATGTGACTGTACTTCTGTCATGGCGATATTGTTGTGACTGGATTGCAGGAATAAGGAAATGCAGACATGCATATTGAGTGCCACTGGCATACAATATTTGGCAAACAAAAGGAGTGCTCCCAATACTATTACTGCTGCTTTTCCCCCAGGACAGCATCGCTTATATTATTAAAATATTACAACAACAATTAATTTTGAAAGGAATAGAAACATAACTTGAAAATGGGGAACTCCAATTTTTGGCAGTACCTAAATCTCAGTACTACTGGGTGGTGGGAACACTTAGTACAGCCCTGTTAGCCAAACTACACGTTACTAACTACATTTCGTGCATTTCTTAATATTATTAAAATGTTTTCTGATAATCTTCTTGCATATATTGATACGTATAATACATACAATAAATAAAAAACACTCTAAATGTTAAAAACTAGCAAAATAAACACGATTTAAAGTGTACACAGCCCGGCTAAGATTGATAACTTTTTATGTGAATACACTGTTTACTTAAAGAGTGTGAAATGGCACTTTATTATTAACATTTTTATTGCTGCAGTTTCCTTTATCCCATGGTAAAATTAACATTTCCATCAAATTATGGTACTGGAGCATAGTCTCACACTGTGATTTGTGAAATAGAGTACATAAAAACATACAGAATACATTACACTTCTTCCAAAAAAATATTTGGGTTATGAGTCTGTGGCCATTATTGTACTGAGACACAGAGACAGGAAGGGTGTACAATGCTGGCATTGATAGCACTTTAAATAGACAATTGTTTGTACTGCCTGAAATACAGCAACAGGAGCTCAGTGACTCTTAGATGAGGCCAGGGTTACACTGTCCACATGCCACAGTCGACACTTTAGCTAGTACCGATTAACTCTAGTACAATATGATCTCTTAAACCTTGATAACAGAATGTGTGGGCACAGAACTTCAAATTTGTTATTTGTGATGTCAATAAGAAAATTTCTTCTACATCAAACATTAAGATGGACTATGGGGCACGACCAGGCAGAAAACATAGCCAGCCTCCTGGAATGCTCTCTTCATCTCCACCTAATGGTACAACAAGGAAACATGTTCATATGTACATGTGTCAGAAATATTTCAATTACATACTAGAATTCTTTCAAAGCTAACTTCATAGTTATTATTACTACATAAGATTGCTAAAAAATATATTACAGCCTTCACTAATATTTATACTTTATTATTATATATGATTATTAATAATTAAACAAATAAAGTGATACTTAAACTTTTAAAAAAAAAGTTTACCAATCGGTCAGGATCCAGACAAAGGCCCACTACAGCACCACCGCTGCCAGGTAATTTTACAGCAGAGCCAAACTTCACATACAACACAAGAAAACTGTTTAAGCAGTTGCCAAATTATTTTAATGATTAACATGTTATTACTACCAATAGCTACTGTGGTGAAAATTTACCTAACTAGTATCATCTGCAATAAAGATGGCTGTCTATTCATCTAGAAGAGTCCTATTTTCTATTTCTGTTGACCAACTGAAGTTGCAGACATCATGTAATCCAAATGCACATCAGAATTAGCAATATGTTATATTGACTTTACCACCAATACAAAAAAATGACATGACTATATAACCCTGTTTATTCAGTCATTTATTTGCCCTAAGCTATTATCCAAAATTACTTACAATTGGGACAGGACAAAACTGAGCAGAAGAGAGTTAAGAGTCTTTTGCAGCCAAGAATCCAGCCCTAGCTAGTTGTCAGCGATGGCATATAAACACAACCTTTCAATAATTCAATAAGTAATAATTTCAATAAGTAGCCCTAACTACAGAGCCACAGCCAGCCTAGTTCCAGCTGTTCCAGTGGTAGCTGGAAGAGTTACGTGCACCTTATTACATCCCTGAGTAGTACTTTAAGAGGCAAGACATGGTGCTGTCTGTGTTTTTGTACAAAGTTAAAGGGTAGGGACAACAGTAATGCTAATCTTAAATCAAAAGTGGTAACCATGCAGATTCCTATGCTAATAAATGTAGCTTTTTAAGCTCCTGCTGTCAGTCCTGCAATGTTTTTGAGTGCATTGAAACAAATACACTGTATGCACATTGTAGTTTTGCATTCCTGCATTCTTTTCTATTATTGTGTTCTATTGTTTATTCTGCTGGAGACAGCATTGCTATTCATTATATAATCTGACATGCCCACACAGGGAGTAGTGTAGCATTAAGTCATAATTAAAACTTGTTAAGGACACAGATTATAAGTCCCTGATATACTCTAGTAAATGTTTGTCAGTGGGTTTCAATGACACAGTGACACAGAAATGAAAATCTATAGGAAGTGACACTGTAATATTGCTTTACCTGCCTCGCCATTTGTACCATTCTGAGATTTCCTGTGCCTAAAGCAGCTTCTGTGTAAACAGACCTGAGGGGGAAAAAAAAGACAGTTAGGTAGTTAAGGATGAAATTTCACCACATCACCAGTAAGAATAGATAGGTAGAGGTGTGAAGGATCTTACCGTCTTAGTTCAAAGTTTTCATCCATAAGCTGAGCCAGTCTAGGCCAATCTTTGGATTCAAAGGCTTCTCTACATGAGGAAAAGAAAGTTTCTAGTAACACAGCAGTTTTCTTCTCTCACTAGTAAGCAATAATTCATTGACTCACATTCAGTAAATGAACTATTCTCATTCAGTTACTGAGTATAGAGAATCAAAATAAAAACAACAGTATTTGATCGACTAGCTGGCCAAAGGTTTATGGGCATCTTCCCTAAAAGTGTGCCACAAAGACTAACATATTACAATTTCCTAAAAGCTTAAAGCCTAGCCCAAACCTGTTACAAAATGGCAATAAACCTTTGCACAGAAAAGAAATGATTTGCTGGATGGATGACCTCAAGTGGCCTACACAGAGCCCTGACCACATGCCCACTGAATCTTTCTGGGATGAACTGGAATGCTGATGGCAGTCCAGACCTCCTTGCCCAAAATCAGTATCAGGGTTCACTACCATCCAAATATCATCATGAGATTGCCCTAAAATCATACCCATTCATTTACCCCAAGTATATGTATAAGTTGTTTTTTAAGGTGGGAGGAAACAGGAAAGCCCAGAGGAAACCACACTTATATGGTTTGTTACTCAGCAACACTGTATGAGCATGTGAATAATTTTAACTAACTAGCAACACCACCAATCCATGGACAAAAGGAGTAACATTTTTTTAAAGGCTAATAAATCATAGCACATCTTTAAACATGATATGCAATTGTTATGAAAGGGGCCACAAAAGTAAGAAAATATCCTAGAAGGCTGACTGTATGCCTTGCTCTTCATTCATTAGAATGCACAGTATTTCTGTTCTATCAATATGCTTATATTTTTTGGAATGTGATGTGATACTCAGTGTAAATATGTCATTGGTTTCTGTTCTAACGTGCCTTCACTCCTAATAAAAAATATTAATTTAAAAAATTGTTATGGAAGGTAAACATGTATGAAAAACTGGAAATAGATACAGACTATTGCTTTTTAATGGACATGGAATCATAAAATGTACCCCTATTATCTGCTGTCATGAAATTGTGACATTTGTACAAATAAAATAACATTTATATATTGCTAACGGATTGACGGAGCAGCCAATTTTTAAAATAAAAATATATGGACATAAATAAAAGTAATCACAAAACAAACAAAAAAGTGATAAACTACATGTATCGTGCAAGGTTTTGGCCGGGGATGACCTGGACTCATGATCGCTAAAGGGGTAAACGTTTTTCTTCACACTCTGTATATATAAATGTAGATAGTAAATGTGCAGTGTTTGAACAAACCTGGCCCCATCTGTGAGCTGAGCAAAGCGTTTCATAGCTTCTAGCACTTCAGGTTCACCTAGTCAAAGACAACAGGCAAAAAGAGATGAGCAAGAGAATTATTTTAAAAATAACAAGGGTTCACATTCACTTAATGTACTTACCCTTCAGCCAGCGCTCTCTCACATTGCTGTGAATGCGGCCAGAGTCACTTGGATCCTGTAAGTAAGCTAACCAAAACGTGGGAAGATCGCTCATATCCATTGAGATGTACTCCCCTAAACAAATATACAAATATTAGCATGCTTCGGATATGCGGAGCTCAAGGCTACGTATAAAGCACCCAACACCTCATTATGTGATTAGATACATATACTAAGCTTCCTAATTCAAAATCCTGGAGCAATCTCTCAATCACAGCATCTGGGTACACTAAAAATCAGAAAACTTGTAAGTACATATATTTAAAAGCATATTTATATCTCCCTTACTTAAACTTTATAATTATTTATAATTACTTGAACATCCATTAAACAATATTTTATGCATTTCATGTAAAAATGTGAGTACAAGTTTAAAATAATAATACATAATATTAATACTGAATAATGATCTTATAGAGTATAAAAAATCATCTGTACAATAAAATTAGATATCTGTATTAGTACCATAGCCTTGCTTGTCCATCAGCTGTTTGTTAAAGTCCATATACACCAAACCTTCATATACCTGCAATCATAAACCAGTCATGTGTGAAAAGTGAATACCATTAAGAATTTATTGAGTGATACAAGACTAACCTGAACCACTCTGTCCTGCAACCCAGCCGTGATATAGAGTTCCTCTGTCTCCACATTCAGTATGAAGTTGGCTTGGGTTTGTTTAGGAAGATCCTAACAATAGGAAGAATAATGTTCCAATTCAGATATGACATCATTTCTGAATTAAATTACAACGAAAGATTTGTAAGGAAACTAAAAGTAAACTTACATCTTCACTGAGGTTGTAAAATTTTATCAGGCACTTCAAGGTAGCAGACACAATTGCACTTCATATATAACACAACCAGTTAGAATGTCAGATAAATTACAAGCCATTGTAATATACATTATAAAGAATGTATAATGTGAAAGTGAATAGATGTTGTTTATTCATTCATACAAATTTCCATCGCAATGTGTTTTATTACATTATTCTTACATTTTTTAGTAATTCTATTGTAAAAAAATAAAATAAAATAAAATGATTTTTTTTTTAAATCATTTAAAAAAATTATAATAAAAGCCATATATCCTTGGTTTAAAAAAAACAAAAACAAGCAAACAAAACATTTACCTGCTACCAGCAAGGCCCTGGAAGTGATGAGAAACATGTATTTTAAGTGAAATTCAGTTTTGAAGAGACTCACAGATGAATAGATTGAATGTTTTGTTGAGAACAACAGGAATATTTGAACTCACCACCTGCCGTGGAATGTTGGTGTCATATTTTAGAGTGAAATTCTGCATGGTAAGGGCAATGCTATCCAAAATATAAGGAAATCGTATCAGTTACATTTATATTTAGTTATTTATTTTAATAATTTGTTCAAGTTACTTGATAAAACACTTTTGGCACTGCATCAAATTTAAAACTTCTACTGCACATAGATCATTAGATCTTTGCACAAACCACGAGACAATTCTTTTAAATAAGAACACAAATACATTTTGAGTGCATAAACAATGCACTCATCTGCATATAAGTCTAATTAACTGCACATTCGATATACTGCCTTGGGAACAGGCAGACTTAGGCACTGCCTAACAGCAGAGCTCCCAATAAATATCTCTACTGATATGTAGAGGATGCTGCTATAAGAGTAGCGCGCCTCCTTTAAAGGCTGAATCAACTTCAGTGCTGCAGGAAATAAATAAATAAATCTCCCCTGTATATCCAGACCACAGTCTGGAGCAGGAAAGGTTAACACAGTTTTCCCTTCACCATCATTCAATAGCTGATTTCAATAGCTGACTTATTTCACCTGTCTTGTTAGTTTAATTAAAGTCAGTTTTTGTACTTGATGTGCAAAGAAAGCAGGATAAATGAGCAAGCGTAACGAAATCAGTAACTTTGACAAGGGTACATTGTGATAGCTAAATGATTAATCTCCAAAATGACATGTCTTGTGGGGTTAAGTAGCTACCAAAGGTAGTTCAAGGAAGGACAGACACTAAATTGGCAAGAGTGTCATGGGTGCCCAAAGCTCAGTGATGCATGTGGGGAGTGAAGGCTAGTATGTCTGATCTGATCCTACAGATATGCTACTTTGGAACAAACTGCAGAAACTGGTAATGCTGCCTATGAGAGAAAGGTTTTCAGAACACTCAATGCATTGCAGATTGCTGTGTATAGGGCTGCCTAGTCACAGACCAGTCAAGTGTAGTTAATGTTAAGGCTGACTGGTGTATACAGGATTTTTTTTCTGGGTTCTAGTATATTTTAGAGTTTTATGGAATAAAAAGCACACACACTGTTAAAATAGCACACCTTAAAACAAGGAAAATAGACATTAAAGTGCAAAGTGAGGAATGTGAAGATGAATTAATAATTGTAAAAAATAATACTGCACAAGTGGCAACAGAGATGAGATAGGTTGCTGGGGTAGAACAGAATGGTCAGGGGGAAAGTTTGACAGAGCCATTTTTAGGCTACCCACATGAAGTCATAATCAAAGATCCTAAATTTATGACTTTGCAATTGATACTCAGCGAGCAACAAGGAAACGAGCAACTCTGCTGGTTGAAGACAAAGAAATTGTGGTATAATTATCAGTTGAGGACACACCAATATCTACTGTATGAACTTTCTGTATGGCTAGTTTGGATATGGTTGGGATACACATAACTCAGCTCAACTGGGGATACTATGGACCTTAGCAGGTACAGTACATAATGCAATAGGCTTACTGATTATAACAAGGAAATACCATTAAAGTAGTGGAAAGATCAAGAAGATGGGGTATGACCAGACATGTGAGGAAAAGTTTATTTTTGGATCTGGTAATGGGCTTCAATATTTTTGGATGTCAGTAACAGACAAATGCTACTGAAGCTGAACATGCAGCATGAGCTGAAGTAGACAGTCGATCCCCAAGTGGCATAAGGCAAGCAGAGCGAATCATGGTGAAGCAAATGTGGCTAAAAGTGAAACTGAAGTAAGTTATGTGAAAAGGTCTCATATTTTCTGTTCCAGTACAGACATTCAGAAAGGCCAATACGATATTTGAAAGTGAGAAGAAAAAAGGCAGTAGACAAACAGACTTCTGGGACCAGTGAGAAATATAGATGTACGGTTCATAGACCTTTCAATACAGAATCAATGAGTCTGGTCTTGTGCTCTTTTACTTATCCTGTCTGTATGCTTAAGTTTGTTTCTGTGTTCATGACCTCAGAAGTGTTCAAAGACCTTTTGAATGCAAACTTGCTTAAAAAAGTCTACATGCATACTGTTTAAATGACTGTGTTTCGGCAAGATTATCCTCCAATCAACGATGGATTTTCAAAGACTGCTTTGCTAAAATAAATAATTTCATTACTGTCTTATAATGGTCATTTCAGAGCTCAGACTTAAACCTCAGCCTTATACAGCCACAGGAAATTAAATGGAGTGGGAAAAGCATAGAATTGTTTAAGTGTTAAATATATGGTGCATGGTTTGATATTATGTTAAATGATTATTATTATTTTAATCGTAGGCCAGATGCCTCAGACATTCTGAATAAATCTACTTAGATACGTAAATCTCTGGTTTCATTTGTATTATAGTCCACTCGAGTCTGAAATGAGTGACATGAAGAGTCTTACCCTTGATTTGAGCAGAACTGATAAAATTTCTTACAGGTAGCCTGTAACAGTCTTAAACCTCCCAAATACCTGGCCAGAGGAAACATGAACCAATGTTGTTTCACAATTACTTCATACAGGATACATCGTGTGCATACATAGCAAACAGAGACAGGAAGTATTACTGGAAAAATAAGAACAAACCCCTCTTTGTGGCTGATGCGAAACAGATCCTGTAGGCTGCCGAACTCAGTGGGATCATTCAGTGGATGAGGAAGGAGAACCTACACACAAAAAGGTTACTGGAGTTAAAAAGAAAACAGACCATGTGGCATAAGACTAGCATACTTAGGATTAAAAGACATACTGCTGTTATTTACCAGAGACTGACTTTCTATCAGCGTCACTTCGGCCCAGAAATTAGAGATAGTCATAGCAATGGTTTTGCCATTGAAGCCATCAGAGGGATTTCCCATCAGGCCTACTCTGTGGAGGGGCAAATAATGATAATGCATGGCTCAAAAGATTACAGCTGGACTGTATTAATGGTAGTAGGAGTGCTGACACTAACCTGGCATAAGAGCGGAATGTGATGAGTTTGGCCGGAAGCTCTTGTTGCTTATTTGAGTAACGCGTAAGCCATTTGGTGTAGTCAGAAAGTCCCTGCAATGCCAAACATAAAACTAATTAGCTTCGCATATTGGGATTGATCTGATTACTATGACAAATGTTAGCGCTAGTACAAACAAAGGCAACTCATTTTAATCAGGCTCTCACCACTTGTCCAATTAACTGGAACCCTGTGGGTAGCTTCATTCCATAAACAGGCAATTTTTCTTCATTTATAAGCCATTCCTGAGAACCAACACATGGGCAGAAAAAGCAGTGTCAAGCAGCTGCAAATAATTTCACTGATCATACTTTGTCAAAAGCTGTGTTTCTCTTGGTTTCAGCACTTTCAGATTTTTGGTTAATGAACTGAAGCAGTGTACTGACCCAAAACCTGCCGAATGTCCTGAATTCCACATCTGGCTGCTTGAGCAGGAAGTCTGAGAGGTAAGATAGCGTTTCATTGCGGAGGCAGTAGAAGACCACACTGGCTAAACGAGATGATGTGATGCCCTCCGGTGGCTTTTCAAGGAAACGCTTTATCCTAAAACACAGCAAGGTTAATATGAATTATCTAAAACATCCAGGTTCCTCTGGCATAAACCTAAAATGAGTCCCCTACATCTGCCACACTGAAGTATTTAATACATACTACTCTTACATAGCTATTATTTTTTGTATGTAAATAGTAAGAGAGAAAATGTTACCTGTGAGAATCTGAACATACTTCTACAATTCCTCTGGTGTAGCATTTCTCCCCCTCTTCCAGATCATAATATATAACGAGCTCTCCAGACTGAGGAATGAAACACAAATGTGATTACCTGTGACTTAACTTTTTATTGATTCAAATTTATTTTAACACATCATATATATCCCAGCCAGTCGGCTGAGATGGGCCCCAGCGCCCACACAATGACAGTGTGACCTACACTCTGCAGGATCCTGTAAGGGGCATGGGAGTTTGCCCAACCAGTCTACATGTGCTTTGTGGATGTGGAGAAGGCTTTCATCCGTGTCCATCGGACTATCTTGTTGGGTGTGCTCCGGGAAGCGATTCACAGCTGAGTGTGAAGCGACTGGGATGAGAATCAGCACCTCCAAATCCGAGGCCATGGTTCTTAGTCGGAAAAGGGTGGAATGCACCCTCCAGGTCTGGAATGAGGTCTTACCCCAAGTGGAGGAGTTCAAGTATCTCGGGGACTTGTTCACAAGTGAGAGAAGGATGGAGCGGGAAATTGACGGTGCAGCCTCTGCTGTAAAGCGGAGCTTGTACCAGTCGGTCGTGGTGAAAAGGGGGCTGAGCCAGAAGGCAAAGCTCTCAATTTACCAGTCGGTTTACGTTCCTACCCTCACCTATGGTCACGAGCTTCACGAATACAAGAACGAGATCGCGAATACAAGCAGCTGAAATGAGCTTCCTTCATAGGGTGGCAGGTCTCTCCCTTAAAGATAGGGTGAGAAGTTCTGTCATCCGGGAGGAGCTCGGAGTAGAACTGCTGCTCCTTTGCGTTGAGAGGAGCCAGTTGAGGTGGCTCTGGCATCTGATCAGGCATGTCCAACCGGGAAGAGACTCCGGGGCCGACCCAGAACACACTGGAGGGACTATGTCTCTCGGCTGGTCTGGACCTCACTGCTTAGGATGCTGCCCCAGCGACCCGATCCCAGAAGAAGCAGAAGAAGATGAATGAATGAATGAATGAATGAATGCTTTGCAAAAAGAGCAGTTCTTACCTTAGACCTAAAAAAACGAATAACCTGAGCAATATCAAAGTTCTGGTCAGAACAAAGCATGTCTCCTGCAATCTAGAGACATCAAAACACATCATTAAAACATAATCCACACATTATTAAAATAAGGCTAAATGCTAAATTCTATCAATATTAACTGAGCTTATGCCATACCACCATAATGTCATCTTGAAGGTGACGGCTACGGATGGCCAACTCTAAATCAGCGACAGCCCCGAGTCGACCGTCCAAAGTGGTGCTGCCATCATTTACTACATTTTCCACTGGAAAATCATTGGCAGTTGCCCACCGCTCATAATGCTTGTATCTACAGTCATGGGGTAAGTATTTTGTCAAAATTACCGCGATATTAAACTATGAATAATGCCAGAAAATATATATAAAATGTACTCACTTATCTGCATTTGTGACTAAATAGACCTCACTGAAGAGTTGTCGTCTATAAAAGACAAGACAAATTATATGGTGCTAGCTGAAATATAACTTCAAAATAATACTAATTATATTTAAGGAAACTTACGTGTTGACTGTTTCCCACCAGAAATCCAGGATTTTCTTTCCCCCAACACCAGGTAGCAATGCTTTTGGCACCCCAGCTAGATGTGCATACAAGCCTGTGACATCATTCTATGATTTGAAAAAAAAAAACCTTTCATAAAGCTTTATCAATATTTGTTTACTTAAATGTTACATTTTGCAAACTGGGAGCCGATACAGCTAATGCCCTGAATTTACACTTCATGACAATTGTAAAATATGGAATGACACATCTATTATTTATACATTCTAAAAGTATTAATTCCATTTCCAAATATATATATATATATATATATGTATGTATGTAACACAACAGTAAACATGTCTCGGTCACAATTTTTGTTTAATAAATACTGTTAAGATGGTGGGTAGAACTAATGAAAATAAATGGGCTTAGTATTGAACTTCTTAATCCTGTGATTTTACTTTTTCCTCATTTGCACCTCTTGATTCAGCTCTCTGACTTCATTCATTCATACGCTGAATCAATAAATCCTACTGAAGCCTATCTTAACCAACTCTGGGCAAAGGTGGGGGACACCCTGAACAGCTCTACAGTCCATCACACGCACACACACACTCTGCCTAATAAGCTTGTCTTTGGACAATGGGAGGAAACCCACACAAGCAGAATATGCAAACTCCACACAGAAACACCCTCGCCAAGCTGCAAAACAGACATGCTAATCACTACACCACTGTGCTGCCCATCTCTGACTTCTCTCTGAAAGAAATGAAACTAAGGGCAGGCTGCATGTTCCCCAAACCCCTTCTACAATATACAGTAATATACAGTATAATATACAGTCATTCCACACTCTGCCTAATGGTAGTGGTGGCTCAGTGGGAAAGACTCAGGGCTACTGCTCTGAAGGTTGGGGGTTCGAGCCCCACTACCACCACTGTAAGGGTCTTAACCCTCACCTGCTCAGGTTTATAATTTAAAAAGTTGCTTTGTCTAAGGGCGTTTGCCAAGTGAGGCAATATAAGTGTATGTCCACAGTCATGTGAATTAAAACAAAGCAGCCGAATCTTCAAAATATATATTTCAAAAACAATGAAGAGATTACTTTGAATTTTCAGTAGGTATATGCTGATCCTGTGGAAAACTATAAGTACTCATTTAAAACCAATATACATTACAATATTTAGTCCAAGTGCATTTCTAGGGAAAAGTTCACTATTCCCTTCACAATCCTCCCTTGCAAACAAAGTGGACTCCAATGGGACGAAGAGTAAGACAGTTCCTTCAATCAGAAAGTTTGTACAGATGTAAATATTCCTATACAAGAGGCATGAAACGTGAAGCTAACGGTATTACATCACTCTGATTTTCCACGTCATCTATTCCAACAGGTACCAGTGACTAACAGACAAGGTAGGGGAAAAAAATACTAAAACTACACGCCACGAAATGTTTAATGTTGATATAATAAAGAATATAGTTCTCTACCTTAATCTGCGACTCTAAAATTGTACCATGGCCTGCAACAAGTAAAATACAAATCATTGTACAGCGAGTTATTTACTGTTTACTGTTGGTAAGATGTTAAGGGTGCATAGTTCAACAACCCGGAAGTGGGCGTGTCACTACATATTCTTAAAGGTACAGCGTCCACTAAACGCTTATGTAACTACAGTGGTGAAGCAGTGATCCCCCCCGCCCCTTTGGAAACCGTGGTGGAAATCAGAACCTTTTGGCATCAGAGTTATTAAACACCCGTCTGCTATAAAATTATTATCACCTGACTGTCTGAGGCTTGGACGCTCCATAGTCAACAGTCTACAGCACACTGTGGGTTCTGACCTTTCTATCAGTCAGCATGAGGTTTCAGGGGTGTGGTTCTACAGTATCTCTCTCCTGTGAGATCAGACCAGATGTACCAGCCTTCACTTCTCACACACATCAACGAGCCTTGAGCACCAACGAGAGTTTTGCTGGTTCACTGATTGTATTTCTTTGGACCACCTTTGGTAGGTACTTAACATGGGCATGCCTGGATTTAAAGAACTGGTGCCATCTGAAACATAACAGTCATTACAGTAGTCAAGTCAATGACTTTCAGAATTTGTATTTGCCAAATCATTTTAAATGATATCCTAATGAGTGAATAGATGTGTTAAATTACAGATTTTCTAGAAAATCTTCAAGTGGCTTTTAAAATTACATTTATACAAAAATGCAATCAGTAACCGATCAAATAAAACAACCAGCTTTGTGCTGGAACTAAAACACAATTTATGAAACACACTTCTCATTCTTGTTTGCGCAATATGCTTTAATATCAAAACAATTAACTGTACGCTGGAATGTTATAATTTTCATCTCTCCATTTGATATTAAAATAACCCCCTCAAAAAGTAGTCAAACAAGTTTTTGGGAAGATACAAAATTATATCATTGAGAAAATATTTTTCCACTCAAAAAAAAAATCAATACATATCAGAGGACTTCTATTATTTTGGTATTCTTAAATGAAGCTGAAAAAAATACAATATTGTGAATGCATGTATTTACTATTAATGCATAATTTAAGTGCTTAGATTTAATTTTTAATACAAGGATGTAGAAACCAAGACTGAGCACTTGAATTAGGATTTGGCTATTTTATCAAATGTCATTGGACTCAATGCTGTATTTGCACTGACAAATCTTGAGCACCCAGTGAAAATATACCCAGTGCAAACCTCTTAAAAAAAGTTTGACTTTCAGATCGCAAATTACTGGCTATATGAAGGAAGAATAGCAGGGCTCTTTTTACACCTAGAATATTATGTCAGTGTTTTCCTCTAGTGTACTGAATTAATAATATATATTTTTTTACAATACTTTACAAATGAAAGCAGCTATGAGAGAAGAAAACATTTCATTACTATGAAAGAAACTGATGCAGAAGGTAAATTACTTTCACAAGCAGACAGAAAATAACTTTTTTTTGGGCCTTATACATATCCACAATCAATCTTAATATACATTTGTCAAAAAAAAAAAAATTACAATTAAAAAAACAAAACAAAAAACCCCACACAAAACTGCCCCCCTAAATAGAGAACACAGTGAAACTATGAAAAATTGTTATGAATAAACATATGTTGGGGGAAAAAACTAATTTTATCCATTTTGGATGTGCAAGTCATTCTAAATACTATTTGTCGAATATTTAGTAATGTCTGGCTTTGTAAGGTTACAATACAGAAAATATATTACACTGGGGCAACTCTCGTTTCCTCCTATAAT
Organism: Porochilus rendahli; assembly: GCA_039654305.1. Classification (NCBI taxonomy): domain Eukaryota; kingdom Metazoa; phylum Chordata; class Actinopteri; order Siluriformes; family Plotosidae; genus Porochilus; species Porochilus rendahli. Next base: position 19,277,513 of record JBCNYG010000013.1, on the reverse strand, counting down.
TTATTTCAGGGGCCATGAACCAGATTCAGGGTGTTCTGCAAGATAAAACGATGTGGTGTAATGATAATTCAGTGTCCTTGGCCTCAAGTCACAAAGCTTAAGGTCCGTCTGTATTCATGGTAGGACACACATTTCGTTTTACCTCCTAGATTCATTTTCATATAAACATATACAATTTTCTTTACCATACAAACAAATACACAAATACTGCACGCCATTTGGAGACATCTGAACACTGGTCGTAGTGTGTCCAGACTGTCACACAGGTAGGCAGGCAGACTAGAACCGTTTCTTTTAAAAGTCTTTAGAGTATTTCATACTTGTCGACAACAAAGGAAGTCTCAGTGGAGAATTTCACCATGCTGTTCCCTTCAACTTGTGTCACTTTGGCCACCTATTGTAACAGAAAAAGAGATTTCTCTACATCATAATCATTATATATATTTTTTCCAAATGCCACTATCACCGTGAACATCATGATCAGGTTTATATCGCAAATGCTTCAGCTCACCTGAATGTTGGTATAGTTGCGTTTAGACACAAAAAACACATTCACAGGAAAGAAATCGTTTGGGCTCCCAGCTATGCTAAACTCCAAACTTCCACTTTTGCTGTTTTCATCAATGACAGGCAGGCACCATTCAAGAATGTTTTTCCTGCTGTCATGGCGATACTCGCCATCAAGATCTCCAACAACAGGGGCACCTACACCTGACCTGTGAATTTGGAATGCATTATGTAAGGAACAGCACATGACAGTATATGCTGTTATTAGAAGATAATTCACACGGTGGTGTTAAACCTGGTTTAAAAAAAAGTTACTTACACTATACCAAAATTCATTATTTTTCTATAACAGCACATTTCTTCACATTAAAACAACATAATTTTCCCCAACCCAAATATTTTCTTTATTAAAGTATAAGAAACCATACTTTTAATCCATTTGTAGTTAGATATAATTCAATGTTATGGCTATTAAACAAGTGTTGCCACTTAAACATTAGTTTTAAACAGAGATCAATAGTCTCTCTCAGAATTAATAGAACAATTAATAAAAAACAAAAACAAACAAAAAATATAAGCTGCCATTTCTACATTTATATTTACATTTACAGCATTTAGCAGACGCGCTTATCCAGAGCGACTTACAGAAGTGCTTTAAAGTCATTATCAGTGAATATATTCTTATACT
>JBCNYG010000013.1:19254739-19267217 GCA_039654305.1 Porochilus rendahli | reverse complement strand
GGGGGGATTAACAGACAGAAAAAAGTACACGTCAAAGCGATTTTTTTAAATATTTGTGGTCACGCACTTTAACCAGAGAAAATGAGAACCAATTTCTACAAATGTATTCAAAACGAAATGCAGTGTGAAACCTGGGCCTGTTTAGATGAACACACACGGAGCTCTTCCTCAGCGAGCATCTCGTGCACAGTGGCTTTGCAGGCAGGTAGTATTAACGTCTCAGTGTGGGACTGTTTTGATTTAGCTTTAAGTTCAGCAGCTACATAGCTTTAAGGGATCTCTCTCATTTACCTTTGTGGTTTTTCTCATAAAAGTTGCTTGTTTTTCTGTGTTTTCACGCAGGAGAGCAAAATAGTCCATCTGCTTGTTTTGAAGTAATGGGTGCTTCGTTTGGATATTTGTTGGATTCTCGCCACACACCGAGCACAACAGAGTGGGTGTCATCACATCCCCCGGTGAAAGTAAAGCCGAACAAAAGATAACTTTCACTGTATAGCCTCAAGCTCACTGGCTTTGGTTTCTTTGGACCACCAACTTATATTAGGGACCTCATCTGGGTCAGAATTTTGTCCAGGGCCCAGTTCGGAGTTTGCACTTTTTTCTTTTTAAAAACGTGCACGCATCACTACGGAGCCACTAAAGAGACATGGGGAAAAATTTTTACGTGGAAAGTTTCTAGTGCGCACGAGGTAACTTGTGAGCACGCGATAGTTTCTCGTGCTCACTATCATCTTTATTTCCCACCATGTCCCTTTAGGGGCTCCGTACATCACTAATTCTCTTGTCTCTAAGAATAATTAAGCCAATTAAGCTACCTACTGCCACTCTCTGACATAAAAGAGTATTACATTACTCTGCCAGTCACTACAGCACAGACATTCAACAATGGCCAACGGTAATTGAATAATTTCCCATGGCATACATGAGGATTTCACACGGCACACTAGTGTGCCACGGCACAGTGGTTGAAAATCACTGGTGTAGCTAATGGTACCTTTTTAAACCAACTCAGTTGTAGTAATTATGACATGGAGACCATGTTTTGTAAATGAGTGACTTTAAACTCCTTCAAAGTTTTAGTATATACTACACACTTGTATATAGAAACTTTAAAAAGACAAACTAAAACAGGATTTTTATGGCTTATTTTTCCATTTTAATGCGTGAAATGATGACACTGCCTGCTCCAAGTGACCATGACAAACAGACTGTCCATCATTTTGGTTCAAGCATTATCCACTTGGAATGATTTTTTTGTAATCCTGTTATAGCAGAACATTTTAATTACTCTTTTCACACCTCACCTCTCTGACTGCACGGAAGACCTTCTCCTCATGTGAATCCATTTCAGTAAAGGTCCGGATCTGAGCCAGGTTAACGTTTTCCCTGTAGCCCAAAGCAACGATTTCATCAAAAGCAAATATGAGATCAAAGCAGTGCTCAGAGATCTCACTCTCCTCCAAGACACGGCAGTACTCAGGGATCTGATGAGAAATAAAAACACATGTATACAATCACTGTCATTTCTTAATGATTAAATAATCTCTTAATGAATGGAATGCCATGAAGGGAGTACAAGACAGAAATAAAAACAGAAAATCCTTTTGTACCACACGCGAGAAGAGCCGTAGTGTCTCCAAGTCCTCCAGAATGTTGCTGTTCTTTGTGGTGACGAGAACCATATAGAGCTTCTCTAATGGCTGATACACATAGCGTACGCTATCTGTCTCTACAAAGGTGTGCTGTTTCCCTGTGCTCATCAGTTTAGGAAAAGCAGCCAGGAGACCCTCAATGCGAGTGCGCGTCATCTCTACAAACTGCCGTGACACTATGGCTTTTCCTGACTTGGTGCACACCGCAGCTGCCAAGAGCACCTAAAAGGGGATTTGTAAACATCACACAGAAATATGTAAAACATTCGGGCAAAAGACAAGATGCAGTCCTGATCCTCTGCCCATGCAAGGACTCATTCCTAGATCCATCCAGCCATCATTCTTACTGGCTCAATTAAAATCCCTAGAAACCAACGCCGAGATAAAAAAAATATTTTTTGTACTTTATATACTTTACATTACAGGCATTTTTAAATCTTGACATGTTACATCTAATTGAAAAACCTATTTCCACTAAAATTAAAACTAAAAATATTTTTAAAATATCTGCAGATGACTGAAGTCATGCTGAACAATCATATTTTTTTGATGGCGCTTATCAATAATCGTTTATAAGGTGTTACTTGTTCACCAACATATTTCAACCTAACAGGAAAACTTGTACAAAAAACTACCTAAAAGCAAGTTGATTATCTTCCTAATGCCAAGTGTTCCCCTTATATCATAATGTATCTACATTCATAATTTATTGATAAAGTTTTAATTAATAAAATCAGCTTTTAACTTGATTGAGTATAAGAACAAGTACATTAAAATTGCCATTATTTATTCTAACAAACATTACCAAAACATTCTCAGTGTGTTAATACTTCTATTACTGTATTATGTATTTCTATCAGTATGTTAATAATTCTATTAGTGCATTATGGGTTCCTATAAGTGTGTTAATAATTCTATTAGGGTATTATATATTTCTATCGGTGTGTTAATAACTCTATTAGGGTATTATGCATTTACATCAGTGTGTTAATAATTCTATTAGTGTATTATGGGTTCCTATCAGTGTGTTAATAGTTATATTAGTGTATTATGTATTTCTATCGGTGTGTTAATAGTTATATTAGTGTATTATGTGTTTCTATCGGTGTGTTAATAGTTATATTAGTGTATTATGTGTTTCTATCGGTGTGTTAATAGTTATATTACTGTAGTACGTATTTCTATAAGTGATATACACTCCTATCAGTGTGTCAATAATCCTACCAGTGTGTTCGTTCCAGGTTAGTTCTGGCTAGCTAAATTGGCTACTTTACATTTGTCAATACAAAAAGTCACTTAGATTACATACACACAGTAATAACCTGGTTAACATAATGGAAACTATTTCTTATCAAATGTATATATTTATCCAATTGAGTTGCTACAACTTTAGCTACCGACTAACATTAGCTAAGCAATTAGCCGAGCCAGCTAGCCTAGATAATGCTACTCAACATTAACTGATTCCCATGTGACTGTAACTCGTTATGGGATTCTTCTAATTTCTGAAATACGTGTTAATATGAAGTTCTGAAGAATTTTATATGGCCAAATAATCTGTGGCGTCCTTTTCGGACTGAATAGTTGTGAGTGTTGCGCAGAACTTTCTCTGTTAGCCGGCAGCTAGTTCAAGTTGCTCTCTTCCTCCTAATAATCAGAGACAAAATTATCGCATACCATTTTTGATCTGTCTTCAAGGCGCTTAATTCCACAGCCAAAATAGCAAGTCGCTGTCAAAAAATAATAATCGCCTGATTAATGTAATAAAGTCTTTTTATTTCTTGTGAGGCTCACGCAGACAGACTCGAAGCTTTACCGAAACCAGAGCCACGTCTCCAACCGGAAAAAGTTCCAGTCAGAAACAGGTTTCTGAGTCACAACAGAGCTGAAGCAGCGCCCCCGTGTGGAATGGAGACTTTTTTTTGTTAATTTGCAAAAGTACTCGCCCCCCATTTTCCCATATTTTGCTGTCTTACAACCTGCAACTTGACATACCGATCGAAATATGTCCTTATCTCATTTTTCAGCTTTTGTGGGTTAGACCACTGTGGCTCTCAGGAGCACCCCTGGCTGCTTGGCTTCTGTATATGAACTAGCAATGTGCATGTGCTGTCATGTAATTTGTCTACCAATATTATTTTCATAGCATAATATTATTATTCTAACTATGATTGCAAAATGATCAATTTCTTTATCATGAATATGTTGGAACATTATTTGTAGCTTATATCATCCAGTCCTAATATACACTGAGCTCTATATAAGAGGTTATAAGTGTGAATGACGTTGAAACTGCATGGTTGCTATTTTGGTAATCCCTTACTGTCAAACTATGTCTAATATATGAAACTAAAGCACCGCACGAGTTCTTTGACTGATTGCACACCAGGTTAATAAATGAAAATATATTTACTCTAGTTTACAAAATTATAACAGGATATGAATACCAACTATTATTATGACCTGAACAAATGCGGCACTGTGGCATCGTGGATAGCACGATGCAAGAAGGTCCTGGGTTCGAGGAAAACATGCACATTAGGCTAATTGACTTTCACATTGCCGCCTCGGTGGGAGTGTGAATGGTTGTGTGAGTGAGTTGCCATGCGATGGTCTGGCAAGCTGTTCAGGGTGCACTCAGCCTTCATCCAGTGTCAATTTTTAAGATTTAAAGATTTAAAGATTAAATGATTTTAGAATGATCTACGATTACCATTACAGTTTTAAGATAACTAGCTACACTTCATGTTAAACTATAGTGAAGTTTCTGCCACATGGTTTGCCTTTTGATCTGGCTTCACCCACATAAGGATGGGTTCCAATTCAAGTCTGGTTACTCCCAAGCTTTACTTAGTTTTACTTAGTTTTACTATATAAAACTGCTTTGTGGCTATGTCAGTGTGAATTAAATTAAATTGGATTTAGATGGGCACAGCCTCCCTGTGACCCAAATAACATTAAAGCAGTGTAAGTGAGTGAGAGAGATATATGTGCAAAATCTCAATGATAATTCAGTCAAGCTTTTACCTGAGAATAAACAAAAACATCTGTTTTTAAGCAGTGTGTACATGCAACGCCATAAACTCGTCATGGTTACCATGCTTTGTCTGCTGGGAGTAGGGAGTTCCAATATGGCAGCTGGTCAACTTATTAGGCTAAGGAACCGTCCAGTTATATATCGAGCTCAGTGCTAAAATACAGTAGCGTCAGTCATTATTGCGTGTGTGTGTGTGTGTGTGTGTTTGTGATGCTCTAATGGCAGATGAGCTGGAATGAACCAGACAATTAAAGTATGTTAGGCAGGAAATGTCCACCTCAGCCTTTCTGGACAGCTTTAGAGTATGCTTTGAATATGGTTAATTCCTCTTGAACAGCTAATTCTGATTGTGCAGGTTGATGCACTCTCTCACTCTCTCTCGCTTTCTCATATCCCTCCAGAAAGCTTCCTTCATGTTTATCTGTCAAAAAAAAAAAAAATTGTACTCCTCTACTGCTTCCCTTTGATAGCAGGCCAAGTAATTTTAATTTTGTGTTTTTTACCTTGGGTATTGTTTGTTATCTGTCCACATCTTTTTTTTTCCCCTGTTCTGGTATATTGTACAGTCAATTAGCCACTAATTCGTTTTGAGCGCTCCGACAGGAAGAGAAATCAAACCTGGATTTCGATTTCAGTCAGGACAATGTTTTTAATCCCCACTGCAATATCTGTTTACAATTTTTACTCTTATCAACTCATCTTCTAAAATTATTTCTTTGTTTTAAATAACTGTCATGGTGTAGTTGATAAAATTGTTTTCTCCTGTCTTGAGAAGCACTCATGATGTAATTTGATGGCTCTGCACACTGTAGTGGGGTTTGCAGAGGATTTAATAGTGACTTAACATCCTGTCTTATGCATGTGGAAGCCACCTGTTCCCTTTCTGCAGCTAAACAGCAGCTCTAACTCTCCAGGCCGCTTTATAGACACCCTACTTAGGGTCAGATGAACGCTGAGTGTGTGCATGCTTCTGCTTGTGAAGGCTGTCCTGATTCTTAGGTGTATAAATGAGGGTTGTCTGCTGAATTCACCACTATAACCTTTAACACTCATGCAGTTTTAGCATCAAGAAATCCATGACCCAGCTGTTTAGACATAATCATTCTTAATTAAAAAAAAAAAAGTGCAAAATTTTAGTTTGCCATTGATCTATTTATGTCCTACAGCCTGTATCAACATCAGGTCATCATCACATACACACTTCATTACATATTCCCTGTTTTGATGGTTGAGGTGCTGTGAGAACTCTGTGTCGCATGTTCAGCTGGGTGGAGGTCACTATAGCTTGTGAGTTATATATTCTCATTGCATACCATGTAATTTTCATGCTCTGTAAACCAGTAAGTAAGCCCTTTTGCCATGTGGATGAGGGTGGAGTCATCTCAGGCTATTATTCTAGAGACCACACCCACCATAATAGTAATGCTTCATTGCAGAGCTCCTGGGTGGAGACCCATAGACATGGAGCATGTCTTCGACAGCTGCCCCATCTATCTGTCCATTCCAACTCTATTATCGACTTGATTTTGAGTGGCAGGGACGTCCATCAAAATGAGGCCAAGCCATGGTTAGTGCAAAAACACACAGAGTGTTGTGATGACTCACTGAACGGCGCTAAATGCCGCATTCACACTTTATGGAGTGTAAAGTTGTCATATGTTTCTACATCAGCCATAAAACACACATTTTAAAGGTTTTTATTTTGGGTCTCAGACTGCAAAAGTGCATGCTGGAAATATAATTTGAGAACTGATGGTGTTCCGATTGGTTCTCTGTGTGATGATGTAATCGTCCGTTGAGATAGTCACACAGACACACACAGACACACACACACAGAGACACACACAGACACACACACAAGCACACACACTAGCACACACGCACACGCAATCTTTGCAGTGGCACGGAACATGAACCCATTAAATGGATAATAAAACTAACAAAGGCAGGTGATACAAATCAGCTAGTGAAAGGCAGTGAACAGAAAACTCTGTGTTAACCTTCTCTTCTCTTACTGCAGAACAGCAAATGCAGGGTAGACTCATTTATTTATTAATGCTTAATCTTGCTGCACTACCCTTCTAGCACCAACCTCGGACATGTATCATTAGACATGATTATTGGGAGCTACAGTTCATGCGTATAAATAATTTCTCATGCTCCCTGGACCACTCATTCACTATTTGAACCTCAAATGTATATCCATGCCACCAGAGAAGAAAACGTCCACTCACTCACTCACTCACTCACTCACTCACTCACTCACTCACTCACTCACTCACTCAATTGCTGAACCTCTTAATCCTACTAGAGTCTGTCTCAGTCCACCCTGAGCAGCTCACCAAACCATTACAGGGCACACACACACAATACCATTTACACTCACAGGCAATTCAAAACAGCCAATTGACCTAATGTACGTCTTTGGACTGTGGGAGGAAACCAGTGTACCCGGAAACCCACACAAGCACAGGGAGAACATGCAAATTTCACACAGTTACACCCAAGGCTGGGTTACAAACCAAGGACCTTCTTACTGTGAGCTGCAGGTGCTAATTACTGTGTTAATGTGCCACCCAAAGAAGTCAAACCTGGTCATTCAGGTCATCAGCTGACCTAATTTTATTACCATATAATGTTGCTGAGCCTAGACCTGACCAACTGAAGCAACAGTGCCTTGAAGATTTCATGCTGTAAGCAAGGCTTACAATAAAATAGTTCTGGGGTCAGTGAAAATGTTTCTCTGTAAAGTATGCATTTTGTCCCCATACTTGCATGGGTTTCCTCAGGGTACTCCAGTTTCCTCTGACAGTCCAAAGACACCCTAGGCTAACTGGTTGTCCCATATTCCCCCTAAATGTGAGTGTGAATGGTTGTGTATGGTATGTGTTTGCCCTGTGATGGACTAGCGAACTGTTCAGGGTGTACCTCGCCATCGCCCAGAGTTGGCTGAGCTAGACTCCAGTTTAATGGAATTAAGGCAAATGATTTGGAAATGATTAAACGGAGGTTGTTAGCTAGTTAAGTGCATGAATACAGTCGAAAGAAAATGAGTAAGTATGTACATAGAATAGATATCATATAATATTAAATACAAGCACGCCTCAGCATAGAAATCTCAGCCGGCACAGCTCATCAGTCCATCACAGGGCCAACACACACACAACCATTCGCACTCTGTGGGCACTGTGATGCCCTGACATGAAATAAATTTGTTTTGCTTTGAATCAAGACAAACGAACCCGATCAGGGAAAACGTCTATGCTCTGAAGTGTTTGTGATATTTATGCTTTGAATTGTACTACGTACAAAGCAGTCACAGTTCCAGTATGATATCACAAGTTTTGTTCGCCATCGGTAAATGACCAATCTAGAAATTTAGGATATCAGTGATGTGTAGGGTGTATGGAACATGCTCTCTGGGGGAACGAATGGCATACTCTCACTCTCTTGTTCATTAGAGAAGCACTATACAATCACGGGTGTATGTGGAAGAGGGTGGATAACGCTTTCCTCTAAATATCTATGCTGCTTTGTGATTCAATAGGAGCAGCAGTTAGAAAAGGATGCTGGCTTCATGTTTCTTAGAGAACGCATATGATGATACTTTGTCTGGCCGCTGGTTATATACAAAAATTTTTATTAGGTTTTCATGAATTTCTATACACTGTGTTGTTATAGCATTAATAGAACAATACAAATGATAAAATAAGCAAGAGGGAAACTTTGTTGTCGCTTTCTTAATACAAAACTGTGGAATTGCCCTTAAATAATCTGATTCTTAACAAGAATGTTAATGATTTTCATTGTCACCTGCTTGATATGTATTTTATAATTGAAGCACACATCAGTGTTAAGTTCAGCTTTACCACACTGACTGTAGTGAACACTGTGGAGGTAAGATAATGATGATGATGATGATGATGATGATTGAGGATTATACCATATGCTATGAAGATTAAACAAATTCTTGATTGTGGTTATTTATATATCCTGTTGGTTGCATTTAATGGATTTTTTAATACTTCATTTTAATTGTAATGTGTATGCACTATTTCTTATTATATTTCTATACATTGTCTGTCCTCTTGTTGCCTTGGCAGCTGAATCGAGATCCCGGAAAAATTTCCCCGAAGATGCCATTCCTCTGTGTGCCACGCATAGGCGAGACAGACACGGACACGCTGACCGAAATCCATGATCATCTCAGCTTTCCTCCGGAAAAGGTGGAGGAGGAAGATGAACACTTTAGTAAGTCATGTGCCAGTAATCCTGCAGTGACGCACGTTCCACCACCAGAGGGCAGTGTGGTCTCACTAGAATCACACTGGGATATGATAAAGCATGTATTGATATTTCTTTTGTATTTTTGAGGTAGTTTTTTGTCATTTTGAAATTGTCCTCTGGGTGACGTGCCCATCTTCATTGCCATGATGAACCCAGCTGGTTTGGCTGCACAGACACAGAAACTCAAAGTATGTGTGTACATGTTTGGGTTTCTTTACTTTGTGATTAATCACCTGCTATGTTATATACTGGTGAACGTGACACTCTGTGACATCAGCTTCTGTTTTTTGAATTGCGTGCGTCAACTGCTTGCCGGTGTTCTTAACCTAGCTTCTTCCCTCTAGACGGGGAAGATTGTAGCATTAGAGGTGCGCATCCAGACTTGACAGTGAGAGTGAGAGTAGCATTGTTCCTGCAGCTGGAAGTCTGGGTGCCACAAGAATCTACAATGTTAAATGATTTTTAAAATTGGATTTTATGTAATGTAATGGATCAAAATAAAATAGTCACAAATTGGGGAAATCCCCCCCCCAAAATATTCTAAAAAGAAGAATACTTTCACATGTATTCACTCCCTTTGCTAGGAGGCCCCTAAATAAGATCAGCTGTTACTGATTACCATCAAAAGTTAAATAATTAATCAAATAAGGCACACTCCCCGGTACTGCGCTTTAAAAGTAGTCAGAAAAAGCCACTGCTTATAGAAAAAAAAAATTACAGTTCACCAAAAGATATGTAGGGAAATCACCAAACATAGGAAACAGGTCCTCTGCTCAGATAAAACAAAATATCTTTTTGGTAATCAAGGAAAATGCCATGTCTGGCATCTCAAGAACACCATCCCCACAGTGAAGCATGGTGGGGGAAGTGTCATGCTGTGAGGATGCTTTTCATCAGGAAAACTTGTTTCAGTTTTCCAGAGGGTACAGAGGTTTACCTTCCAGATGGACAATGACCCTAATTATACTGCTGAAGTACACTTAAGTACACTTGGGTGTTTTAAAGGGAAATTTTTAAATGTGTTGTCAACTGTGTGTATGTCAAAGGCCAGACTTCAATCCGATTGATAATCTGTGGCATCACTTTAAGATGCCTGATAGAACATCCCCAAAACGATTTGGGGGTGGGGGGTTAATGCCTGAAGGATAGGTAGGATGGTTGTGGTATTTGTGACATGGTATCTATGGTATCACAAAATATCCAAATAAAAGTATAACTTTTACCCTATATCTTAGATAAAATAATCTAACAACTTGAGTGTTTAGCAAAAAACAACTAAGTAATTCAAGGAATGTTTTGAGAAAATTATTTTTCAAAAATTAAAAACAATACAAAATATAATATAATATGACATTAATAAAGTACATTATTAAATTTAATACCTTTAAGTAATGTGCAATAAGGGAACCATGGAAGAGAAATGAAATATCTGTGAGCATATCATTCGTGCAAAAACACCTCTTTTCAGATTATGTTTATTTTAAGAGTAGACATGTTAGCTATTGCCAGTATTACTATTACCAGTTAATCATAATAAGTGACGGGGAGAGACATACAATAACACATGAGAGTAACACATAAAGCTCACATAAAGATCCAAATCTATTCCAGTGAAACTCAAGGTCAGTTTTTTCAAAATATGTATGTGTGTTCCTGTAGGCTGTAGCCTCAAAAGTATCAAAACGTTAGAGTGATGAGTAGCAAGAGACATAACGTGGAGATGAGAAAAAATCCACGGCTGGGTACAGGATTACTTTGGTGCCGAGACCTTCTCGCGGCTGCTGGTTCCGGGGAGCACAGACAATCAGTACGCCATCAAATGATAGACCAGAAGTGAAAACCCTTGGGTCAACTCCTGCTGGCACCTTATCCTTCCTGAAAAATTCCCTTGCCACACATCCATGCTCATCCTATGAGGAAATGTATTTTCTTTTAAAAAGTATGAGAACATATTTTGTATGAGATCATGTTTTGTAAATGTTTATCATGTAGGACAGTTTCATTATAAATCTCGAGCGAATTTATGTAATAGACAGTAAGTGTGCTTACCTGTCACTGTTTATGTTTTCCATGAATAGTTACACAATAGTTACATCACTGACCTTGACTGACAGCTCATCTGGGGAGAAGTGCTTAACATCCAAGGTAATTAGAAAGCGGTCTTTATCCATTCTTACCTGCATGTCAGACAGTAAAGCATTTTGCATAAATAAATAACAAACCCTAAAATGTTTTTTAAGGGATCTCTAGAAATAATCTACCCCTTACACTCAACCAAAGTAATCATTAACATTTCTTTTACTTGCCTTGGATATATTAGTATCCCACCAGTTTAGATGATTCCAGAAATTAGGTTGGAGGTAAAAAGGAGAGTGAAAAGGAGCAAAAAACTCACTGTCCCATTGATTCCAAAAGCGCTGATCAAAAGTCTGCAGTGGGAAGAATGCTGGGAAAATGTATCGGCGAAACCAAGGGCTCCAAACCAGTATGTCCATTATCCTATTTTAACCAAATATCCCTGGTTGATAGTTATGTCAATGCATGTTCAGCTCTTACCCCTTTCTTCTGCCCATATATGTGCACTAATTTTCAAACACATGCCAGCTACACACCCACACCCTAGTCCTTATCCAGTGATGCGATAAAGTATTTGACTGGCTTTCCCCCTCTACCCTCTTAACTTGTACTGATATTGTGCTATCAGACACAGAACCCAGGATTACTCACATGGATTTGAATATCACTGATGACCATCTATTGAAATATATTCAGCAGGGTTTATTGGAATGTTGCTGAGTGAAGCCTCTTGTAAATTGGCTGGAACCCCAGTGGAGACTTGTGCCAAGGGGATCTTGGATGGAACGAGGCTGGATGCAAGCTGCTTCCACCCAGTCTGGGTCAAATGAAAACTCAGACAGATGGATAACCTCACAAAAATGAGTGGGAATGCAGAAGTAAGCATATTGAGTGATCCCGTTGAATCAACCAGGATAAAACACTTTGGAGTCTGGAAGCAAGCACAGCCACTCCATGACACTTTTGTAAGAGCATTGATTCATGTAACATTAAGGTAATCAGGTTTTAAAAAGCTGGAAATATATATATATATAGGCTCACAGGACTGCTGGATCTCAGCCAACTCTAGGTAAAGGCGGGTTACACCAGAACAGCTCACCTATCCATTTCATGGCCAAGACCCATTCAACCATTTACTCTCATACCCAACCTGGACTGGCTAATTGGCTGCTATATTGCCAAAAAAATATTTTTGTGAACACATTTGGCGATTTGGGTCTAACATTTTCTGGATTATTGTATTTTTTAGAAATAGCTGATTAAGAAGATCACGGCAGTGTGGCGGGGCGGTGGTGGCCTGGTGGTTAAGGTGCTGGATTACTGATCCCATGGTCGGGGGTTCGAGCCCCACTATCAGCGGGTTGTCACTGCTGTCCCTCCAGTGCAGCTAACTGGGTTATCAAATGCCGGCCATGTCTCTCACTGT
>JBCNYG010000013.1:19244638-19254639 GCA_039654305.1 Porochilus rendahli | reverse complement strand
ATATAAACAAAGTCTAGGGGAAATATGACATATGTTACAGTAAAAATGGGGATGGGAGTCCTGGTTGCATAACCAGTGTGCACACTCATTTATCATGGACATATGACTGTGTTCAACTGTCAAAGATTTTGTGCAAAAGTAATTATTGTATGCCAGTCATCAATAAAGGTATTCAGAATAACCCAAATAAAGAGCTTATAATATGAAATGGAATGGAATGATTGTCTGTCCTGCTTCTCCCCAGCCTACTTCAGCTCATCAACAGATTTTATAATTTAAAAAGATGCTGCAGCAATATAGCACTTTCCTCACATTAGTCAAACATTAATATCACTTACCTACATTTATTAGTGTGTTTGGCTATTGTAGTTCTGTGTGGCCATGTTTGTATGTTTAAATGAGCTTACAGAGGATGGAATTTCTACTAGGGTTCAGGTGCAGACATGACAACCTACATGCAGCTTTATATCATAATTTTTTTAAACCATTTATAATGGGGAATAAAAGCCCTGGGCACATGAGATGACTCAGCCAATTTGTTTTGCAGAGAATTACCGTATAGTGGAAGTGGCCTTCAGTCCAGAGGTTCTTCACAAAGCAGAGAAAAACCCACAAGGAAAGCAGCAGATCCACCTACTGGCTCTACACTTTACTCAGAAGCAGCATAAGATGATCCTGTCACAACACTTCACTGTCTTGAATGACAAACTAAAAGGCAATGTACAGGATATGAAACGCAGACTAATTTCACAACCTCAGACCAAATCCAGGACACTAAACCAGAATAATTCACAAACTAAACCAGGTAAATTACTAACAGGTCCCATGCAATTTTTTTTGTATATAGTTTTGTTGATATTGTTTATACAACTGAACAGCTTGCCCTACCATCACAAGGCCAACACACACAAAACCATTCATTCTCACACCTAAAGGTAATTTGGAACAGCTTAATGTGCATGGCTTTGGACGGTGGGAGAAAACTGTCATACCTGAAGGAAACCCACGCAAGCATGGAGAACATGCAGAGTATATATAGAAATGCCCTCTTTGAACTTGGGACTCAAACCCAAGACCATTTTGCTGTGAGGTGGACAGGCTAATCACTAAGCCACCATGTAGTCCTATGTATTTAGATCTTATCAGCATAATTCCTCCTTTGTCAGTAACAACATTGATAACAAAATATTAAAGATTATGGCTTGATTTACTTAGATCTGCAAATGTGTTCCTACAGCCCAGTCATTGCTTCAGCAGATCTGCTCACTACGAAGGGAAGAAATGAGGGAGGAATCCAACATTCAGCTGAATCAGGGACAGGAGGGCAATGACAAGGTCAGGCCAGGTCTGATTGAGGTTATCTCCAGCACCGAGTTTGTTCAACCTCAGCAGCCGAAACATCAGATGATGGTGTGCTCAGTGAGCAGTGACTCAGTCAGGAGGATAAAGCTACGTGTAGAACTTCCTGGTATTAGCTCTGTATCTCGGTGTCAGCTCAGCATCAGCCAGGTTAGACACAATATATTTACTTTTACTATGCATTTTTTGGACGCCTTTAGCTAAAGCAACTTACAATTGTTACAGAATGAGTTTATGGACTCATATGGACTCTTCTTTTCTTTAGATTTGTTCCTACAAGCTATGGTTGAAGATTACCATAGTACGGCTAAAGATTTTAATCTTTATTCTGAGTGCATGTATAAGCAGGTGCATATGATCTGAATAACTGCAGCTCTTTAACTATCTTTAATATTTTTACTATATACTATGCAAACACATAATGAAAAGCAAACTTAAATGAGATTTTTATAGTTTTTTTTCACTTATTGAAAGTTTTAGTATATATTATGTAGAAACAAACAAAATAATTAAAATGAGATTATATAATTTATTTTTCTATTTAAAAGCCTGGTAATGACATCATCATTATCATGCTTTTAAATGGAAAAATAAATTGCTCCAAGTGACCGTGACAAACTGCAAGTGTCCGTCATGTTTGGTTAAACCTCTGATATCGGACCAAGTAAGATTGCACCATTGCTATGTAATTTCTGCTAGTTATCTTTATATTTGTTTTATCAAGGTATTGATGTATTGACTAACAACTGATACCACATATTCATATATTTAGGATGACATACTGCTGGAAGTGGAGAAGATATATTTTCTTCATCTTCGGTTCCCTGAGCGAGTGAAAAAGGAAACATGCCATGCAACATTTAACAGGAAGAGACACATACTGACTGTCACAGCAACAATGCTGTAAAGTCAATAAATAGTGTAGCTTTCCAATAAACTCATCCCCTACACACACATCTTTTCAGCTCACTGACTTGAATCATCTACGTATGTATAAACATATTTATGTCATTGTATTAACTTTGCATTAGATCCCTCTCCTTCACGCAAATAAAGGACAAAGCGGTTTGGAAAATGAAAATGAACAGTTAGTATTAAATTAAAGACCTCTATGAGCATGGAATGTCACCTCTCTGACAGGGAAGGAGCCTGATGGGGAAGGAGTGGGAACAACCTAGGACTAAAATGAATTTAACTGAGATTACGTATCATTA
Organism: Porochilus rendahli; assembly: GCA_039654305.1. Taxonomy (NCBI): domain Eukaryota; kingdom Metazoa; phylum Chordata; class Actinopteri; order Siluriformes; family Plotosidae; genus Porochilus; species Porochilus rendahli. The sequence goes on along the minus strand of JBCNYG010000013.1, from coordinate 19,252,066 downwards.
TTCTGCATAAAATAGCCTATCACAGTAAAGTTAAGGTAAATCTGTGGACTATTAAAATAACTATGTGACATTTAATGGCAGTTGATTGCATTCAAGCTAATTTATTTTGATGTTAGTGCATAGAGGGATACTTATGTTTTATTTGTAAATCATTTTGCAAACAGCATAGGTTTTATCATTCATTGTAATATTATTAGCTATTTTATGTAATAATATATTCTACTCCAGGTTGTACACCCCAATTCCAAAAAATGTTGAATACCATGTCAAATGTAAATAATAACAGAATATTTTATATATAAGAATTCAATCGTGGGTTTTGATGTGTCATTGTTACCTGTTAAATAAACTTGAAACTTGTAACTTGAAACTTTTATTCACAAAATGTCACATAACAAATATAACACATGTTGAAAGTGGACCCAGGAACAGCTACATTTTTTTCATGTGTGAGTCTCTGGCACCTGATGAATGTGTTGCACATGTTCCTCATGTAAGCGGGAATAAATGAAAATATCTTCAAGATAGATGTTACAAACCTTTTGAGAATATCTTGGAAGATATCATTCTTAAATCTTTGGAATACTAAATGTTAATGAGTCCGTAAGGCTTTTTGTTATGTGACCGGACATGGTCCTCAATGTGCTGTTCCATTCATCGCCTGCTCAACTGTGAATTAGGTTATACACATGATCTGCAGGTTGAGTGTGATGTAACCATTCACCCCATGATGTGATTGCCGATGGCTGATGGAATTAGAGGTAAAAAAAAAGTGTGTAAGAATACTTAATTATGACAGCATTGAGCCCCTGGTAATGAGCCGATCATCCTGTTTTTTCTACACAATTTTGGCGGAGGCAGGTCAGCAAAGCCCTGCTGGAGTGATTCTGTAATGTAGTCCTTCATTGCCTGAGTGTGTCTTAGCCAAGAGATAAACCTATCCCCAAGGATGTGTACTACCACACAGGAGCGCCATGGCACAATTGTATGGGACATGCAGAGGTAGGCAAGTTGCTGGAGTGACAGTAAATACCTCAGCTATTGACACTTTTTTTTAACGGGATTAGATAGGCCTATGATCAAGTGGACCATCAGCTGAAGTGGTTTATCGTTCAGGGTATGAACAGTGACCAGCTGAGCATGAGTGACCACATTGAAGGAAAAGGTAGACATTAAAGGCTGTGCCAGTTGATCCAAAACCTAATAAAGCAGTAAAAAAAGTCTTATTAATAACATAAATTGCCAAAATTAACCGCAATGGGGAAGCCTATACACACTGCCCTCACAGTACAAGCACCAGTGGAGGTGGGTTTGTCTGGTAGTTGACAGGCAAGATGTGTCGATTTGCATAGTCACGACCGCAGACAATTGGCAATGGTCTTCACAGGAGGGGCACTGGAGAAGTCTTGGGTTTGAGCAGAGGGGGTAGTGATCCAAGGCCATGGCTCAAGTGATCACTTCTTCAAAATCGAGATCAGCATCCTGACTGGCCGATTTTGTGTGTGTATGTACATAGCCAGGAGCACTTTGTTGTTTCAACTACTATTCATGGTGAGAACACGTAATATCAGAATATTCAGCAATTAGGGAGATGCCTTGTGGTGAACTTGACCTCCTATACACCAAACAGCATCTGCCCAGTCAGGAGCCACCAGATAAAAACGGGATAACTGAATATGGGATGCTCGTCTGTGACTTTGGGATGTTCTGCAAGAACCTTAGAACAAACCTCAAGATCACCAACATACTGCTGGGAAAACAAAGTGGGATGAGGACAAGGCCAGCTGGTCACGGGCAGTGTGGACTAGGCCAGGTGGTCACAAAGATCTTTGTTCAAGGCTGATGGCACCATAGTCTCTTGTGTCAAAGCTTCACTAAATTCATATAACAAAAAATATTTGCTAGTTTGTGAATATTTGCTAATTACTTTATAAAGAAATCAGAATAATTGTGTATAATAAATTAAAGCAATGGTTAAAAGCAATTGAAGGTTTAAGGATTCCCTTAAATGAATGTCCATAAGCATGGATACTGGGCACATGAAATTCGTTTTTTTAAATATATATTTCACAGGGCGGCACAGTGGCATAATGATTAGCATGTCCTCCTCACGCCAAGAAGGTCCCGGGCTCGGGTCCCTGGCTCAGTGAGGGTGTTTATGTGTGGAGTCTGCATGTTCTCTCTATGCTTGTATGGGTTTCCTCCTGGTACTCCACTTTCGTTCCACAGTCCAAAGACATGCAAACTAGGCTAATTGGCTGTGCCAAATTGCCCATAGGTGGGAATGGAACGTATGATTGTGCATGTTGGCTCAGTATTAGACTGGCGAGCTGTTCAGGGTGTATCCTGTCTTTGTCCCAAGTCCCATGTCCCATGTAGGATTAAGTGGTTAATAAGGCTAATAAGTATTAAGTCTTGCTGTGAGGTGGTCATGAAGCCATGAGTTGTGAATGTGATATTACAGTTTATTATTTTGCAAATAATATGAAAATGTGTTAAATAGTTCTTAGTATCATAATGAATTGAGTGCTACAGCTTTCAGGGTTTTTTTGGCTAGAGGAGAATTTTGTGACCATAGATCCAGTGGCTAGTCCCATGGTGGGGGCTGCTTGGTATGTGGGGGAAAGGGAGGAGATGATGATGAAGGGGGAGGGTAATCACACCAGACTGAACAGAAACAGGAACAACAGCGTGAGGCATGAAGACATGAAATTAATCCTTTTTACCAGTCGCAGAGAACAGCAAGTCTGCATTGTAGAAGAGACACAATTTGGAAGGAATATGACTGAAGAAGCATCCAAAATCGAATGGACAAAGGACATGGCATACTATCCTCTTTTCTTTTTTGTTATGGCTCAGGACTGAAAATACCTCACGCTTCATATACCAGATGTACACACATATGCTGGATATGTTATTTCATTTTAAAGAGGACTTACTCCGGATTTTAATCTATGTTGACTGAGGTCTCCTATTCTGAAAGATTTACCCAAACAAGCAGAGATCTGGATTAATGCATGCTGACATACTGTCTTGGTGTCTGAGAGCTGTTTTCCATCACTGGACCAGAGTGCTCTGTGCAGGCTGCTTTTGTTGTGCTATTGAGTAACGTGCCCACCCTTTGGTTGGGGATGCTTCAATTATTTGTGGACTTCTACCAGTCCATTCAGTACCACACCTTGAGAAGTAATAGCATGGAAGGTTAGGCGAGCATCTACAAGCATGGGAGCCAAACCGATGAAATGGTATGAATAAAATTCCACATATTAAGTTCTTGGATGCTCTTGATTCTTTTCCTTGCTCTCATACCCAAATCATCCTTTCATACAGTACTGACTGTGTTATTATAATTAGAGATAGCACCAGTCTGCTATGCAGGATTGGATCTGGGCCAGTACCAGAAAAATGATGGATTAAATAGCGGAGAAGAAAGAATGAATTTGTTTTGATCCTGTAATAAACAGAAAGACTGCAATCAGATCTTCTGCAGTAAATGTTTACATGTATAAAGGGACTTGACTGCATTTTTGCTAGGTAGGATTTTATTATATGTATAATTTGGACATCATTATATTTGCAGTGTATGTGATTTTTGTATGATGACTGAGGCTGTGAGTCAGGAACTAAACTGTGCATTTCCCTGTATTTTTAAATATTTCAGGTTGAACAAAATAATGTAGAAATGTAGTAGTTTTTAAAGGAACAAGTATTAACTGGGTAATAATACTGCTTAACAGTTAAGGTTTGAGTATTGCTACTGGAAAAGAAATAGTTGTCACCTCCAAAATATAATAGTCGTCTAGACCATGATAATGATCCCTTGTGTTGATATCCATCAGCATTATAATCATTCCTTTAAATGGGCATTCTTGTGTATTTCAAGTGTGAAACAGGCTTCACATTTTTCATTTTCCTTCTTAGTGTGGATAATCTGGTTGCTTCAGTTTCCATGTGAGCCTGAGCTGTGGGTGTTGGTGCTAAAATAAAACTGCCTGGCAACCACAAACCATTGTATGTTGAATAGTCAGTGGTATCCATCCATTTATTCTGAGTCATGCTTTGAATTTTGATCAGGATTTGTATAAAGGTTCAGGGTATTGTTGCTTATTGATTTCATAGATAAATCTGATGCAAGCTCAGAATTAATATACAAACGTGCAAATAGTAATATACTAATTCACAAACTAATTGAAAACAACCATGAAGCAAATATCTTTTTAATTCATTAATTGTACTGCTGCACAAAAGCTAAATAAATTAGGCTAAATATAATTTTTCTGGATTTTGACTGTGCAGTCGCAGTGCCACAAGTTGAAATTTCTGCCAAGTCAAGCCTTGCATCCGTATTCTTTTGCGAATATACAAAGAAACTGTGAAAAGAACAGAAGGCTCAAGCATTATGGTCCAAATGATGACATCACCCTTCTACTTTACTTCAATGATTGGGCAACTGAGAATGTACAGTTAGCCTAATGTGCATGTCTTGGGACTGTCGGAGGAAACTAGAGCACCCGAACGAAACCCACTCAAGTACATGGAGAACATGCAAACTCCACACAGAAACGCCCTCACACCGGGCACGGAGCTTAAACCCAGGACCTTCTTGCGATGATGTAGAAGTGCTAATCACGATACAAAACACAATACCATACCGCCATGACCCTAAACTTTCAGGCTAACTTTTTAATAACTGAATTAGCATATACTTATTGTTTTTATTTTATTTTTAAACATTGCTGAATGGAAGTGTATGAGAGAGAGAGCGAGCGAGAGAGACAAAAATAGTGTGTGAGAGAGAGAGAGAGAGAGAGAGAGAGAAAGATAGAGAGAGAGAGAGAGAGAGAGAGAGAGAAATTCCTTTTTGATAAATTATACCTACACAGACATCATTTGCTCCATTTTGAGTAGTTGGAATGGGTATCAACTTTCACTTCTTTTGAAATTTTGAGTGTTCATTGCTCTGAAATACTTTGAATGAGAATAGAATTGAAGAGTTTTTTTTGTGAAGGAATAGACCTATGAATAAATTATATAAAATTCAGGGGGAAAGATTCAGTATAGCACACTCCTCACATCTAAATGGCCTCTTAAAAAGTTACCAGAACTATTCTGAGTATGTGTATTTCAAAGGTTTGAGCTAAGTTCTGGTATCATGTTTTTCAAATAAAATATTTAGAAGGCATCTTTCTGCATTCTTTACTCCCACAGTCTTAGCTCATCCAGCCCAACACACACGCCAAAAGAAGAATACATCATCAGCCAATCAGAAGAACATGGTGATTTTGTGGGAAACCACACAGAGCAACCACAAAGCCTGAATGGTAAGATTGACAGCTGTGTATGGATAAAAAAAAACTTTATCCTTCTGCATTATCTATTATTTTCTCTGTTCTTGTTCTAGCAGATGTAGCAAAGTTGTCATCCAATGAGCCAACACCAGGACCAGAGAACACTGGGACAGGGGATGTTAGCTCCTGGGAGGAGCAGCTTTATGTCCAACAGGAGCAGCTTGAAAAGGAGATGCAGGAGACTAGGAAGATGGTGACAAGGCTTCAAGTCAGTTTTCTTTGCACTTAGAGATATAGCATGCACTACTGTATGTGTGTGGCCGATCTAAAATTATTGTTGAATTAAAAATATATATTTAGGCTTTACTACTTCATGGGTCACTTCCTGAAGATGAGCAAACAGCTTCTATATTTGGAGACAATCCGATGAATGCAGAGCAACAACTGGTAATTTACTTGAATGTCATGACATCTGATGTTCTTTGAGAGAGGAATACTTTATATACTTTTAGACAGATTATAATTACAGTCTCATCTTTTTTCTGCTCTGAACAGATATTAATTCGCAGTCGCCTTGATCAGAGCATGGAAGAGACCCTGGATCTGAAGGTGAGCATTCAGCAGCAGAGAGGTTCCTAAGCTTTATATTTAGAGAACACTGGACAAGGTGATTAGTATTTAATATTTTAGCTAAGGTGTTTAATAAAATCTGTCTTCCAGAGGGAATTGTTAAGGTACAAGCAGGAGGCACGCAATCTTCAAGCTGTTAAGGTAAACCCAAAACATCTAAACCTAAAATTTCTATAATTAATATTCTTGAATGGTCAATAATCATTATGTTTTTCAAATAAATTTCTACTACTCATTCATGTAGGGTATTTGACCACAGAGAAGAATTTCAACAAAACAATAGAAAAAAAGACTTAACCTAGTTTTAATTCTTGCTGACATTTTGTAATTTTAACTATCAAAAATATTTTTTTTCATTTTCTGAACCGCTTATTCCTAATTAGGGTCGCGGGGAGGCTGGCGCCCATCTCAGCCGACTCTGGGCGAGGGCCCACGCAAGCTCAGGGAGAACATGCAAACTCCACACAGAAACGCCCGAGCTGGTAATTGAGCCCAGGACCTTCTTGCTGTGAGACGGACGTGCTAACCACTACGCCATCGTGCCGCCACAACATAAATAAATAAATAAATAGTAACGCACATGAAAGAAAATTGTAAACACTTCCTGTGTAAAATATAAATATAAACATAATGCTTTAATAACAAACAAATAAATAAACTTCTCTTTAACCTAGATTTCCTGCATTCACTTAAAAAAGTGAAAAAAGTAATTTGTTTTAAATAAGCATTTCTAAGCATTTCACTACATATTGTACTGTGTATAATTTGTATGTGACAAATAACATTTGAATTTGAATAATAAATGATGATAAACTACAATATAATTATTCTCTGAGTGTAATTTCAACTCCTGCCACCAAATGGCGATACTTTCCTCACAATTATTCAGAATTCGGCGGGGGAGCGGTGCCCCTAGACTTCTAAATACAATAGACGGATCGTGCATCGCGCTCGCGGTGTCAACATGACGCCATCTTGGAGAGTGTTGCTTGTGGGTTTTTGCTGTAGAAACAGTGGGGGAAGTGAGCATAAAGAAAATGCTTTAATGCTACTAGAAAGCGACCTGTGTGTTTATTTGGTACATACCATGATATCATAATATCAGTGTGTTTATTGTTATGGAATGCATAGTACAGAATAAATAATATTAATTAATTAAAAACAAGTAATTATCCCACATCATGACATGATATTGACACCATGCAAACATTTTAGCTGCAGATCTGCTGTGTTGGTTCCTGTCATTTTAACGGTTAATCGCAAAGCATTCTGACCCTAAACTCTTCTTTTTCTTACTGCTGTTTTCTTTTCCATGCTTTTGATGCTGAAGGAACATTGGCCGAGATGGCGTCGTGTTGATGCCACACAGCACATTGAAAATCGACGGAGCGGCCTGTCTATGGATTTGGTATGTATATGGGAATGCCTATAGTGTGTGTGTGTGTGTGTGTGTGTGTGTGTGTGTGTGTGTGTGTTTGTGTGTGTGTGTGTGTGTGTGTGTGTGTTTGTG
>JBCNYG010000013.1:19164667-19177299 GCA_039654305.1 Porochilus rendahli | reverse complement strand
TGGCATTAAAGTACAGGATCAAATTATTATATGAGAATATTACATGGGAGAGAGAAAGAAAGACAGAGACCTACACAGAGAGAGAGAGAGAGAGAGAGAGAGAGAGAGAGAGAGAGAGAGAGAGCATCAAAGACAAATATGGGAACAAACTGCTCCTCTCTTTGGTTGATGATTAGTTACAATAGTGGGAAAAGCCTGCCTGCTGCGTTCCAGTTCTACAAATCCATTTTAATCAGATATGAGGAAAGGAGCAAGGCTGAGTATAAGAGAGAGAGTGATTAGTATACAGGAGGCTGTGCCACAGCTTCATTGACATTCAAGTGGGGTTAGCATGTTGCATTTAAAATGCCGTCTGATGAGGACTCCAAAATCAAACCATTTGTTACTGCCATTGAAGTGCCTGTGGGCAATAGGCAATTAAATTGGAATTAGTGTGGAGAATGAGATACAGATGATTCATATAGGGAGCGAGAGCTGTCAGAGAGATGCTCTGGAATTCTATTAATGCAACCAGGATGGATGCACTGAGAGTAAACACACAGCAACCTGCTTAACTTTACCACATGCCATGCATTCATTGTGGCATCTTATCTAACCTGACTGATTTATTCCCTATACAGTTCAAAAATAATATGTGTCAAGAAAGAGCATCATTTAACTAGATTGTGTGAATTGTGGATTTAAAACATGATAGATGGAAACAGAGCCACTGCAGACTTCTACCTCATAGTTGATTTTAAAAATGTATTTAAATGTATCTTTATTTAAAGGCTATGGGAGCATTACACAGACATTCTAATTTTCCGCATGCTCTCTCAAGAGCCCATTCATAACAGGTCAAATTTAAAAAGTTAAGAGTCATTTCTGAGCACAAATGGTCAGGCCTAAAACCCTTTTACAAGAATGCATTGTATCGCTGTCTTTGATTTATTTGAGAGGCCATCTGGACAGTGGGGGAACCAGAGGCCTTAATGTCCAAATGACCTATTCTATTATTCCTAGAGTCATAGGTCCAACTATTTCACACTCTTAGGGTCCTTTTTAATGTGGAGCTGCTGAGAAGGCAGCTTTTCTGTCCCATAATAGAACTCTCAACAGCATTTCATCAGAAAAGACAATGGGACTTGTATCACAGGGTGTTTTGTTTTCTTTGAGACAGTGGAACTGGAAGATTTGTGGACAGCTATATGTAATCAGTAGAAAACGTGAAGAATGTTAATGAAAAAGATGAATGTTAATGAAAAAGAATGAGAAAGAATTAGTTCTGTCGTTAATTAAAATAGGCAATCAGCGCAATCGAAATGGAAAATGTCGATGATTTTACAGCCTCTACCATTTGAAGCCATGTTATAGCCACGCAGAGTACCTTTGAACAGTTAAAAAAAAGCAGAAACAGAGAGAAAGTGGAGAAAAAAAGCAAATGAGAAATAAAAGGAGAGAGGCATTGAGAAAATGGGAGAGAGAGGGTTTCTCTGCAGGACATCAGTATTCCAGAATAACAAGCTGCCTTTCACAGTTCGTAATGAGCCCCAGGTCACAGGAAACAGGTGCTTGGTAGATTATCAAAAACACACAAGCTTGAGAGAGCCTTTACCTTTTATGTATTCATTATATTCCGTGTGAATAATTATTTCTTGAAATCAAAGCCTAAGTGCAAAAACAGAATCAAAAGCTCTTTTACTCAGTCAAATGCAAATCATACAATGTAAAAGACATGAAATAGTTTGTTACTGACACCTAAACGCCACCTGTGCTATATTCAGTAAATACTCTCAAGACATGAATACTAATCTGACCTAATAATAACTATTTGTAAGTCACTGTTTAGCTCATACACTGAATCAGAGAATACAGGAATAATTGATGCGAGCCAGCAGGGGGAGTGTTGTGCGTATTGGGTCAAACTCTGGCAGACCACAGACCTTACATGACCCTATCAAGCAGCATCAGTAACAAATACCTCTCTCTCTCTCTCTCTCTCTCTCTCTCTCTCTCTCTCTTTCTCTCTCTCTCTTTCATGGGCACGCACAAACACACACACACACAAACACATACACAACAAAACATACTAAGTCATTTTGTAATTATTTGGAAACATATATTTCTATTTCATTAATATGGCGATTTTTTCAGTTTCATGTTTGTTTTGGCAAAATAAGTAAAATATATATTTTCCAGATATGCAAAACTGTGCATTAACACCAGTCTGAGTTTCTATTCATAACTGTTTATATTTTACTAATCATATGACCAGCAGTCACTGATCTTACACTGATCTACACCCTCTTACATTGATACAGGTATTACTGTACGTCTTGTCAGGGAGAATTCTTTGCCACCATTGCCTCTGGCTTCATAATTTAGGATAATAAAGCTGACAATAAATACTGTTAAAAGCACTATACAAATAAAATTGAATTGAGCTTAAATAAAGTGAATTACGTTTATGCAATGGAAAAGACAGCCAAAAGAGTGGGAAAGAACAAAACAATCTTTCTTTAAACTGTCTATATAATTTGTTTAGGATGTGATTTGATTAAGCTTTATTTGTAGTGTGAGAAATCCTGAGAGACTACAGCTATTTCTTAACCTACATACTGGTTTTTTTTAACTTTTTTTTTTTTTTTAATTTCTTTAAACTAAAGTTAAAAAAGCAGCTGTATCAAGATGCTCTCACTGCCTGCTTTGCTGTACAAAAGAGAATTTGCTTTTCACACTGGTCAGATGACCCCATGACCTTTGGAGAGCAGGGATACAAAAGACCTCTGGTATAGAAGTTATAGACCAAATCCTGTTCCCACACTTGAGTTGACAGGGGATAAACTTTGCCTAGTATGTAAAAAGTATATCTAAAAAAAAATTTCTGTTACTGACCTTTAGAAATCAGCTAGGGATAATTCCGTATTTTCACAAGCGTACAATGTACAGGCACAGTTTTGAAATTACAGGTTCAAACATTGTAAATGCTACTGGAACACAGCATGGTAGAAAGTAATCTATAAAATGTGAAGTGAAGGGCATCAGGGTATCAGTCGCCACTGGGGGCGCTGTGTGGTTTTGAACCCATGAACTGAGGAAGTCCTATGGCCAGCCGGTCTGAAATGTCATAATGTTACGTTTAATGTTCCATAAATCTTATGCAAATTGCTGGACTTCCCTATTATTCTGTATATGAATACAGATATTGTAACATCTTTGGAAAGAGTGATCATATTTCCCTTATTTTAGGACATTTGTAAACCTGAAATGGAGAACTGTCCAATAAGGTCATCTTTAATGTAATCTATATTTAAATGATTAATGATTATACTTATAAAAGAACAAGTGTATGATTCATTGTATTATTTAATTATTGGATTATTTATGTGACTATTGTATGAGTTGTTTAATTACTGAAGTGAGTGTAAGATTATTTAATTATTTCCAGGCCATTCCACTCTGTATGAATATTGCTTGGCTGTCCTTAAACATGAAACAATTAGAACAAAATGTCAGACTGAAAAGATGGTGAACTTAAAGGTATAAAAGGAGGGGTCTTGATGGACCACTCAGGGTCTAGGAATCAGTCATGGGCCTGAGGAGGATTTTGAAGAACCAATCAGAGCAAGGTCAAGTTGAGACATGATGTTATGAGAAACCAATCAAAGTCTACAACTAGAGCACCAATACATCAATCAGAGTGGAAAGGGCACTAAATAAGCCAATTGCAGAGCTGGTTTGGGGTCCAAGGTTTTTCTCTCGGAACAATTTCTTCTGTGTAATTGACTGTAAACTTTTCTTTTCGTAAAGGTTAAATAAACAGCTGAAAATGGATATGAATCTCTTGCATTGTGAACTGGACACTTTTCACCACGACAAATGTAAAGCAGATTGTCCATTAGACATTCTCAAGAAGAAGCACAAAGGGGTTGATGATGTAAAAAAAAGTTTCATATGTTAAGGCAAAGCAAGTAAAAATAAAGATTACATAAACAGTTTAGATACACAGCTTGACACCCAAATCTCCATCTGCGAATGTGACCAGACACACAGCTGTGACATAACTGGAGGTGTTTTGGCTGGGGCATTTGAGGTCCTACTCATCTGCAAAAACTCAGGTACAAAAATTTAACTCAAAACTCCTTTATTAGTCTTATACACAATATTAATAGGTAACTGTACTGGTCATGCTTACAGCATTAATTGTGCTTTATGCATTACATAAAAACAATAGGCACATGTTCATTTTATAAACAACATAGAGACACTGCACAAATATATTTAGTAAATTATCTGTGAAAGCAAACTAATACGGAGAAGCCATTGCCAGCTGGAAGTGACATACAGTCATTGTTTTGGCCTTATTAAGCACAAGTAACAGAGTAGTGTTCAGTTTGGCAAGATCTGAGCTGAAAGAAGCAAAGTATGCATAGCAATTTTAAGGAATTATTATAATATTATATTATTATTATATATTTGACCCAGAGAGGAAGGAGGCCTTCCACCACATTCTAGCGATTCTAAGGGAAAAAATGCCTCCAGAGATGTGAGTGAGGGTAGCACATGATGCAGAGCTAATGAATAAGTAAAAGTGCCGAATAACTTCAGAATTCCATTAACTAGATTTAGATCTAATAGTTTTATTTCATACTATTATATGCAAGAAGAGTTAGTTATAACCACAAATAAAATTTACGTTATAATTCTTCATAGACCACTATATTGTTAATTATTCAATTAATTATTAGAATTTTTTTTTTATAAAACAAGGTGTGAATACATATCAATTGTCATAAATAAATTAACCAGGTACAGTGCCTTGCAAATGTTTTCACCCCCTTTGCATTTTTCATGTTTTGTTGCCTCATAACCTGGAATTAAAATGGATTGTGTGAAGGTTTGCATAATTTAATTTACAGAACATGCGTGCACCTTTGAAGATGTGACTCTTTTAATTTATTGTGAAGCAAATAACAAATAGGAAAAAAGAACAGAAAACTTCAGTGTGCATAACTATTTACCCACCTAAAGTCAATACTCTGCAGAGCCATCTTTTGCAGAAATTACAGATGCAAGTTACTTTGGATAAGTCTTTATGAGCTTGCCACATCTTGCCACTTGGATTTTTGCCCATTTCTCAGGGCAAAACTGCTCCAGCTACTTCATGTTGGATGGTTTCTAGTTTTGAACAACAATCTTTAAGTCTGACCACAGATTCTGAATTGGATTGAGGCTTGGGCTTTGACTAGGCCATTCCAACATTTTAAAACATTTACCCTTAAACTACTCTTTGTTTTCCCCCTTAAACCACTCTTTGTGCTGCTTTAGCAGTATGCTTCAGATCATTGTCCTGCTGGAAGGTGAACCTCCGTCCTAGTCTCAAATCACAGGCAGCTCAAGAATATTTCCACCATTCATCTTTCCCTACTGCTGAAAAATATCCCCACAACATGGTGTTGCCACCACCATGTTTCAATGTGGGGATGGTGTTCTTGGGCTGATGGGATGTGTTGGGTTTGCGCCAGACAAAGTGTTTTCCTTGGTGGGCGAAAAGTTTAATTTTAGTCTCATCTGACCAGAGCACCTTGCTCCATACATTTGGGGAGTCGCCCACATGCCTTTTGGCAAACTCAATACATGCATTTTTATTTTTAACACTAAGTCATTTCTTTTTTCTGGCCACTCTTCCATAAAGCCCAGCTCTATGGAGTGTACGGCTCATTGGGGTCCCATTCACAGATACACCAGTCTCTGCTGTGGAACCCTGCAGCTCCTTCAGGGTTACCCTTGGTCTCCGTGCTGCCTCTCTGATTAATGCCCTGCTTGCCTGATCTGTGAGTTTTGGTGGACGGCCCTCTCTTGGCATATTTGTTGTGGTACCATGCTTTTTCCATTTGAAGATGATTAATTTGATGGTGTTCCGGGGATCATCAAAGATTTGGATATTTTTTTTATCACCCAACCCTGACTTGAACTTCTCAACAACTTTGTCTCTTACTTGTTGTAGACTGCACAGGTGTACTTCATTTCACTAATAATGTGACTTCTGAAGGTAATTGGTTGCACCAGAACTTTTGAGGGGTTGCATAGCAAAGGAGTGAATGCATATGCACATGCCAATTTTTACATTTTTACTTAAATTTTTTTTTTATATATATATCTTTCTAATTTTTTCATTAAAAAACATTTAAAATACAGGTTGTAATGTTACAAAATAGGTAAAAAGCCAAGGGTGAATACTTTTGCAAGGCACTGTAAATAATGGGATGCAATTACAGAAAACACAAAACAGGAAACAGAAAACTCAATCCACAGCAAGGTTGAGTTCACATACAAACAGGAATAAAACAGGCGAATCTAGTAACACCCTTAAGCAATGGCAGTCAGGAATATCACTGGCACAGGCAAAAATCTCCATATAATGCAAATAACCAGAAAATAGGTCAATACCATAAATGAGAATGCACATGAATGTAAAGGCTTGGTGCATCATAGAAGAGTCACAAAGCAATACTTCGCAGTGTGTTTGTGTGAGAGTGCCAGTGATTAGGGGAAATCATGAACAGGTGTGATCGTGCTGTTCTTGTTTGTTGTCATTCTTTGCCTTTTTGTGATGGAATTTATTAGGAACAGTGTCCAGTTTTAGACATAAATATCAGATCAGCCTGAAGATTACATTTATAACAGGTTTGCAGGCTGATAGTGGCGTGGCTATCCTATGCTACTGACTTCTGTGCAAATTAAAACATTCTCAGAGTGTGACCCCTGCCTAATTTATGCAGTAAACATTTTGCCAACCCTGATTTTGTGTAAGTTGGTTTAAGGACACAAAATAAATTATTTTCCAGAATCTCTACATTGAGTATTCATGCAGCCACAAGCTTTGCACTTTGTTTATTATTTTACAATTATTCTATTATTTTGCAATTGCTTTGGTATAAACTATACAGTAATGTAAGCAAAAAAAGCACACTACAACAAGATTTTTATGTTTCTTAAGCATGGCAATTGCATGGCAAAGTCAGGTCGGGCTGTAAGCTGAGCTCTGCGGTCAGGTGCATAAACACAGAGTGTCTTTTTTAAACTCTTTCAGAGTTTTAAGTAAAATTACATATTTATAATTTTTTTAACCATGACAGGCAGGTGAAGTTGTTGGCTCAGCAGATCAACTCTAACACAATTTCAATGTTTTATTTTAACCTATTTAAACTATGACAGACCTGGGCAGGTAAGCAGTGTGTGCTCCATTCTGTTAGCTTAAGCATGTTTGCTTTATGTTTGTTAAACCTAATTTTTTTTTACTGATTTTTACCATGCTAGGGGCTGAGTGAACTATGGGAGTTAAATTAGATGAGTAAAATTATATTTTATAGTTCATTCTTTACATTTTTAAAATCACAAAGGAGATGTATGAGCAGGTGCATAGCTGTGTAAAGGTGTATCTTTAGACAGCTTTCAGAGTTTTAGTATATAGCATGTGGAAAGTAGGAATATAAAAATCCCACAAAAATTGTTTGTTTTGTTTTCTTTAACTAATCTGTACATATTTTTACCATGACAGACCCATTCAAACGAGCTCTGAATACTCCAGCTGACATTACAAACTGTAAGTCAGCCATTTTGATTCAAGCATTATCCACTCAGAATGATGTCTGATGTCTGCCCAATTAGGTAAAGCTGGTATAGAAGTATCCCGACAGGGAACATATTTTGGATCAAGGCAACAAAATTTTTATATTTTTAAGGAGGTAATTCTTTTCTGTACTCACTGAAGCTAGTAAATACTATTCACTGTATACTTTAAGGTTAAATCTTAAATGTAATGGAGAATAGTCCTTTTCTTTAAGACCTATGAGGAGGAAGAAAACTAAAAACACTAAAAACATCCCGGTGTATTATCTTCATGTTTCTTCAAAATCCCATGCTGTTCTGATATGTAGCCGGGTATATTCATGCTTGGAGTTTGAGTATGATAATTAATCCAAGCAATCACCAGCAAGTTAGTCTTGTCTTTCTCCCAATATAAACAAAATTATTCCCAGCCTGCCAATTGGAGCCTTATTTATCCTGTGAAATAAACAAAGAAAAATCAATATTTATTCAATAAAGACCTTACAACAGGCTGTTATCAACAACTCAAGAATCTAATTACATTCTGTTTTGCTCAGCTACAGATGGAGAGACAGGTCTTGAGTGTCATGGGTGGATATCATGGTGGTGTAAAAAGAAAGCAGAGAATAGAGAATTTATTATGAGGTTTACTGTATATGAACTGTGTTACACCTCATGCATATATAATCTAACAGTTTCCTCTAATCTCTCTGTATCCAGGGCAGTATCTGCGGAGATCCGCACAACAGTCATTTCCGGATTCCGAAGAACTACAACATCCACGAACAGGCTTGACACGCAATACACATGCGTAGATGGTCATGGACCAGGTGTAGACAATCTGCATAGCTTTAGGAGAACTGTTTAAACATGCCCAATGTAAGGCACAGCGCAAAGCATTGTTATTGTGTCCTCGTTGCCAGTACCCTGCCAAACCTTGTTTCTCTCATGTGTTTAGCTGTCTTGTTTTTAACCCGGTTTGTTTCCCAGTGTTTTGATTTACTCTCTGCCTTTGATATTGTCATTCGGTGTATGATCTCTCCCTGCATGCTCTACGACTATGGAAGTTGTGCATAGACTCAGAGCATTATGAGTATGAACTAATGGGTGTAGTAGAAAATACTTTGTTTAACTATGTTACTTTTTTGCAAAATGAACCTTTATATGATAATGAGCTCTTGTGACTTTCTGAACCCTTATTTGGCGAGTCTGACACTTCGTTTGGCAATGAACATCTGCGTGATGCTGGGACTTTGGTTAATAATATTGCTACTTTGTGTTACGTTAAAGCACTGCTTAAAGAGGACATTTTATGTCACAGTAAAGACAATGATTACATTAAAGACTATGCCCATTATATGCCCACATTGGCTGCTGAGCCTGCAGCTGGGCCCGCCACTGGGCCTGTGCTGAGCCCACCATTAAGCCTGCCACAGAAACCAAGACTGCGTCCCAGCTTGTTTCTGTGCTGAATTTCATTCCTACATGTTCGCTAATCTCCTTGCTCAAATGTATTTCAGTGACAGAGCCTTCAGTGCTACCTGGGTCCAAGCTCTCACCGATTTGGAAGGTTGATGAGGTAACAGGGCATACATCCACTTAGTTTTCAGAACCTGTTCCCAAAGCAGCTCCTAAGGTAACCCATGTAGAGGGAAGCAGTTCCCGAGCCAGTACCTGGATGGGTCCAACAGCCCATGCCGGGACCCAAGCCCAGGTTATCACCAAATCCTACGCTGAGAGCACACCTGAGACTACGCAAGGTCATAATCCCAAATACTCTTCAAAACCCATGTGTGAGTCTAGGTCAGAGTCCACTCCAGGGCTCTCTTCAGGTTCTAAGCCAGCACCCAGAGGACCAAGTCCACCAGAAGTGAGAACCACTTGCGGGGTTCTGTAACAGTTCCCGCTTGTCTCCCTCCACATCCAGCACAGTGTCTGCAAAGATTTCCATATACAGCGCAGTTGAGCAGGACAGCAGTCACTTCCAGGTTTCTGATGGCATAACAACTACAACACCACAAACAAAGAAGGTCACAGCAGAGGTGTATGCAATCTGTGTAGCTTTCCGGATAACTATTTAAATATGCCAAACATAAGGAAAAGCATTGTTATTGCATCATCATTGCCAATACTCTGACAAGCCTTGTTTCTCTCTTGTGTTTTGTTGTCTTGTGTTTGTTTCCCAGTGTTCTGACTCAGTCTCTGCCTTTGATATTGCTATTCTGTGTATAATCTTTCCCTGCCTGTTCTATGACTGTGAGTTTGGCCATCCTATGATTAACTCATTCATTCACTCCTTCATTTTCTGAACTGCTTGATCCTAATTAAGGTTGCGGGGAGGATAGTGCCCATCTCAGGTGACTCTGGACGAAGGCAGAGTACACTCTGGACAGCTCACCAGGCCATCACTGGGCAGAAAAACGCTGACGGCTATGCAGCCTACTCTTGGCGAAAATTAGCAATTTTTTTTTACATGCCTCTCACCATAGACAGTGAGAGACATGGCCTGCATTTGATAACTCAGTTAGCTGAACTGGGGGGACAGCAGTCACATCCCATTGATAGTGGGGCTTGAACCCCCGACTTTGGGATCAGCACATTCTTTAAATTTGAATAAAATGAAAACTAAGACTTTCAAATCACACAAACCAATAGTTTATTCCCAACAGACCATAGATAACATAACAAATGTTTAAATTGAGGAATTTTATAATTTATTCACAAAATGAGCTCATTTCAAATTTGATGCCTGCCACAAGTCCCAAAAAAGTTGGCACGGGGGCACCAAATGGCTGAAAAATCAAGAAAGTTTAAAAAGATTCAGCTGGGAGAACACCTAGCAATTAATTAAGTTAATTGATTTCGGGTGTCTATTACAGGGAAGGCCTTGTGTATTCTAGCAGGACAATGCAAACCACATATTGCAGCTATTGCAACAGCATGGCTTTGTAGGGTAAGGGTCTGAGTGTTGAATTGGCCTGTCTGTAGTCTAGATATGCAAACCATTTTGTGTGTTATTATTGAAAAATACGTCAAAGATGACCGCAAACTCATCAGCAGCTGGAAACCTATGTCATGCAAGAATGGGACCAAATTCTAACAGCAAAACACCAGAAACTGATAGCCTCGATACTCAGACGTCTTCAAACTATTTTGAAAAGTGAAGGAGTTGCGACACCATGGTAAACATGGCCCAGTCCCAATTATTTTGAGACCTGTAGAAAATCAGCTCAATATCTTTAGTCCTTTGGTACCTGAATGCTACTGATGGATGAAAATGTTAAGGAAAAATCAACATACAGCTCCAAAACTGGACTTCAAACAGCTGCTCCGGGATTTAACTGTAAGGATGAACACCATTCTGTAAAGATATTCCTTCATATGGTGTTTTAATGACAGTGGAGAACAGCAATTCTCAACTGACTTAAAATCTGTAAAAGACTACAAAGGCCCTGGCGGAGGTATTTAATTCTTTACTTGAGCATTTATTTGTCTGACAAATTTGTCTTTATTTTTACTCCCTACATTTAAACATAAATATATTTACTTTTTGGTTTACTTTAACTGTATTTGGAGGAAATTACCAATCATTTTTATTTTAGTATCATTGTACCTCTTCCTAAAATCAAGACCAGTTTTAACTTAAAAGAACAATAATAGAGAAATATGACACATAATAAACCAACCCAGTCTGGCAACTCTGAATAACATGCATGTTTAGCATGCAACATAAACTAAGTATGACCTGCATTTTAATTCATCAAAACTGATATTGTTTATCCATCTATTGTCTGTACCATTTATATGTTAGGGATGAATGGGAAAACGAGAGTTCCAGCTGACTTCGGACTATTGCAGGGCAATAAAACCTTCACACTACGATTTACACCTATGGGCAATTTAGAGCAGCCAGCTGAACATGTATGTTTTTGGACTATGAAAGAAAACCAGAGTACACCACGGAAACCCGAACAAAAACAGGGAGAACATGCACATTAGTCTATCTGGCTGTTCCCAACTGCCCCTAAGCTTTTTTTATCAGAAAATAATTGCCTGCTATCCCAGTGTCATCCCGGGGGAGACAGGACTAGCTAAAGGCTAAGTGAGTCTTATACCCTGGGGATGACAATCATACCGATAGCCCAGCATCTTTAAGACTAGTCTATGCTAACTGCAGCATTATGGAGTTCTACTGTCTAAAATTTGCATTCTAATTAAAATGGAAGCATTAGGCTATTTTTTTGCAAATAAGTCATTTTCTTTGTCTTTTTCTACTTTATACTTCATTAAAGCTGCAGGGAGGCTGGAGCCCATTCCAGCCACCTCCCGTGAAGACAGTGTACAACCTGAACTGCTCGCTAGACCATCACAGGGTCGCAAATAAGTTATACAGACTTTTCTTACTTTATATGAACAAGCTTTAATGTGGTAGCTAAGGTTGGGTCCAGCTGAAACAGTTTAGCTTTTGACAAACAATCACTTTGTTATTTAGTGTGAATAAAAAATTTATTTAAAAAATCACTGATTAAAATAGTCTAAACCCCACTTTTTTCATCTTAACACACCACCTTACGCACATTTTCTGGCCTGTGGATAATCATCAGGCATCATTCCGCAGGCTTCTAGCCTCAAAGTAGCCCTGATTATTAAGCCTCAGAGGTGACAATGAAAACGGAATAGGCCTTTGCTCACACTTGCTCACCTGGTAGGATGAAAAAAAAAAACTTTGGTGGAAAAACAATCCTACAGCCATCCAAACCCAAAACTGCCCTGACTATGTTTACAACAGACTTGTGGTAATTAAATAATTTATTTGCTTAAACTGACACAACACAATTAAAAGACAATTTCCGTTCCACTAGTGGAATCAAACTGCAGTGTCAGCAAAAAACAACCTGCTAGCAGGTAGGTAAGACACACAGGGACAGCAGAAAAATACGGGGGTCAGTGGAGGTCTGGTGGTAGGGTGCTGGCTTACAGATTCAAAGGTTGGGGGTTCAACCCTCATTATCACAAAGTTGTCACTGCTGTCCCCCCAGTTC
>JBCNYG010000013.1:19063986-19076350 GCA_039654305.1 Porochilus rendahli | reverse complement strand
GTGTTTCCGATTTGTATTCATTTAACATTCATCGAAGGAGTCTCCAGTGCCAGGACCTCGTCTCCGAGAGCACTTAAACACGCGCGTCTGTCTCTCGTTCATCCATCCGTCCATTCATCCGTTCAAAAAGAGGCCGACACGGAGGGGGTAGTGGTCATAGAATAAAAAAATATAAAAATATATCCTCAGTCATGGCACCCAAACAGACGCAAATATACAAATAAATTAATTAGAGACAAAAGAGAGAGAGAGAGAGAGAGAGAGAGAGAGAGACAGAGCAACAAAGGGAGGGAGAGAGAGAGAGAGAGAGAGAGCTCTGTTTTCTGGACTTCCTCCACTCATCTTATAGAGGAAGTGCAGTTTTATCTCTAAGTGCATCTTAAGAGCTGCAAAGTTGAGAGGGCGAGATGGGTGAGAGAGAGAGAGAGAGAGAGAGAGAGAGAGAGGTAGCGAGTGAGAGAGAGGGAGGGAGGGAGAGATAAAGAGAGGGAGGGGGGAGAGAGAGAGAAAAAGAGTGGGAGAGAGAGAAATGGAGGGAGAGAGATAAAGGCAGGGGGAGAGAGAAAGGAAGGGGGAGAGAGAGAAACAGAGGCAGAGAGAGAGGGAGGGAGAGGGAAAGAGAAAAAGAGAGAGAGAGAGAGAGAGAGAGAGAGAGAGAAAGAGCGAGAGCAAGAGAGTGAGAGTGAGAGTGAGAGTGAGAGATTCGATTCATGCGCTTATATAACACTGATTAGATAAACACAGAACATCCACAACTAATACAAACAACTCTGTCATCTTCTAAAATATGTTAAAGCTGCAAGCTGTTTATCTCCACACTGATTATTTCCATTACTATAAAAACGACAAAAGGGTTTAGAGGCTTCCTAATAAACAGTGAATCGTCACTCGCGTTTCAAACTGCAGCAGCTCACCAGGATCTTGGGTATGGAGCGCATGGGCTCGGTGTCTTGGGGAACGATGCGGATATAAAAGACGGCAGGGAAGATGAAGATGAGGCAGGGAGCAGAAGTCGCACCTGAAAGAAGAACACAAATGACAAGCAGGATGTTCAGGGCCTTCGAAATAAATACAGCAAAATCAAGAAGAACCAAGAAAGAAACTCTTTTCATTATTGTAGATAACATGGATTTGGAACTACATTCAGCATCCTTATTCCAGGGTTTCATCCTTATTCCAGGGTTTCACCCCTAGTTTTCTTACTGGTACAGTATCCGGAAAGCGTCCTAAATGAGATCCTTGAATGAGGCTCATTTTATCAGGAGGGACAACAAAAATATTGACTCTTTCGTCCTTAAGGCCAGCGACAGGAAAAAACAAAACAAACTTTTATCAACCATCAACAACCTATTAGCATAAAATGAAAATCTAAATTTTCAGGTATCAAAATGGTATTATGGCCCTGTGATGGCCTGGCGAGCTGTCCAGGGTGTACCCCGCCCTCGCCCAGGGTCGGCTGAGATGGGCGCCAGCCTCCCCGCGATCCTAATTAGGAATAAGCGGTTCAGAAATTTATTGACATATTAAGTAATTATTTATTATGAAACCACATGACACACACACCCGTGCGAACGCACACACGCACGCGTGCGCACGCACGCACGCACGCACGCACACACACACACACACACACACACACACACAGCCACCAGGGGGCAGAAGCTAGCCATAACCTTCAAGGCACATGACTCCACCAGCCAACAATACCAACAAAATATCACATACCTATTTGTCAAAAAATGAGACATCATGATCTTTTGTTGTGATGGGTTCATCAGCAAAATGTGAGAAACTCATGCGGAGAACAGCTACACATTCGCACTTGCATGAACATTGATGTATTATTCATCTTTGAATTCATTTAGCCTTAATATCTAATGCAGACATTTGGATCTGCCGGGAAAAAAAGATTATTCATGACAGCTATACTTTTTGCAAATACAGTAGAAAGTGCAATGGCTGCACAGAGCTGAAGTGACTTGAATTTATTAAGTTATACTGAGAACTGTAGATATTTTTTGAATAAATGTTATAGACCACAGTTTTGATACAAGTACAGATGCAGTCAGTAAAAGAATTTATCAAGAAATTCTTTTATCAACAATTTATCAAGAAAGCAAGAAAAACAGTTTAAAAGTAAATTGTTGTTAATTGTTCTAAACCTTGGTATTATAGCTTAGAATGTTACTGTGAAAGTTTAAGACATTCAAAGGTTCAAAATTCCTAATTTGATTTTGAGCTTGGGTTGCTGTCTGTATTTTGTTTCACATTTTTTTTGTGCCTGCCCAAGTTTCTTCAGTGTATTCTGGTAACCAGTAGGTGAATTAGCTACTCTGATTTGCCCCAAGAAGTGAATATGCTGAGATAAGTGTCCTGTGACGGCCTGGCCATTTGACTATGGTGTGGCCTAGTGAAGCAGATAAGCCAAACAATCATTCATTTAATGATACAGGCATGTAATTTGGCAGAAATACTTATTGTTGGGTAGACTTTAAGATGAATGTGCTAGCCACCTGAAATTCCAATAAGGCAGCCATTTTCCAAGATGGCGGCCATATGACGCTTATCATGAAAACATGTCAACATATTTTTGTATAAATAGCCAAAGTGCAGATATTATTGAGAAAAATGTTGTGTTTCTTTGCTATAACATTACTGACTTGAGAACAGTTCCGAACATTCAGGAATCCTAAAAGATGATAATGTGCAAAATATGCTAAGTTCCACAGTATAGTTACATGTCCATGAACTTGACTGTTATGACTATTTATAGTTGTTTGTTCATAGAAATACTAAAAAAAACACATCATTAGTATATTAAGTATGTTAGTATGTCCATTGTTTAATACAGACCCACTGTGAGCAAAGGTAGATGCTTTTCATATTATAAATCAGATAACTATGGATCTTTTTCAAGATGGTGTAGGGCCAAAAACCAGCTCAAAGATTAAAGCTGCTTTGATTTTGTTTGTGGGTTTTGTGGGATTTTTGAGTCTTGTGGGTTTTTGAATGCCTTCATCTATAGAAATCAATTTTCAAAGGTGCTTGAAAGTTTGTGAATAAATATAATCTAAAACATCATCTGGTTTTCATCGAAAGTAGATAAAGAGTACCTAGTTAAATAAAAGGGACACAAATATTTTACTCGGTCATTTATGTATTAAGGAAAATGATCCAATATTTCATATCTGTAAGTGGAAAAGTTTGTGAACCTCTAGGATTAGCAGGTAATTTGAAGGTGAAATTAGAGTCAGTTGTTTTCAATCAGTGTGATGACAATCAGGTGTGAGTGGGCACCCTGTTTAATTTAAAGAACACGGATCTAAAAAGTGTCAAGATATGTTTGTGGAAGTGTATCATGGTGCCACCAAAGGAGATTTTCTAGGGGATCAGAAAAAGAGTTGTTGATGTTCATCATGCTGGAAAAGGTTCTAAAACCATTTCTTAAGGGTATGGAGTCCACCAATTCACAGTAGGACAGATTGTGCAGAAATGGAGGACATTTAAGATCATTGTTACCCTCCCCAGGAGTGGACGACCAACTAAGATCACGCCAGGAGAATGGCATGTAATTGTCAGCAAGGTCATAGAGAACCCCAGGGTAACTTCTAAGCAACTGAAGTATTCTCTCTCATTGGCTAATGTAAAATTGGTAATGATGGAACGATGAATTCTGAAATTATACCAGCAAATACTAAAGGAAACTGTCCGGACATCTGTCCATGATCTATATCTCAAGAGAAAGTGGGTCATGCAGCAAGACAATGATTCTAAGCACACAAGTCGTTCTACCAAAGAATGGCTAAAGGAGAATAAAGTTAATATTTTGGAATGGCCAAGTCATAGTCCTGACCTTAATCTAATTAAGATGTTGTGTAAGGACCTGAAGCGAGCAGTTTGTGAGGAAACCCACCAACATCCCAGAGTTAAAGCTGTTGTGTATGGAGAAATGGGCTAAAACTCCTTCAAGCTGTGACAGTGACCGGAAACATTTAGCTGCAGTTATTGCACACCAGATACTGAAATGAAAGGTTCACATACTTTTTCCACTCACAGATATGAAATATTTGATCATTTCCCTCAATAAATAAATGACCAAGTAAAATATATTTGTCTCATTTATCTAATTGGGCTTCTCTACTTTTAGGACGTGTGTGAAAATCTGATGATGTTTAAGGTTGAATTTCTGAAGAAATGCATACCATTCTTAAGGATTCACAAACTTTCAAGCACCACTGTATAACATGGCAAGTAGCTACTATGCTTTGGTGAGTAAATATGGTTCACTAAGTGTTCTAGTTTCCTGAATATGCCTGACAATTTCTGAGTTTTCCTTCTCCTGGATGAACTGCCTTTAACCAGCTATTGAGCTTCATCTGCTCAGAGGAACTCGACAGAGATCAGTGGGGGTGTTTTTTTAAGCTTATGGCCGTGTTTGGTGCAGTGGCTGCAATTCTTGTAAAAATGGGGCCATAATGAAATTTTTGATGGCTAGCACTTTTTTTCTAGAAAAGTGACTTAAAAAGTATATTCATACCAAAATTCATGCATGTATCATTAGCTGATTGATTCTGGCAAAAAAAAAATCACATTTAGCCCTTTTATTTACAGATAACGCTGATTATCTCATTTGATTATTGCACCTGAGTGGGATGTTTAGTGGCACTCATACACCTTGTATTCATACACCTTGAACTTTTCAACATTTTATCTTGTTACAACCACAAATGTACATTTTGGATTTTTAATATGGGATTAAAAATGGCATTTTATACGATTTTTGTTTTTTACAAAAAAATCCTGAAAAGTGTCGCATACATTTGTTTTCAAATGTTCGCATTTGTGTGTGAATGTTTGCTGAATCCCCTGCATGGCATGTGGCAAACTGCAATGAGATTTCTTATGGCCATCTTTCAACAATTGCTTTCTACTTGCCACTCTTCCAAAAGGTCAGATTTGTGGAGTGCACGACAAATAATTGTCCTGTGGACAGATTCTCCCCCCTGAGCTGTAGATCTCTGCAGCTCTACTAGAGTTACCATAGATCTCTCGGCTGCTTCTCTGATCAATGCATTTCTTGCAAAGCCTGTCATTTTAGGTGGACGGCCATGTCAGGCTAGGTTTGCAGTTGTACCATACCCCCCATTTTTAGATGATGGACTAAAAAGTGCTCTGTTAGATGCTCAAAGCTTGGGATTTTTTTAATAACCTAATCCTGCTGTAAACTTCTCCACAACTACATCCCTGACCTGTATGGTGTGTCCCTTGGTCTTCATGATGCTGTCTGTTCACTAATGTCTCTAACAAACATTTGAGACCTTCAGAGAATAGCTATATTTAAATTGAGGTTGAATTACACACAATTATACTTAATAATTAGGTAACATTTGAAGACTAATGTGTGGATTTAGGGGTATCAGAGTAAAAGGGGCTGAATACAAATGCATTGAACACTTTTCAGATTTTTATTGGGAAAACATGTTGACAACATTTGTGTCACATTATGATGGAAGAAAGGTGTCAGAACACCTGTCTGTCCTGTCCTGTCTGTGAGGTATGCTATTAAGTAGAATCATACTTGCTGCTTAAGCAAGGGCTTGCTCTGGATTTTCTGGTTTCCTCCCACCTCAGCAGTAGGTAGACTGGTGGTTCTAAATTGCCTTTAATGTAAATGAGTTAATATGTGAATATGGTTCTGCCTCCCATCTAGTGTTTCTGGGATATGCTAAAGCTCTAACTAGATTCTGACCTTACTAAGAATAAATTAATTTGGACTGTCTATCTAATTGTTCTTTAGTCTCTGTAGTGATATTAAAGCTGGCTTTGGCATTAGCCCCATTGTTCACTTTGTTAATGAACCATGCTGCTAGACAAATTTTCCATGCAAACAATTAAGAACTAGTTCGTATCATTAAGTCTGGCACTTCTACATCTAAAGAACAGATGAGGGATGTAGTATAGATCTCATGTGTAGGTTTTCTGATTAGTGTGAGAAACTTGATGCTCTGAAAGCTGTCCCACTGAGCCTCGATGTTAGCGTGCTGCTTCACACTGCCAGGGTGCTTTTTAAAGTGTTGATGGAACATCTTGAGCTTAATAGAAAGCAGAAACTAGCACAGAAAGCAGCACTACTCACGAACAGGCTCTGTCTTGAAGGAGGCTTTCGAGCTGCTCTCGCCTTCTCCCTTTCCGTTAATAGCAGACATCTTCACTTCATACTTCGTGTCTGGTTTTAAGCCTGTGATTGTTACCGAACTCAGACCTGCAGGATCAAAATGTATTTTAAATTAACAAGACATCACACACAGGTAAAATAATTGAGTGTTCAGACAACAGTATAACCGTTAACATTACGAGGTGTACATACGACTACACCTGCGTGAAACAGATAATAGAATGAAAATTCAGCCTCAACAATCAATATTCGTCTTTCCAGAGTTATCATGTGGCATTTATAATTATTTATCTATGATGCTGTAAGCTCCTTTATTGACATTCTTGAGCAGTTTCCCTAAATTATGATTGGAAGATCTCTCTAAGGAACTGAGCCTCATAACCAACTGCCAATCACTGTAACTGTAATAAACATGATTGGCATTTCAAACTTAAACCTACTCGTGGTATTCAGAGTTACAGCGTTCGGAGCTGCAGCATCAAATATAGTGTATAATTTTATATCATTTTATATAATTTTATATTTGTGTTTCATTGTGTTTCTATAGAGTCTATTTGTAGATCTAGATAACAACCCACTATGACATTCTTTAGGAAAATTAAGCTAATTAACTAGCAAGTTAGCTTGTAAACCATACAAATTTTGTTGAACCAAATTATACTCTTAAATATGAGAAAAAATTAAGAACTACATTCCAAAGGCCAAATCAACAAATAAAATAGACAAAACAGGACGCAGTTACAATATACTGTGATGGCCTGGCGAGCTGTCCAGGGTGTACTCTGCCCTCGCCCACAGTTTGCTGAGATGGGCACCAGCCTCCCCGCGACCCTAATAAAGATTAATCACTTCAGAAAATGAATGAATGAGATACAATATATAACTTCATAATAGACATGTGTACTATAACGATTTAATTTACCCCTTAGCTGTCAAACAGGAAGAATCACTAAAACAACGGTTTTCTCTACAAGGCTTTGGGAGTAAGTGCATTTTAGGTTTATAAATAAAAGGAGAAAGGAGGGTCAAGGATGTATCCTGCCTCGGCTGGGATGGGCTCTAGCCTCCATGCAACCCTCATAAATAATAAAAAGTATGGAAAAAGTAAAAAAGAATCCATTACTACTGCAAAACTGACTTATTCTACCTGAACACTACAACGTATGAGGCAGTCTGGACAATCCTTAAATTAAGGCTAATATTAATTTTAGAGAATAATTTCTAGATTGGAGAAGAATATTTTGCAGCAGTTGCACTAATACAGCATAAATTATATTTTTCTCTGAATTAGTGGCCAAAAGTGTCTGTTTTTTTAGTAAATTCATTATAAATAAATAAATAAACCATTTTTATGGATCTGGTGTGTCTGAATGCTGATGCTGATAATTAGGGTATTGTATTATCATTTAGCACACTGAGGTGGCACATCGGTGCAGTGTTTAGAATTGTTACCCCACAGCAGCATATTCTGGGTTTGAAAACTACCAAACAGTCACAGCCTTTCTGTGTGCAGTCTGCATGTCATTTTATTAAATTAATCACTCTGTAAGTTGTTTTCAATGAGATATATCAATACTTGTAAGAATAACTTTAAAATGTTTGTTCCTGGTCTAAGATGAGGTATAACAGCTCATGGGTGATTATCAAATAATTAGGAGTAAGAGGAATCAATACTTTAGCTGAACTTCCTCTGGTTAGACACAGAAAACAAATGATCCAAACAATATCTGTAGTGAGACGAGAGGTACGCAGTACAATTCTTATATTATTATCATAGTACCACCAAGAAGTGAAATCACTTTTATTGCCATGATCCATTAGTTTAAAATACAGTGCCCAAGTGTAGAAATCAAATTCAAAATAAGGGCTGAGGATATGGACCATTAAAGAAATTATAATAAAGTAATAATAATTGCAACTCAGGGACTATTTACTTGGACCAATAAACTTCACTTGTATGTATTATGACACTTAAGATGACATAGGCAGATAAAATACAGCAGGCAGACTGTTACCACTCTGACCCCAATTAACTTCCAATAAGCCTGCTACAGAAATGATAGAATTTTTTTAATTTATTTATAAATGACACATCACTCTTGCTGCAGTTGGTCAGGTCGAGGCTCAACAACATTATGTGGCAATAAAATGAGGTCAGCTGATTACCTGAATGCACTGAATGACCAGGTTATCCCATCAATGAACTATCTGTTCCCTGATATAAAATGGGGGTATAAATAGTGAAAAAGTGGTTGAGGAATGATTTTCACATAACTGCTAGAGAAGACTAAATTTAACATGACACTTTACTTAACCAGGCCCTCCATGCTATACCACCCTCATACAAGTATATATATACGTGGGTAGCAGAGGAAAAGAGAGAGAATTGATAGACAATTGCAATGAAAGACATTGCATTAAGATTTTAATTAACATGTTTTTATTTATTTAAAATTTATTTAAAAAATTTTTTTTAATTGTATTTATTTATTTTTATTGATACATTTAGTAAGGGTTGATGAGAAAACAGCATTATGATGTGAAGTTTTTTGAAATCATAATGAAAGTTTGGGGTCACTTAGAAATTTCCTAGGGATTTTTTGGCACATTTTTCTTTAAAAAAAATTAAAATGATCAGAAAGACAGTCTAGGTGCAGTTAATGCATGGATTTTTTTAAAGGGGTATCTACAGTACATAGTGGCACAGAGGCCCATTTTCAGCAACTACCATACCTGTGTTCTAATGGCACATTGTGTATGATAATCCAAGCTTGTTATGCTAAAAACAGAATTGATAATTAAAAAGCCTGTTATGTTAGCAGAGCTGAAAACTGACTAAAGAAGCAATAAAAGTGGTGTTCATTAGGTTCAATTGTTATCTGTGGGTTTCATTATAGACATTATAGACTTTTCTTTTGAAATTCGTCAGTCTATTTTGGTTATGCAGATTGAAGGCTATTCCATGGGAGAAACTGCCAAGAAAGCAGAAGATCTCATACAATGGTGTGTACTACTCCCTTCACTGAACAGCGCAAACTGCCTCTAACCAGGATAGAAAAAGAAGTGGGAGATCCAGGTGCACAGCTGAGCAAGATGTACTTCTTGTACATCAAAGACTCTAGTTTAAGAAACAGATGCCTGACAGGTCCTCAATTGACAGCATCATTAAATAGCCCCCACAAAACACTAGTTTCAGCTTTAACACTGAAGAGGCGACTCCTGCTTATCAGGCTTATATGCAGAGCTGTAAAGAGAAGAACCATACCTAAGTACTAACTGTACCATACTCTGGACCTGGTTTCCTTATACAACAGGACGATGACCCAGAACACAGCTCCAAACTATGCCAGATGCTATTTGGTGAAGAAGTAGTCAGCTAATATTCTGGTAATATAGGAGTCGCCAGCGAATTCACCGGATATCAACCCGATTAAGTTGTGGGAGCAGCTTGACCACACCATATGGAAGTGGTGCCCATCAAGCAAGTCCAACAAGTGGGAGGTGCTTCAGGAAGCATGGGGTGAAAATTCTTCAAAATTCATCAATATTTCACAAAAGCAAAGATTATCTAAAATGAACAAGGTTAAAAATAATGATAAAAAAATAATTAAAAATTATTTTTTAACTTGTTGATGTCTTGACCTCACTCACTCACTTACTTGCCAAACCACTTGATATGGGCTGGAGCCTATATATACCTCTATATCATAAAAATCAACATCAAAGGACATTTCAATGGACGTCTTTAGGTCTACATATAGATTAGTTAACCCAGGTAATGCAAGACTGACCACAATTCTCTGACAAAACTAACAAATCTCTTTATAATAAACAAACAAACAAGCAAACAAATAAATACAAATACAGAGTCGTATGTAATATAAACCATTATCTATTTATTTTATATTTTTATTTATTTAACATCTGTCTGTTAACAACTTACCGTTAACAGTTTTCATCAGATTAATTTTTGTGATAGGTAGGAAATAACTTACTTTCGTATTTTTTTTGTTTTGTTATTCAAATCCCTATCTCTAATAATCTGCAAAATGTCAGGTATATTCATGAAATATGAGCGATATGTATATTCAGGATCAGAAGCTTTGATGTCAGACCAAGTTTAATTCAGATTAGATCCAGATTGCACATGCTGCCCATGGCAGAAATTTAAATATAACATGTGAAATCCTATTTTTTGATGTAGTGTTTTTTGAATGTGGTAGTACAGCATGCCCAGCAGGGGGTGCTGTGTACTTAATTTTCATGGCATGGTGGAGGTTTGCACTCTCCGAGTGATATTTTTTATTGTACTAGAACCTCTTTAGAATAAGATGCAATTATGTATATAACCATACCAATATTAATATTTATTACTAATTATTAACTAATAGTAACGTGAGGAATGAAATTAAACCTGTGATTTACATTCAGAGTTAGTCAAAGCGTTCTGTTATAAAACATTTAATCAACACCTTTTTGACAAATTTGAGAATTAAACTAACTAGACATTCATAGCTCTGATTTGTGTGGCACAGCTTCTCTGCAAGTGACACACAATCAAAAATCATCATAAAGCAATAACAAGTCCTAAAAGAAACTAGTAATTACAAACAAGAGCAGCTTCACAGGTTTTACTAATATTGATGCCGAATTTATTCAGTGTGATCACTACTAAACGTACCCTCTCGAACTTCATAAATGTGCTGGACCCATTTTTTGTTGTCTGCTGTTCTCCACTCTGCGTGGTACTTGAGCACAGGAACTCCTCCAGAAGCTTCAGGTTCATCAAACAGTACCTCAGCCGTGCTTGAGTAGGGTTTCACCTGACTGATGGTTGGAGCCGAGGGAACGTCTACATGCAGAACGCAAAACAAAACAGCCTGCAGTCAAGCACATCGTAATATTCTACTGTATGTTACTCAGTGCAACACATGCTAAGAGACTGCAAAACAATCAGTGATGTAAATCCATATGACGGAACAGTTTGTAAGCATTTAGAGCCCTCTTGGGGAAAACATAGAAGTTCTGTGTAAAGGTCATGTCACAGAGAACAGACGGACCAGCCTGAATCAGGATGAACTCTTTGGATTCTGTCCCAATCTCATTAGAAGCAGTGCAGTTGTAGCTGCCAAAGTCGTTCTGGGAGTCCGGGTTAACCTGCAGTGGATTAAGAGTGCATACATTAACCTTAGGGATACTAATCAGCCATTCCTTAACCTATATTTATGGCGCACTATGTACTTTCTCTGATAAATAATTTATCTGCAACACCATCTCAGGAAAAACACAATACAGCTGCTGATTAGGGCATTTATTAAATGTTCATGTGCAGTGGAAACAGGTTTCTGAAGTAGTGAAGGGACTTTAACCTGCAGGTAGCTGGCAGTGGGGGTGGTATATATTTTGATGTTGGTGGAGTTGGCATTGGGGAGCTGGAGACCATCTCGCAGCCACATGATAGACACATCACTGGGGTGAGCCAGGATCTCACAGCTGATGTTGGCAGGATTCCCCTCCCACGTGTAGACTACCACAGAGCCCAGGATTTTTGGTGCGTCTGGCAGAAAGGGGAAAAGAAAACACAGTGCATTTACAGCAAAATGAAGGCAAAAGGGCCAAGACAAATCCTTTGAAATACTGACTCACTGTGAGTGGGAAGAAATGCAGTCCGAATGTTATTTAAAAAAAAAATCATCAATCACAAGACGTGAAAGAATTCTCAGTAATGAACGTCACAAATTCATTCATTCATCATCCGTATCACTTATTAGGGTCATTGGGAAGTTAGAGCCAATCCCAGATGACTCTGGGTAAAAGATGGGCTACACCCTGAACAGGGCAATTTAGAATAGACAACTAGCCTAATGTGCATGCCTTTGGACCGTGGAAGTAAACCAGAGAACAAGGGAAACATGCACACAGAAATGCCTTTGCTGACCCGGGCCTCTAACCCAGGACCATCTTCCTGTGATAAAATCACCATGCGCCCTGAAAGCAACACATTCATTTATTCATCTTCTGAACCGCTTAACCACCAACCGCTGGGAGGCTGGTGCCCATCTCAGCCAACTCTGAGCGAGGGCAGAGTACACCCTGGACAGCTCGCCAGGCCATCGCAGGGCAGAAACACACTGACAGCTATGCAGCCTACTCTTGACGAAAATCAGCAATGGTTCTTTTACATGCCTC
>JBCNYG010000013.1:19035650-19048667 GCA_039654305.1 Porochilus rendahli | reverse complement strand
AATATATATATATATATATATATATATATATATATATATATATATATATATATTTCTAATTATTATTTTTCTCCCCCATTTCAAATATAAATACAAAGAACCAAAGGCATTTTTATGATATAAAAAATGGAATGTGATGAACAGCCAGGTCACAGAATTGGATGATTTAAAAAAAAAATCAATATTCAAGCAAAGCTCCATTTCAATTAGTGCCATTGCAAATGGTGTCTGTTTCATGTATAAAGATGCTGCGCCACATAAACTAAATTACATTTGCAAAAATGATGGCAAAGTCTCCAAAAAAGCAAGCTTGATATGATGATGGAGTTCAGAGGCTGGTACTTGTGTGACATTTATGTAGCAAACTACATCCCAGGAGAGCTGAGAGCCATATACATTATCTAGCACTGTGTAGGCCTTCACAGCTGCGGACCCTCTGCTAATCTGGTTAGCAACAATTTTCCAAGACACAGACTGAGGAAATAAAATCTTGATTGTAAGGCTGAAAGTGATGCAAAAATGATAAATGCTGAAGCTATACACTACGTACAACAATAAAAAAATAACCTTATAGCCTCTTTTGGATGATATGGAAAAGGTAAAATTAATGTAAAAAAAACGTATGCATTTACACTACTCCACGACTCCGAAGTTGATTATTTTCTTATCCTCAAGTGTTGTATTTCTCTTACAGCCCAGTAATTTGTTAACATCTTTAATAAAACAAAAAAGAAGTCATGTGTCTTCACTTACATTTAAACAGGACATTTTGCATTTTATTTTCATTCAATCACCGAACCGCTTAATCCTTCTTAGGTCACAGGGAGGCTGGAACCTATCTCAGCTGATTCTGGGCGAAGACATGGTACACCCTGAACGGCTTGCCAGTTCCGCACAGGGCCAATACACATACAACCATTCACACTCACACCTAGTGGCAATTTCGAACACCCAATTAGGAGTGCCAGAGGAAGCCCACGCAAGCATGGGGAGAACATGCAAACTCCATGTAGAAATATCCTTACTGAGCCTGCAACTCAAACGCAGGACTTGTTATCCTCCACTAGTTCAACTTTAATTCGTCCAATGGCTAGCCACTTATGAACAGGACAAATGTAATGAATGTGATGTAGATAGTTTAGTTAGTTATGCAGTAATAGCATTATGCAGGTTTAGGAAGTTAATCAGCAGATGAATATCAAAAAAGTTTTTTAATACTGAATTGAAAGACAGTAGTGCTCATAGGTTAACATACCTGGCAGAATTTGTGAAAAACTGGGCACTGTTTGGAAAATATAAGCAATCGTGCAGGAAGCTTTCCTTTAAACGGGCCTGATCAAAGGTTAGCATACCCTTAAATTTTGAGGCTAATATTATTTTGCATACAGGATCAGATTAAAGGCAGTTAAGGGAGAGTGTCCACATCTATTAATGTATATTAAATAGTCAATCTAAAATTTTCAGTCACTGACTTTGCTGGAAAAATAGTGTGTAAAGCAAAAGGACCTGCAAAGAAACAGGCTGTTAAAGTGAAAAAGTGTATAAAAAGAAATCCAGAGATCTAAAAATGCCTGTAAGTACTGTTCAAACTCATATTTTTTTTAAAAAGTGGAACGTTAGGGGTTCTGTTGTTACCAAGTCATGGTTGGGTAGACGAACCAAGATTTCAGCCAAAACTGCCAAGATCACTTGTCAATGCCAAGAAAACCCACAAGCCACTTCAGCTGAAATACAGACTTCTCTGCAAACAAATGGTGTTGCTGTTTTAAGATCACAGTACGGGGGTATTTGAAGAAGTATGGGCTGCACGGTCATGTTGCAAGAAAAAAGCCTTTATTCTGCCAATGTCACGAAACAGCCCACTTACAATATGGCAAACAGCATCTAG
Source organism: Porochilus rendahli (assembly GCA_039654305.1). Classification (NCBI taxonomy): domain Eukaryota; kingdom Metazoa; phylum Chordata; class Actinopteri; order Siluriformes; family Plotosidae; genus Porochilus; species Porochilus rendahli. The sequence continues at coordinate 19,046,779 of JBCNYG010000013.1, read as the reverse complement.
ACAAGCCTCAAACCTTCTGTTACAAAGTCCTTTGGGGTGAGGAGACCAAAATCGAATATTATGGCCCCAACTATAAATGTTATATTTGGAAAAAAAATAACCAGGCCCATTACAAAAAGTACATAACCCCTACTGTGTAGCATGGAAGTGGATCACTGATGAATGCAGCATGCTACCAAAAATAGTGGAGGACAACTGGCATTCATCATTCTGGAAGCTGCACATGGGAGACAATTAGATCTTCAACATAAAAGTGATCCAAATCACAAGGCCACTTCATCTGTTCAGTGGAGACAGCAGAAAAAATTGAAGGTGCAAGAGTGGCCATCGCAGTCTCCTGACATCAGTATTATTGAGCGACTTTGGAGCAATCTCAAACATGCAGATCATGCAAGACAACCGAAGAATGGGCAGAAAAAAAATACAGGAAAAAAAGAAAAGGCATCATATAATTCTGTAAAAGCTATCAACATGAAATCTTAAACTAATATTTAACCCTTTAAAACCTTAATTTACACAAAGTTCCATTAATATATCTCTTGGTCTGTTTCATACAGCTGAAAGTGAAATTTAAATGCAGTTTCATTATCCGTTTTTAAAATTTGAAATGGTCTTGATTGGATCAGATTCATCATCTAAAATTAACTCTCCCCCACCAGACTCTGAATTTACACTTGCTTCATCATTGTGATACATATTCAGTAAGTAAATCAGAAGACCATTTTACCTGTTTTGTAAGGATCTTTTAGTGAGACGGGAGCATTTGTTTACCTGCTTTACATGTTTACTACTTCATGTAGTCATTGTCAGAAGCGTCATGTGATGTTCTTGCAGGCTGCATAAGTTCTTTTTTTATTTTATTTTCTTTTTCTTCAGACAGTAGGGAACGCTTATGCCCCCTAATGTCTCACGTCTTATCCAGGACCGCAACCCAGATGTGGGACAGGGTGTAAGCTCCTTCATCCCGGTTCATGGTCCTTGGTGCCCATTTTCTAAATTCAATGGCCTCCCTGATCCAGCAGTGGTTTTTGATACTTTTGGCACGGATAACCCTGGCATTTTTCCAGTCCATTATGCGGTTTTCTCTCTTGCAATGATTGGATATGGCAGATTTGAGGTTTTCCTGTATGGCTTGTTCTTTTATTGCTCTTGTTTGTCTCTTGGAAGTTTGCTTTTCACATTCTTTTTGATGTTCCCCCTTTCATGTTCCAAATAAACTGCCTGTTTCTTCAATGTATGATTTATTGAATGATTATAGCATGGTTTTTCATAAATGACATCACGTTTGTTCTTGGTGCATTTTGTCCTGGGGTTTTACTAGTAACTGTCTGAGTAGTGGTTTCATAGGTGTGTTTATGCTGTGGTTATTTATTGCCCTCTGTATGCGTTCTGTGAACCCACACCCACACCCCTCCCCCGATGTATGGTAAAGTGACTGTGGTAGATTCTAAATTTGAGAAATGTTAGAAGTAAAATAAAATCCTGCTCAAAAAGGCCATAAAAATGGCTAAAAAAGGTATAACTAACCAGAAGACATTTGTGTTCAGCTGGTATCAGCTAACATGTTTTGTCTATTCACAACACACAAAATTGAATTATGCCCTAGTTGTACCTGGAATTAATTATGGATAACTCAACAAGCAGTAATAATACAGTTGGCAGAGAGAATTCCACAATTTTTCATTTCAGATTCAGACAGGTGACAGATGGATCAGAAGTGAAGAACTCATAATATCAATGTTGATATCCGCTGACATCCGTTGACTTTTTAAATGTGCCCCAAACTAGACTTGCCGCAAAATATTGTTTAGCATACCTGACATAATAAGTCTTTGTTTTCTTGTTTGCTTTTCCATGCATCACCTCTTTTGTCTCATTGTTTATGCTCTTTGGATTCGCCTCTGACATTGGCCTTATTTGTTTTTTCACTGATCTGACCATGACATTCGGTTTGTCTGATCCCACATCCACTGCCTGTTTCTGGATAATGTGTTTAGACTGTGCTTTGGATCTGTCTACCTGGTTTCTGAATAAAGTACCTTTTAACTGCACTTGCATCCATCATCACCCCTTAGCTGCCAGCTGCATGACAGTAATAGCTATGTGTACTGTTTTATCTGACATGTGGAACACATTATCATACAGTTGGTTAAAAAATTCTTCTTGAGATGATTTCACAGAGGGTGACAAGTTGGAACAGCACACTTTAAAACTGGCTTTAATTTGAAGCACCACAGGGCCAGCACATAGACATTTCAAGTAGAACATCGAAGCATATGGTACACCGTAGTTTATGGTCTTTGTGGATTCTCGTGCTGTATGTTCTCCCATGTCTGAATTGGCTTCCTCCTGGTTGGTTCTCTGGTTCAAAGAAATATGCCAGTGAGTGGACTGGCTATGCTAAATTGCCTCTAGGTGAATCTGAGTCTGTTAAAGTGTGCATAACCCCATCTTGGGTGTATTTCTGCCTTCATATTGATCACAACCCTGACCAGGAGAAAACAGTTAAATGAATAAGCAACACATTGCATCCCTGGATGAGACCTCTTCCATGTAAAATGACAACAGCTCATTAGTTTATAGCAAGTACAAGGAGTCATGTGTGCACAAATTACTCTAATGCACTGCTTACGGGAGTTTTGGGGAAATTTGGCTGTCATATAAGTGAGAGCTGTTCAATAATGTACAGAATATCTGAATTAATTAGAGGAACAGACAGTGCCGTCTGGGCATCACAGAGAAGTCAGTAAACAAGCATGACATACGGAATCAGTACAAGTGCACAGTGAAGAAGAAAATGTATGTGAGATTTAACAAGGTGAGAAAGAAAATCAAGAATGTTTAGGAAGCCTGCATGCAGATGTGGATACCATCATCAATCATCGTTTATGAGGGGTGAGATGCAGTCATGCATTCCCAGTGATGTGGGGGTGGTTTCTGAGGGGCAAAAAATATTGCACACTGCAAAGTGGATTTTCAGAAGCCGAGGAAGAACTGGATCAATAACTTTATTTCATCAGACAGGCCAGTGTAAGAGGATCCCTTCTCCTTTTTAGACTGTTCTGAGTGTTAGACTTCTGGTGTATGTGGACAGCCCAACCGATCCATAACAGGAGACAAGAATAATCTGAACATTTGTGCATCTCCTGAAAACATGGACTCCTCTATGATCCACTTACCCACGAAAATATTCACTGTAAAAAACCCATAGGAACTGCAGCACCTTGGAGCTACCGCAATTTCATTTCTGTGTGTCTCGCTCTTCTCAACAGCATAATTTAAACAGGTTTCTCTCTTTTCAGAGCTATCTCCATTTCTGGCTAGATTTAATATTTAATGCCATGTGTCTGACTGTGTTTTACAGGTGAGTCATGGAAAAGTTGACTCAGAGGAGCAAAGCAAAGATAGGATGGGGAAAAAAAGCAGGAGAAAATGGCTCATGTATTAGTTCTTGTTCACACGCAGAAACCCAGTTTTCTCTGGCTTTTGATGCAAATGGCTTATTGCCCCCGAATTCTTCAAGCCTACTGCCTTTACAGCCCTTACATTTGTCAGGCACCCTTATTAACTCAGCAAGGGCTGGAGAAATATGACAGTGTTATAAACCATTTCATTTATTGCAACAAATAGTACAAATCCAGCTGAGAGACGAGCTAGAGGTCTCCTGGAGGGAGAGAAGAATATCCGTTTTAAAAAGGTAGAGAGGGGAAAAAATGGAAGACATCTAAAAGATTATTTTTATGCAAAAATGTACCCAGTCATGTGATTCTTTTTTTTTTTTTGTTAAAAAAGCTGAGGGTACAGGCAATCATACGCATCACGCAGAGCTTTCAAACAGTTTTAAAAGACCATCAAAAAATCCAATTTTCAAATGCGTGTCATATTACTTGTGAGAAACTTGAGAAAAAAAGCAATATTACTGTGCACATGGTTTGACATGAGCTTAGCCTCTGAAATCATGCTGAGAGAATAATGCATCCTCTTCCACCAAACTGGCTTCAGCGAGCAGCACCACTTTAAATGTGTAGGTGTTATGCGTAGTTTGGATGGTGAGCTTAAGAGACCACAGTGGAGTGATGCATTCAGCAAAATAATTAGCCGAGAGAAGGCCACTTGCCTTTTGCAGGTAACTTATTAATTCTATCACACTGCAAAACCAGGCACTTTTTATGGTGGAAAAAAAAAAAACAAAGCTGGTGCTAATTATTTTCAATTTCACTGTGAGCGGTGTTCACTGTAGGTCCACACAGGCTGGTAAAATTGGTGCACGATCAACCACCCGTCTAAATGACAACACAAACACAAGACTGCATGATGGGAATGACTACAGGGTGCACAATGAAGACAGATATAAGAAAAAGAACAAGGTAAGTCATGGTGACTACTTGATGATGGTAGCACAAAAAGAATACAGGAGCCATGCAACCGAATCACTTCATATTTAAAACTGAGTCGGGGTTCAGCAACAATTTCAATCACCACCGTTTTATTGTGGTGGATGCTGCAAGGACAAGACCTTTACATATCTTTTTAATTTTCATTCCATAATTCCTGATAAGATCGTGGCTTTAGGACAATGGAAGAAAATGAATCTCAGCAGCAGGCGGTGACTTTAAGTATACGCTTTGACTGATATTTATCAGTGTTCTGGGCCAAATGTGGAATTAATGAAACAGCTCAGATGATTTCTCTAGGCTTCTTACAGATTCAAGTTACTGTACCTGCTGCTCTGATCTCATACCTGATAAATCCTCTTTAGATGCTCCTGCAGACAGAAACAAATCTTATGTGTAAAATAGCCAAAGGCAGCTCCAACCTCAGTACATGACATCCATTTTCATTAGGGATGAAAGACGACTATGATAGTTCTGGGTCTTACTGAGAATTTCATCGAGATCTGCAGAAGAAAGTGTAAATACCTGTTCTGCCTCTGCAAAGACGTGTGTACCGAAGCTCCATGCTATGCTGGGTGTCGGGTCTCCTATGGCTTCACACGTCAACCTGATCTGTTCTTCCATCTCTGTAGTGGTCTGGTTTTCCAAGTATGTGATTTTGGGTTTCACTAACAACACATGATTTTAGGATTAGAGAAATTTCTTTCGAAGAGAAAGTCCCTGACATTGGCTTTGAAAAGTGCAAATTGTTACCAAATACACGGAGGGCCACTTCTTCTTCACTCCGTCCAGCTTTGTTAATGGCAGTGCAGGTGTAATCCCCCTCATCCAGCTTTTTCACATCCATTATTGTGATCTCTGAGCCATCGTCGTTGGAGCTGTACTTATCCCCATTCTTCAGAAGAACCTCACTCTTGAGAGAGCTATTGAATATAATATCTTAATGCGTAGCCAGAAGCAAAACCCAAAAAAACCCACAGAATCCTCAGAGAATTTGTAGCATGTGCTTTTATAAACAAAAATACATTTGTTTCCTATTCAGTAAGCCACTTGGAATAACAGAGGTTGTCTCCCACCCCCAACCCTTTTCGTGGCAGAAAGGAGGAAACGAGGGCTCTGGGATTAGGTAGCACTTTCTTGGCAATTGAAGCACAGCCATCACCCATCACCAAATAAGCAATAAACACAACACAACCCCCATCAGCAAACTGCGGACCAGATTTTTACACTTCTCTTGCAAACTCCCCAGGGAGCTCCACTGAAGAGACGAAAGCTGCCAAGAGAATAAGCGTGCTTCAAAACTACTAATGATGTGTTCCTGCTTGCCCTCTACCATGTTGTGCACAAATGTTCTTTACTTTTATTCAGAGGATTTCTCTGCTTGCCTTTGATCTCTTAATCAGAACACACACCCGCCATGGCGAGAAGTGGCTGGAAGCTGGATGGGGGGGGAGGTTATGAATAGTCTTCTTTCATCAAGAGGATTCTGGGAGTCTAGGAGATGGTGAAGACGAGCTTACCGCGTCCATGTGACTGTGGGTTCGGGAAAGCCGTCTGCATCACAGGCCAGCATGGCAGAGTGGTTTATGTCGGCAGTGGCGTTCACTTCCGCTTGTCGTACTCTGATTGTGGGAACGACTGAAAAAAAAGGGAAAAGGACCTGATAAATGCAGAATACAGGGATAATCCACTTATTATTGTGTTCTCCCCGAGCCATATTAAGAATAAAGCTGTGCGTGTGCAGTAAGGATTTAATACCCAAATTCCACGCGTCAGCACAGACATGTGTTCCGATACAGCTACAGAGGTGTTTATTATGAGTACAACTCTCAATACGGTTCTCAGTGTAAATATTTATAATTCATTATGGACATTTCCCAATTTTTAATTCCTTTGTCTTTGTGTCTGCAACATGGTAGCATCTTACTCACGCAACCGTGTAGCGGTTAGGGTGCCGGGCGCACGATCAAGAGATCATGGGTTTGAATCCCCGTTTGAACCCCACCGTGCTAATATCCCTGGGCACGGTCTTAACCACAAGTGTGCCTCTGTCCACCCAGCAGTATAAATGGGTACCAGTAAAAATACTAGGAAGGTAACCTGTGACGGTTCCATCCAGGAGGAGTTCAACCCCTAGTCGCTTCACGCTAAAGAAACTGGGGATATGCCACCAGGCGTAAAAGCCCAACAGACTTACCTTACCTTAACTGATCAAAGGTACCTGAACAGCTCGCCAGACCATCGCAGGGCCAACACACACACACATTCACACAGCCACATCTAGGGACAATTTGGAACAACCAATTAGCCTAGAGTGTATGTATTTGGACTGTGGGAGAAAACTGGAAAACCCGGAGGAAACCCACGTGTGCTCAGGGAGAGGATGCAAACTCCACACTGATTTGCCCAAGCCTTGGATTCAAACCTTAAGCCACCGTTCAGCCCATAGTAGCATCTAACATTAGTAATTGCTTAAAAAACAATTAAGCAGAGGCTTCCTGCTGGAATACAAGCAGTAAGTGTGTTTTTTAGAATATTTAGAATATTAGTTCAGAGCTTATTTAAGGATTTCTGGAGTAATTTTAGCAACAGTGCTAGAGTAGAAATATATTGAGCATAGTGTGGGTAGATCTAAGCCTCCACTATAAATGTCGTTTTGTGTGATGTGTGTTTAGTGACATCTCTTAAAATGCTGCACTTGTAAAATGCTTTCATTCTAATGCGACCCATTAATATTATTGTGTGTATTTAATACTGAAGAGTTCTGCTGAAAATAGGAGTTATAAAAAGAAAAGACAGAGAGCGTGACTTCCTTCTGCACTCTTATGAAATAAAATATCAAACTGAAACAACACAGCCTCTGTAAACATTTAATTTAGGAAGCACACTGCATTCATTGCTAAGGAAAAAAACTTTCCTCTTTTAGTATTTGCTTAGCTTTGTCTGGCATCCTGTCATTTCTGGTCAACATTTATTGTAGATTATTATTTTTTTGTTATTGTAGAAGACACAGCAGTTAATTACTCCATTCAGAACAAATAATTATAATGGGTATCTGGGCTGAACAGTGTGGAACCCAGATTTGACAGACAGCAATTTATCACAAAAGCACAAATAAAAACGCTGTGGGCTCACCATTTACTATGACTTTAATATCACGGAAGTCAATCTCCCCTCGAGCCATAATCCGCGCCTCACAGGTGTACACGCCCTCATCTGCTTTTCTGATTCCTCTAATCTCCAGGTGGTTGTTGTCCAAAATCTTGAACCGAACTGTAAAAGCAGATTTCACAAAAAAAAAAAAAGTCTGACCAACCTGAGTCAAATTATTCCTATATGCTTGTCAGGTAATTACAATGAATCATAGTGACTGTTTATCTCAAGAGAATAGCAGGCATGTCATGAATTATAGTCTCTGTCAATAATTAATTATTGGCTTTGCTATCTTTTCTGGTTCAGTGGTTTAGAATAAAACAGCACCTATTCAGTAGATGGAAATAATATAAAAAACTACAGTAATAGAGAGCTGAGTGATGAATAGAGGAAAAAAGCAACTAAAGCATTAAAAACGCTATCAGCAATGCAATAAATAAAAATCATTGCAGTGATTGCAGAAAAAAAAGTAGATTAGGTCATACCATCTTTCTGAAACTGGATTTTTGTCCTTTTATATTTCCACATGACAGTGGGCGGTGGCAAGCCATTTACATCACATATTATGACGGCGTCCTCCCCCTCAGTAAACTCTTGTGGAGATGTGGCATTTTTAAAGTTAATCTTTTCTGCAGGAGAACAAACACACAAATATAAGACACTTACATTTTAAATAAATGTTCTGATTTCATTAATGCCAAATACAGTAATTTTTATTATTAATTTGAAGAAAAATACATAGAGTTTGAATCTCACTATTTAAAAATATTGGTCTGTATCATTAAGTATAATCATCGACTGCACAGACAATTTAGTTTTATTGGTATGTGACAGTAAAACAAAACAACAAACACTACTTTTTTGGCTACTTTTGGGTTTTTTGCACACTCAAAAAAAGGTGTGCTGATATATATTACATAAATTATAAATTTTCTGGCAAGAACATTTATATGCAGGTTTTATTTTAGAAAATCACTGTCTGTTGCCCAAATTATAAAGATGAAAAAAATTATATAATTAATTAATTTTTTAATACAGCTATGTCAAAATAGACTTTATAGAAGATAGACTGAGTAAATTAAAGGGAAGAGCTTGGATCTAAGAGAGCTAAAAAAAGTTGATGGGGTCGTACGGTATATCTTGATGTTCACTGTTGCTTCAGCTTGCTGGTCTTCACTGGTGGCTACACACTTGTATGTGCCGGCACTGTCAAGCTTAGCATTGTAGAAAGTGAGTGCAGAGGATGTCTCATTATTGCGGATCACTGTGATATCCTGCCTGTTGGACTCAATCTTCTCGCCGCTCTGTGAGAACCACTCGATTCCCTTCACTGCACCAATAACTACACGCAGCAAAAGCCACAATGTTAAAGCCCAAAACAATTAGCATAACAAATGCAAACATTCATCATCCTGTACAAAACTCAACAAACTAAGATAAACATAATTTCTCCATTTACTGTTGCAATATTTTAATTATTTTGCATGAAATGACTGATCCAGAGGACAAACACTTTGATAATGGTTCAGTAAACTAGAGCAGAGCTATAGATTATAAAACGCAATATGAAATTTGTATTCTAATTGAATCCATAGTGTTAACCCTTTTAAACACATATTACATACTATAAACTCATCACTCACTCACTCACTCACTCACACATTTTTGTTAATCCTAGTAGCATCACAGGAAGAATGGAGCCTATCTTAGTCCACACTGGGTAAAAACCAGGTACTTCCTGAACAGCTCACCAGACCATCGCAGGGCCAAAACACACAACCATTAACACTCACACCTAGGGGGAATTCGGAACAACCAATTATCCTAATGTGCATGTTTTTGGGCTATGCAAGGAAATCAGAGTACCCCCTGTAAAGCCACGCAAGAACAAGAAGAACATGTAAATTCCACACAGAAATGGCCTCACTGAGCACGGGACTTGGACCCAGGACCTTCTTGATGTAATGTGGACATGAAGTTTTTCAACAAACATTTTCACAGGTTCTTGCTTTGTACAAAACTTCAGCTGTTCACAGTGACTAATAGTCTTCTTCATAAAGGACTGTACATTTTACACAGGAGACAGATATGGACACAAGACATCAGGCCAGTCAAGCACATGTACTTTGTGTCCACGAAGCTACAAAGTTCTTGTAAAATGAGGCCTGCCAGTGTCCTGATGAAATAAGCATAGGCATCTCAGGAAAAGATGCTGCATTGATGACAATATATGTCTCTCCAAAATTTTACTTGTTGATCCAAAAGTCGGGGGTTCAGGTCCCAATACCACAGTTAACGCAAACCGGCATCATAACTTACTTAACATACTGTAGAAACATGCAATATATTAGGAAATCATATCCCATCAAAATCAACACAAACTTGTCAGGGTAAAAAGTGTAAAAATGTACCGTCACACAAGAAGAACTTGGACTCTCCGACACTGACTTCTCCTTGTGTGGGCGTAATGATCACTTCTAGGGAGACTGTGGAAAGATGAACAATTTTACATTTTACACATTTTTCTCACAAGTTTCTTACTTTTTACATAATTGTGTGGTGGTCTGGGAAAACCTGAAGTGGTTTTAACTTTGAAATATTACTACTATTAAAAATGAAATGATCGTTGTTTTGGACATGCACACTTTCAAAGGCCATAACTTCCAAGAAAATCATGTTACAGCCAAAACCTTGAACATTTAAGAAAGATTCTACTTTAAAAAACTAGGAAATGTAAAACCTTTATTTTTGACCCCTTTGTGACTAATTTCTCTAAGAGACTGTGAAAATGCCCATAAATATAGTGATGAGGTGGTCTGTTCAGTGTGTTCAGGGTGTACTCTGGCTTGCCCAGAGTTGGCTGAGATGGGCACCAGCCTCCCCGCGACCCTAATTAGATTTAAGCCGTTCAGAAAATGAATGAATGAATGATCAATGTAGAGGGTTACTACACTTTTTATATGGATGACTCAACTTTAAATTGGTTTAAGTGACAAAGAGAAAAAACTTTTGCGAAACCCAGTAGTATCATACTGTACATATTAACGTAAAAAAAGGCATGCAAAGTATCTGAAAATATCACCAGCAACACAACTGTGAAATATTACATCCCACCTATAACCAGAAGTGTGTAAAAAAACTAAATGCAAAACTGTGCATGACTCAGGGGTCGAACTTCAGGCAAAAACATCAACAATGGTGGAGTTATAATCGGCAAAGCTAAGTTACTCTGTGTGAGAGGTGCTGAAAATAATTCAGTGACGCAACATAATCGATAATAGCTGGATGGACAAAGTTCAAAATCATTTCCTGATTAATTCGATCATTTTCTGAACCTCTTAATCCTAATTAGGGTCGCAGGGAGGGTGACGCCCATCTCAGGTGACTCTGGGCGAGGGCAGGGTACGCCCTGTTTAAATTAAAGTATTTTTAATAAGTTCTTTCAAAGACAAGGAAATATCAAAGTGACTTCAAACTTTTGAACGATATATATTTGTCTTAGGGCAGCACGGTGGCGTAGTGGTTAGCACGTCCGCCTCACAGCAAGAAGGCCCTGGGTTCGATTCCCAGCTCGGGCGTTTC
>JBCNYG010000013.1:19011901-19024807 GCA_039654305.1 Porochilus rendahli | reverse complement strand
GGATAGTTGTTTTTTGTTGTCTTTTTTTCTTCAAAAAATTGCTCAAATAATCTAGTAAATAGATAAATAGTTTGGTTTATTGTTTTATTGTCATTCGTCCACATATAGGGCATGCAACGGAACAAAATGCTGTTTCCTGTGAGCTTGAGTTGCTGTAGACAGTAACAATAGTACTTATAAGGCTAACAAAAATTGGTGCAAATAAAGTACCTAATAAAGCTTTTTTTCTTTTCTGACCTGGCTGATTATTTATATAAACATGACAACTCAGCATGGGCAAAGTTTGTGAGGCAAGGCATTACTTACCTGAAATACTGAGTGCTGACTCTCTGAACCTTTGCTAGTCAATGGTATGAATCAGGACCGTGTCCTTACATATGTGTGTCTTTATAGCATGTGTAATTTTCTTTCATAGTCACGATTTCTTTTCATATAAAATGCGTCTGGAAAAAGACTGTTTATGGAATTTAAATGGTGTCATGACTCACACAATGTCATTGTTATTCCATATGTACTCCACACTTGAGTGAGCATTTTTAATATTTTTAAATGTTGTTTTTCTGTTTAGTCAGATATGAGAATTCAACAGCATTGTCAAATGAACAGAAAGATGTACCAGCTTCAAATGTTTGCCTCTCAATTCAAGTTTTCTCTTGCAAATTTGAGCAAAGCCTGACCTCACTTATCTCATCCAGACATACTCAGCCACCTCAATCTACTGCTCAGACCTGTGGAGAGGATTGGTGCTTTGCATCAACAGTACTGTGTCCTTGATATTTAGCAACTGCTGTAAGCCTATACCATGAGTACTGAGAGGGGAAATTGAATTGCTAATACCAACTGTGGACATAAATTTTGTGCTCATCCAAATATGCTTGGAAGACTGCAAAAATATAGCAGCTACTCATCAGAGTGCCTAGATTCAGGTGACTGAAAGACATAATTTAGGACTTAACCTAGGGGATTATTTGTTTATTTATTTATTTAGAAATTTTCAGGACTGACCAAGTCACTGCTTCATTACATAAGCATGCTGAAGCATTTCAAGGGTTTTTGCTGCCACAACATAATAAAAAAATGTGTGAATATCTGTGTTACAGAACCGCGTCCCAGTGTTAATAGTTTTGTCTAATTGGGCATAGAAAGATTTAAGAGACTCACAAGCTTTCAGGCAGCCTAAAATAAAAACACTTTCCTGGGAACTTTGCTCATTTGACTGAAATATTTGCCAATTATTTTTTACAGAATTGTTGAGCTCATTCAAATTGGGTGGTGACTGCAATCTTCATGTCACTGGCAGATGGCAGCAGGTTTTTCCTCAAGATTTTTATGGTATTTTGCCCCATCCATTTTTACTTCTATCTTGCAAAGTGCCCCTGTCCCAGCAGAGAAACGTTCCACAAAATGATGCTACTGCCATCATGCTTTACTGTAGTACCATATTTGTACATGTATCATACAGTATCAATGCTAAATAGTTCAATTTAGGCTTATCTAACCATAACATCTTTTTTTATTTGGCCAAAGAATCTTCAGTTTGACTTGATGTGGCCTTTCTTGAGAAGAGCCTTTTTTCTTGCATCCCATTCAAACCACATTTACGGAGCATTTGTAATATTGTTACATGCACACAATGACCATTGTTTCAAAAAATCCTGTAACTGCTTTAAAGATATCAAAGACCTCTTTGTCACCCCTCTGACCACTTTCTTCCTCGTTCTCCCATCCATTTTGGAGGAAGGACCTGAACTCGGAAGAGTAGTAGTACCCAGTGTTGGCTGAGAACCCGCCGGGACCCTATTAGGATTAAGCAGTTTGGCAAAAGAGTGAGTCTGTACTTAGTTTAGCACTTGTAAACGTTGGTTGCCACTTTTAAAGCTTAATCACCGTTTAAATAAAGTGCATTTTTTAACATTTAAAAACACAAAGGCAATATTGTGTTGCATTTTGGGAAAGCATTTTGTTGAATTTCTTCCCAGATAGCAACCCCATTCCATTCCCATGTACCAGTTTATATTAGCATATGGGTCTGCTCATGAAACTGGTACTGAAATGTGTGACAGTGACCTATTACATTTTCTGCAGATTAAGAAAAAGAAGTTCCAATTTTTTGCGTATTAGGCCTATATGCATTAAACCATGGTAGATGCGGGATGGTATTCCTTGGAGGAACAGCATTATCAAATTATCCTACTGCGACTCAAAAAGTCAGCATATAACATGGACATAATGAATAGCCTTCTATTCATAAAAACTTTAGCTAATAATTGTCTAACTAGTTACACTATGCCAATTAATAGTGCTTGACATGCTTGACTTTTCTCTAATATCTATAGTCAATGAATGCCAATACATCAGTAATCGTTGGTGCACAAGGTTCACTATGTAACATGGACAGAACAGGTTATGTATATCATCAATCCGGTTTTACGTTAGGTGCTTATTTACGAATTCTGCCTTGCATGTGCAAATTCTGTGGTTCATTGTGCATGCACCTGTGCTCCGTTTCATGTTGTTATTGGACCTGTGGAGACCTTAGTAGAGGCTCAGCACGACATGAAAATAATGAGGTCTTTCCCTTGTCACAAAGATGAAAAGGGTGTAAACTAGGAATGGACATACTTTATTTCAATATTTGTATTCACCATATATACATAATATATATTACCTCCCAGGCATGCACAAAAGATTTTTAATGCACTGATTAACAAATAAATTTGGACTAGAAGAAATATTTTTGGTAGATTACTGGCAGCAGAGGTGTCAGTAAATCACCGTAAATTTTAAGAACTTTGCCGAAAATATACACTGCAGTAAATTACTGTCATTTTCATGGTCTGAAACAGCTTACTGTAAATAATGTAACAATAGATTACTGTAACGGATATCTTACTGCAAACTTGGCAACAGTAAATTACTGCAATTTGTATGATGCTTTACATTTGCATTTAAAGATACAAAGGTAACTGATGCATGAACAATGAAAGTCAACAATGAAAATCCATAAACTGGGAACCTTACACCGAAAAAAATTCTGTAAAAATTACAAAAATTGCAGGAAAGGTGCCTGTAAAATGCAGTAATTTTTAGAATAAGGATTAGTTCACTGTAAAATTTAAATACGGGAATCTATAGAAGTATCAGGTATCAGTAGCATACTTCATAAGGTGTCAGTTTACAGTAGCATACAGTATAAGCATCTACAATTATTAACTATAAGAAATTACAGTAAACTACTGCTAAATTTACAGCAAACTTTCACAGTGTAGGTTCTGCCTTTGCAGTACATTTAAAGGGACCTATTTATTGTCCAGACATAATAAATAAAACATGATATGCAGTGCTATGTCTTGCAAATAAACTGGAATGAATACTAACAATGTCTATGTTTGAAACAGGACATGCAACGTTATTTGAAACATTGCCATCTTTTAATTCTCTTAAAATCTTCGGTTTCTTTATCTTAAACTTTGCCTCTCTCTTTGATTAGATTTTGAACTGACAAGCTTTCTAGCATGAGCGAGATCATTCCTCCGGTCACACAGTCTTGTTATTGTACACGCAGAACCAAAACAAAATGTAAAACAGGTGAAAAAGAGATATTAACCCTGTAAGCTGGGGTGTTTTGTATTTTTTTGTATTCAACCAAAATGAACTGATAATGGAAAACAGATTACAGGCTATTCACTAGTGAATGGTACCTTTAACTTGAAAAGTGAGTCATGGTAATGTTCTCTGCCACTGTACAGTAAAACTGTGTTACTTAAAAGTGGTGATGCATCCATGTCATCAACTGTTTTAGTTTACATCATGTGTCTTTTTAATTTATTAAAATAATGACTACGACTCAGGAAAAAGAAAAAAAGATAAATGTCTAATAATTAACTTTAGCTGTCTAGCTCACTGCATGGTCATTCAAGTAATTTATTTATTTATTTATTTATTTATTTATTTATTTATTTATTTATTTATTTATTTAAGAGCCCTTTACACTGACAAATTAATTTTTTTTTTTTTTGACAAACAACATAGGTTCAGCGCAGTGACTGCATCATGATCCCTGCTGTTGCGTAATCGACCTTTTTGTTGAGTAAAAAAAAGAGGGCTGCTTGGGCTGATTTTTTTATCCGCACACTTATTCACTCATAAATACATTGTAGAGTTTGCATACATATGTTTTTAGTCACAAAGGGGAGTGAAACCCTTACACTGTCATGCCCTGTGTATTTATTTGATGATAAGAGCTTTATTGTGCACTTAACCTCCTGAGACCCAAAAATGAATGTTGTGTGTCTTCGCATTTCTTCACACTGCTTCTGTCCCTAACAACCCATAACAAGTGAACTTGATCAGTGTCTTCAAACAAGAAGTTTGGGGAAAGAGTAATACCCAATGGCTCTCATATGAGGATCTAAGAAGGACATACATACAATATTGTTGGGGGAAAATATGATCCTATGAGGACATTGAAGTCTCAAGAGGACATAGAGGGAATTTCATGTGTACTGAATTGCAAGCTCTTGCTCCTTGTTTACTGCTGCACCTCCTTCAACATGGGTCTTAGGTCTTCAACATGGTTCAGAGAATCCATTAAAAAACAATATACTGAATGCATATAATACACCATCTATTTATATTAAGGAATATTTTGGGAACATAAAACCACATTAAATTTGGAGTCAAATGGCATAATTGATAAATTTTTAAACTTAACAGCACATATGTAATGTATGTAATTAAAATTCTACGAGCAGTGGTGGCCCAGTGGTAGGGTGCTGGATTACTGATCCGCGGGTCTGGGGGTTCAAGCCCCACTATCACCGAGTTGTCATTGTTGTCCTCAGTGGGTTATCAAAGGCCAGCCATGTCTCTCATTGTCTGTGGTGAGGGGAATGTAAAACAACCTGCTGTCGTTCGTAAAGAGTAGGCTGCGTTGCCATCAGTGTGTTTCTGCCCTGTTATGGTCTGGGAAGCTGTCCAGGGTGAACTCTGCCCTCGCAGAACATAATTAGGTTTAAGCAGTGCAGAAAATGAATGAATGATATAAAAATTCTGTAAAGACCCCTTCTGAAGAAAATAGTATGTTTTATTTGTGTTTTTTTCCTAATATTTTTTCCCTAATATTTTTGTTTTATTATGTGTTTATGTATTATAAAAAATAGGGAGAAATTAGGAGAAGATTGGCTAGCTACTTAACCTTTGTGGCAGAGATGTGTTCTGCTTTGGCAGTAATAGTAAAAAATCAGAAATTATATGCCTTCTTATCTTCAAGATTTTTAAATATGAGAAACGTGGATCCAGTTTGTTTGGAGAAACTACAGTCCCCTATTCATAATACAGACGAGAACACCTGTATGCAGTCTTCATTTTTCAGACAACTGCTTTGAAAATATGACTCAAAAGTAGATGTTTTCCAGTGACCTCGAATCCTGCTTCAACCATCTTTCTGGGGGCACAGAGACAACGAGTGGGCACGTTAGTACTCATGATATTTTATTTTTGGGTGTTTTGTCCTTTGTCTATGTCCTACAAATCCACAGTCTGCTAGATGAAGTTAGTGATCTTTATCAAGCAAATTTACATGATGATTCATGTGGGCTGTTCACATGACATTTTTTAAAAGGTGATAAGCTTTACTGACTGGTGCATGGTCAACAACTTATCTCTTAACATGGAGAAAACAAAAGAGATAATAGTGGACTTCAGGAAATCTATACTGAGCACCATCTTCATCAGTAGTTTCATCATCAAGATGATCAGCAGCACCAAATTCCTGGGTGTTCACATCACAGGTGACCTGGGTTACCCTGGGTTTACGCTGGGGCATGATGTTCACAATCTACATGATTTGAGAGAATCGTGATGTGCATGGTCAAATTGTAATGATCTTGAGGGAACTTGCTGGATTCTTGATGATTGTGCTGATCGTGAAAACATTTCTGACTAACAAAAATTTTGCCACGATTATTACGAATAGCGCAAATTGGGATAAAACGTGAGAAGTGTGGTAGAGTGCAGTAAAGTTTAACAGACCTTTACCCTGGGTTTACAATGGGGCACAATGTCCATAAGCTCCATGATTCATGGAATCATGAGGAGCATGGGGGGAAGTGCACGATCGTGCATATTGTGTCAAATGGGACACCGTTTGTCCCATATTTTTGTACATACTACACTGATCAGCCAAAACATTATAACTGCTGACAATCAAATGAACACTGAACTCATTACAGTGCCAGAGGAGTAAGATGTATTTGATTATGTTTTTTAAGGCGAGCAGTCAGTCTTCGGAGTTGAATTGTTGGAATCAGGAAAAAATTAGATCAGAAAAATGAGTATAAAGATCTCAGTGACGTTGACAAGGGCCACACTGTGTTCGTTAAATGACTTTATATCCTGTTTCTGGGATCAACTGGTATGTACCTACCAAGGAAGGACAACCAGTGAACTGGCAAAAGTGTCACTGATGTGTGTGGAAAGTGAAAGCTGAACACACAGAAGAGTTATTGTAGCACACACTGCTGAAACTGTTCATGTTCGTTATTTTTTCTTGGATTTTTCCCCACTTTTTTCCCTAATTCTGTGGCATCAATCTGGATTCGAACTTGCGATCTCTGGGTTGATAGTTGCACACCTTGTCGATGCGCTACTCAGGAGCCATGTCTCTCACTGTCTATGGAACCATTGCTGACTTTCGTCAAGAATAGGCTGTATAGCCATCAGTGTGTTTCTGCCTTGCGATGGCCTGGCGAGCTGTCCAGGGTGTACTCTGCCCTCACCCAGAGTCAAGAAAGATGGGCTCCAGCCTACCAGCGACCTTAATTAGGATGAAGTGGTTCAGAAAATGAACGAACGATGATGAAGACAAGCCAGCTAAGGCTTCACAACAGAGAAGAGGGTTCATCTAATATTAGCATCACTTTCTGAGCTGTTTGATAATGCTGTTAAAGACAAAGAAGTCATGTTATCCATTACTGTAGTGCTTTAATCATTTTTTTCTTGCAATAATAAAAAAAGAACACATTTACATTCTGGTACTTTAACTTGCAGGCGACCTTGCACAATTGGCTTTTCCTCTTTTTCTCCTTGAAAATCACTTTCTAGTTCAAGCACGTGGAACTATTATGGTTGATGGAAAAATTTTTTTAAAAATTCTTCTTAATATATAATTTTGTGAAACACAGATGAGAATTTTTTATATTTTGATGAAGGGCATCTTTAACAACAACATGGAAAAAAGGAATTTTTATTTGTATATTTATTTTTACGCAGATAACTTCAATTGTTTACTTGACAAAGTTAATGCATCTAATGTGGTACAGGTCGTATTATACAATAGTCTACAATGATCAGTCCACATAAACCTGGCTACATTAGGCCTGTCTTAAAAATGTCTTTGTTGCAGATTCACTGGCTGGGTAAAAAAAAAAAACCCAGTAAAATATACCAAATCGATGCTTTCAAACCAACCGGTCTTCCTGCACAACACAAATAACAATTTGCACAGCCTGAAAACTAAAGTCTGCTTCTTCTTAATATTTGTTCTTTTGGGTTTAATGGCAATTGGCATACTTGATGTTGCATTTGACCTTCACGTCTCTGTTCTGATGAAGCCTGCTACTGATCTTACATTTGGAGATGTACCTTCTGTGATCCCAAAAGAAACCTTGGAGACACTATATTTCATTAGTAATATCAAATACACTGTATACATAGTTCGCCCAGATAACATCCCTCAAGACTGAACAACATATAACTTGTGTCAAAAGATGGATCAGATGCTTTTAAAGTCATTGAAACAGTGGTTGTAAAAAACATGCAAAGAGTATTGGGGGGGAAACGGGAAAAAAAACACAAAATGGCTTTAAAAAAACATCTACAGATATGACATTTCTGGGATGTATGCAAAACTCTGATATTCAGTACAATATACAGCTCTTAACAGAGCTGCGATGGCCTGGCAATCTGTACAGGCTGTACCCGCCCTCGCCCAAAGTCAGCTGAGATGGGCGCCAGCCTACCTGTGACCCTAATTAGGATTAATTCAGACAATTTTCATCCCCTGAAATCTCAAACAAATATATTTTAAAGGCTGGTCTTACCAATAGGCAATTTGATTTCTGTCAAAAGTGCTGAATGTAATTCAAGTCTAACTTCTATAATAACAGCTTGTACTTTAACATTCTGCTACTTAAAGAAAAAACACTATAGTCTAAAATCACTGCTAGTATGATGTTTCCATAAGTAGTTTCCAGGCTCAGTGTTTTGTACCAGTCAATTTTTCCTCATTGGTGTTTTTTGAGAAAGGGAAAAAATTTTGCTGTGTTTTGGTTTTTTTATAGTTGTCATAAGTATAACATCAATAACTGGTTGTAAAAATGTATAACTGGATAAAAAACATGTGCCACTATTTAAAAAAAAGTCTAATTATTGACATATTTCTGTGGATTTCAGTAAAATAAAACATACTTTTTCCCCAATAACTGGATTCCTTTTCGAGTTTTATTCCTTACACAGTCGTATGTGCACATTAAAGCTAGATCTCATTTGCATATTTACCATTGCTTGTTTTTTTTGTTTTTTTTGTTTTTTTTTCTTGTGAAGGAAGATGCTATGGCATCTAATTTTATTAAATTGTTCACTCTAGCTGAACATTCATTATTTAGCCCATGCATCCTACACTAACTTAGTGCAAACCATGCAGCCCAAAATAATGTAGCATTAATATAAAATGCTGAATGTGGAGCAAGTTACAATACTAGAAACTAATTCACCAGTATAAAATATGTGTCACGGAATATCTCAAATGAAATGTTAGATAAAAATCATTCTGACCTATGCTTACAACTATACTATTTTTTAATGAATAGATGCAGCTTGAGTCAACCGGAAATGAATTGCAATCTGGTGAAAAGATCAAGGTGCTTAAAGTGTGTCAAGGAAGTTCAATAGGAGAACTAACATTTCTGTGTTGGCTGAAAAAGGTGATAGATGATTTCTAATGTTCTATATATGAACATAAAAAGAAAAATAAGCTCTCTTCAGATGCAAACAGGTGTGCAAAAAAAGCAAATGCAATAATTGTTTTAATCAGATTATTGTATTTGTATTTATTAGTTTAATTAACCATCTATATATCTTTATTTATTAGATTTTAACACTCAGTTCCTTACATGTTTTACTGGGTTATGTGCTCTAAAATGTAAGCATTCACCCCATTCACTGTGAAACTAAAGTAAATATGAGATTTTTTTCTCTGAAAAAACTGAACATGTGAGCATGTTAGGCAGGTAGTTTAGGAAAGTTGAGAAATGTTTCCATGTTTCCTCCATGACAACGAGATGTTCCTCACGCTCATGTAGGTACATTACCTTCCTGTAAGAGCCAAGGCTTGCTTAAAACCCTATTCGCCACATACCCGCTACGATGGCCCTGTTGCTTGGCAACATGAAATTGAGTGTTGCGGTCTCAATGGTGTGCAGTGTATGTTAATGCACTGGGTGACGTGTCCCCAGCACTCCCCCAGGGTGGGGTCAGAGGTCATGAAGCATCCAAAGTAGTGCATAAGGGGCAGATTTTTAAAACAGAGCTTGCTCTGTTGCTGTTTTTCTTTCTTCTCTAGTTTCCAGGCTATCACATAGTGGCTTTTTTTAAAAACCTACTCAAAATAACAGGGCAACAGCCCTCCAATTATACTTCACATAAGCAAATGGTACATGCTGACTCATTTTAGCCGGTGTCTAGAATATGAGAAAAGGTTAATAGTTCATAGAGGGGACAACGTGGTCTCGGCTGCATTATCCTGGTAATTTCATTATGTTTCTCACAGACAATATCGTGGCTTACTCTCGTTTTTATGTTCCTTTTGAAATGCAAATAAGGACTAATGTTTTGTTCTACTTATGATGAGCTCAGGCAGCTAGACTGTTAACCTTAGACTGATTTCCAGGCAAACTTGATTAGCTATTAAATCATCTGTATTTCATTATGAATGGATTTTTAACAACATTACTTGCCAAAAGCTTTTGTCACTGAACATCCATTAGCTACCTCTCACAAAAATAAATAAATAAATAAATAAATAAATACCTCAAGCACCATATCGTAATGCTACCGGCAGTATTTTGGCAGAAATCATACCTGTTCAGAAAATTTACACAGGCACAAAAATTCATCAAATCACTTCACAATCACTCTCCCAGTTTAAACAGTTCCACTAGTAAGGTATTTATATTTCTTGAGGATAGTTCTACTACCACTGTTGCTCCATATGTTGTTATTTTTTAGGTCTGTTGTCTCTGAGACTCAGAGTGTTAATGTATGAAATTAATAGAGGTTTCACAGTAATGCATTTGAATACATTTTGACATCTG
Organism: Porochilus rendahli; assembly: GCA_039654305.1. Lineage (NCBI taxonomy): Eukaryota > Metazoa > Chordata > Actinopteri > Siluriformes > Plotosidae > Porochilus > Porochilus rendahli. The sequence continues at coordinate 19,014,434 of JBCNYG010000013.1, read as the reverse complement.
ATTCATCTTCTACCGGCTTCAGATATTGTTTCGAGATATTTGTTGTTGTTGTTGCTGAATGTGTAATACACCTGTCACATTACACTAGCCCCTGGTCTAGCCTAAGCTGATTATCTCTGTGTGTGTGTGTGTGTGTGTGTGTGTGTGTGTGTGTGTCACCTTTTTATCAGTTTAAATAAGGATAAAAATGTTAGTTTGAACTGAGAAAAAAAGTTTTACAGATGATTTATTAAAACTTTAATAGGTTTCCAAATGGAGCCGTAGTTTCAGGCCACCGCTGGTATTGATCCTGCCTTCATCACCGCCATCATCATCACCATCATCATCATCATCATCATCAAACATTCACTTCGATACATATTCATAAATGAGTCTGTCGGAAATCACAAGACCCTCGCTGTAAATAAATGTCCAACTTAAGCCACGCCCACTCCTTGAGTGATCTCGGAGACGCCGTAGGATTGAGGCGAACTGAATTCAGAGACGACGTCGCCGTTTCCATCGTCGCACGCGCTCTGCAGTTCCGTGGTGGTTGTCCGGTGCACCAGACGGCGCTGGTAAGATTTCGTGACAAAAGGAAGATGAGTAGTGCACGACGCACAGCATGTTCACGTGTTCACGTGTTCGTGTCGTGTCGCGTGTAGTCGTTTCGGGGACATATTTCCATCGCTAGCATTTTTTCATGTGACGCTAACAAATATCTGTTTGCTGTTAGCGAATTTGCTTTGTTTTGGAAAATAAGTCACTTCCACTGTTAGCAAACATGTCACGCTTGACAAAATGTGCGATTCTGTCGTAGCCTGAAGTCGGGTTTAAATTTGGGTGATTAGTGAGGGGACTTTATTCTTTATTCATTTTATCGCATTTCACTTCTGTTATCACCGTGCTCTACTAAACATCGCGTGAATTGTACTTTTCTCACGGAATTAACCGAGATTACTCTATACTACACGGGAACGGCGCCGTCTAATTGGTCCACTATCTGCGGATTAAAAACAATATCCCGAGTGGATAATGCTTGAGTGGTTAGCTTTACACGGTTAGCGCTACACGGTAAGCTTTACACGGTTAGCGCTACACGGTTAGCGCTACACGGTTAGCGCTACACGGTTAGCTTTACACCGTTAGCTTTACACGGTTAGCGCTACACGGTTAGCGCTACACGGTTAGCTTTACACGGTTAGCGCTACACGGTTAGCGCTACACGGTTAGCTTTACACGGTTAGTGCTACACGGTTAGCGCTACACGGTTAACTTTACACGGTTAGCGCTACACGGTTAGCTTTACACGGATAGTGCTACACGGTTAGCGCTACACGGTTAACTTTACACGGTTAGTGCTACACGGTTAGCGCTACACGGTTAGCGATACACAGTTAGCGCTACACAGTTAGCTTTGCTCTGCGTGCGCGGCGCTCACCTGACCCGCCCCTGTCATGGTTTAATATGTTAAAAACGTTGATGTAGTTTGCTTATGTTCCCGTGAAGTATATACTGAAACAGTTATCCGCGTCTGGCCGGGTGAACGTCGCTGATTTGAATAATCGTTCGTTCTGTTGCACGTGTTGTCCTCATGATGAGTTTTATGGCCGCATCACCAGGGATTTCCTGCAGAGCTTCGTTTAAACTGCTGTGAAAACTTTAATGATTGCTCCGAGTCGTATCGGGGGTGTCGTGGCGTAGTCCACGGCGCGTGGAATGATGGGAGATGATTTATGTCCTTAGAGAGGCTTCGTCCTGTGCAGTTGTGCGTCTGTCCGCGCGTGTGAGAGAGAGAACCATCGCCGCACTAATCACGGGCCTAATCAGGAGTTCGGACCCAAACAGCACCAACGATGTACATGTTTGTTTCACGTTGCCTCTCTGACGAAGGTTCATGTTTTATACCGCAGATGTGCTCATACGACCCAGCCTTTAGATTTCACATCTGTATAACTGTATTTGTAGTAAATAAAGTGTGTGTGAATGTAAACGCATGACACCGCATTAACACCGACTCTTTAGTGCACTAAGATTTACGATGCAATTCACGTCTGAAGTTCTGAACCTAATGTATAGTCTTTAACACTGCAGCCGCACCAGGCACTGTCTCCACGCCAGACACTGCGTCCACGCCAGACACTGTCTCCACGCCAGGCACTGTCTCTACGCCAGACACTGTCTCTACGCCAAACACTGCAGCCGCGCCAAACACTGTCTCCACTAGACACTGCGTCCACGCCAAACACTGCAGCCGCGCCAAACACTGCGTCCGCGCCAAACACTCTCCATGCCAGGCACTGTCTCTGCGCCAAACACTGCAGCCACGCCAAACACTGCGTCCACGCCAAACACTGCAGCCGCGCCAAACACTGCGTCCACGCCAAACACTGCAGCCGCGCCAAACACTGCGTCCACGCCAAACACTCTCCACGCCAGGCACTGTCTCCACGCCAAACACTGCGTCCACGCCAAACACTGCAGCCGCGCCAAACACTGCAGCCGCGCCAAACACTGCGGCCGCGCCAAACACTATCCACGCCAGGCACCGTAT
>JBCNYG010000013.1:18991018-19011801 GCA_039654305.1 Porochilus rendahli | reverse complement strand
TGTGTGTGTGTGTGTGTGTGTGTGTGTGTGTGTGTGTGTGTGTGTGTGTGTGTGTGTGTGTGTGTGTGTGTGTTTACAAGCTGCATTGCTCCAGAAGTGGTGCCACTGCATAAAGGATATAATGAGCAGCTTAAGAGAAGCCTGGGGAGAGTACGGTCTGTTTCTCGAAAAGATAATTAAACCTGTTCTGCTGAGCTTTTGCATGCTAGAGTTGTGTTTTTAAGCTTCTCATAAAAATATTTTTACCTTTTTATCTTTTATAAGTCTAAGACCTAGACTAATAGCAAATGCCTTGAAACTAGTGTTCATTGCACTTTTCAGCACTAACACTAAGCCCATACTTCTTATTTAACTGTGTGAAAGAAATGTAAATATCACACTTAAGGACTACTCATTCTTTAATTTCTCACACTGAGTAAATCAAACGGCATGTGCTTATATAACTGAGCAGGCCAGCTATGTATGAGACTGATGTGCGTGGTTAATCTGCCAGTGGTCGTTAACTCAGGCTTGCATTCGTTTGCAGATCACGTGCCGCAGACCACAGTGACGGGTCTTGCTGCCTGTTGCCATGGAAACCTTGCTTCTTTTTTCCCCTTGGTCCCTCTATGCTCATAAAAGTGTGTGTGAATGGGACATAAGGCTAGAAGAGCCCACCATAGATGGAAACAAAGAGAGTAGGCAAAGGTCCTGAATGTGACACCTAGTCAACAAGAACACTCCTATGAAGATATGCTCAATTATGTATAATGGATTAAGCTAAATATAATAAATATGATTATTTAACCAGACAAACTAACACACAGAGGCACAAGCAGACGCAGACAGAGAGACCAGAGGAAAGAGGGCCAGAGAGAAAGATAGACTCTGCCCTAGGCCTTCTTGTCTGATATTGGTGACCAACCTCCAAAATGCTATTAAGTCTAAATGGGAAAATCCCCATGGCTACGCTCCAAGTTTTATGGAAAACCAGCAGATAAGACATGAGGTTATTATACCAGCAGAGGGATGACTAAATGATTCAATACAAAATGGAATGTTCAAAAAGCACATATGATAGTGACAGTCAGATTAGGTGTCCACAAACTTTTGGCCATACAGTGTACCATCACAGCAGCTGTGAAAAAAACTATAAATTTGTTCACAAAACCATCAAGAGAGTAGAAGTTGCAACGTGCTACCCAGTCCAATGTCCCCATATTCATGTGTGTAAGCTAAAAAGTAGCAGTTCAAGTAAACTAATAATGTCCGGTTCATTACAGTCTCGAGGGAACAAAGAAGTATGTAATTTACGAGGAAGATGACTATGTAGCAGTATCCCTATCCTCTCCTGATAAAGTTTCTAATGTAGCAAATCGTGTTTGCAACCTCAACACAGAGTCAGCTGGTGATGAATTTTTTAAGCTGTAAGATGTGTTGTTCTGTTTTTGCTTGTGCAATTTAACAATGCAGTCATCCAACACGATATTACAGTAGTAAGATATCATGAGATATTTACTCTGATTGTTTTTATTCTTAACAGTAACACTGTCATGTGCCATTACATCACATAAGATCCCTGTTTTCTCCACAATATAAATGTAAGCTGAGCCAACTGACATGTTAATCTTGAATGAACTGCAATGTAGTGAACTCTCTGTTATTAACAGACACCAACTCAAAATATGATTTTTTTATATGAAATCAAACCAAACCTATTAATGTATAATTGAGTTAGCTGGTGCTAACATTACATGCGTTATATTAATCCATTAGGTCAATAATTCATTTGTAACCTTTGTATGCTCCTCCACCCCTCCTCATTGTGTCAGTTAGAGACACATGAGAGGAGAGCAGAGAAAGAGTGAGCTGCAGCAAAACCAGGCAAACGCTGTCAGCCTAGTTTGTTATTCTTATGTAAGTAAGCACACATTAATTACGGCAACTAATCGCGGTCAGGAAATTTATCGCAATTATTTGCATTATTCGTACAATGGGGCAACTTGCCAGACCATCGCGGGGCCAACACACACAACCAATCTCACTCACAGTCACACCAAGGGGCAATTTGGAACAGCCAATTAGCCTAATGAACATGTCTTTGGATTGTGGAAAAAAAGCCATGCATACACAGGAAGAACATGCAAACTCCACACAGAATCGTCTTCGCCAAGCTCGAGACTCGAACCCAGGGCCTTCTTGCTGTGAGGAAAATGTGCCAACAACTACGCCGACATGACACCTTGTTATATACAGCTGACATTAAATAGTTTTATTAGGGATGCAACAAAAATTTTTACATCTTTATATAAAGAATATAAAACAGTCTTACGATGAATTGGCAACTCAATTTGTTTCTCAGTATTGGTAATGATACACAGAAAGGGAGTACATTGTTTTTAACTTACACATTAAAAAAACATGGATAGAAGATGTTTAGTAAGGAATATACAGGAAATTACATATTTTTGAAAAGCATTACAATGGAATCACTGCTGCACTTCTACAATAGCAGTTCATAATAGAAGACTCCAGAGTTAATACAGAGCCTTCTACTTAAGCTGGAGGCCGACGGGATTCCTGTCTACTGGAGTCCTCTGTACCGACAAAAAAAAAAAATTCTCAAATTGCCTTACAAGCTTCGTGCCTCCTGCCATCTCGTCCACATGGTAATGTGTTCACTCACTGCTGGCGCTCAAAACATACTATGCCCCTGATGTCCACTCTCTATGCAGCTGACACCTTTAGTGGTTCTCCGGCCTTTGAAAATCAATTTGAAATCCCTGTAATAGATGTGTTATGATTCTTTTTTTTATTCTATACTGCTTATTTATCAGGGTGTTGGGGAAAGCTGGAGCTGACTCTGGTTGAGAGGTGGGGTACACCCTGAACAGGTCGCCAGTCTGTTACTGGGTTAACCCTTCACGCCTATGCACAATTTAAAGTAGCCAACTGATCTAATGTGCAAATCTTTGGACAGTGGGAGGGAGCCGGAGTACTCAGAGGAAACCCACTCAAACAAACCTTCTCGGTGTGAGGCAACGATGCTAACCACTCAGCCACTGTACTGCTAGTCTGTCTAACTATTTAACCTCACATAGCAAGTAAAAGCTCTGGGTAAAGCTGATTCGAATGTGCTTAGGGTTTAAATATTTTCTTATTGGGTTTAACCACAAGTTGACTACATGCAGTAGGCAGGAGAGTTATATAACAGCTTTGAGCTGCACTTCAGCTTGCTGGGTTTTTCCAGAGTATTAACAAATCTGAATTTTCCTGATTCTAAAAAAAAATTGGTCAGTTATCCACCTAGTCAAATTTAGTCCTTTTAAGATCACTCATAAGCTAATGTTTGTAGTGCAACAGGTTTTGCAATTATGCGCTGTAATAACAATGTTGAGATCCATCACAACACATGTAACCCTAAATATACACCAGATAAAAACACTGATTTACGAAAGACAATAGGAAGAAGGGTTCGTTTTTTCCAATTACAATTTAAAAGCTAAATAGTCTGAACTACTGATTTATTCACCACCATGCACAATAACATCACACTGAGCAGTTACAACTCCAGATGTTTCCCTAACACGTTGCTCAGAATGCTCAGTTCCTCAGGAAACTGCAGAGCTCTGACAGCGCCCACATCTGACTACATACAGGCAATTTACACCGAGAACCCATCAACATCTGCCTGCACTTCACACAGCATAGAAAAATCTCTTTAAGCTGAAGTGTTCAGACAGTAATTCTCTTTCCTCACTCTAATGAGACTATTTAAAGAGCAGGTAGCAGGGAACAGCACAGGCACATGGAATGAAGCACTTAGAGAGATTTAATAACAGAACACAATCCTACTTTTTCACTAGTTAGGCTTTATCTGCACTCAACAGAAATGTCTGTCCACTAATTTAATGGAGCTCAGGTTGCATTTTCATAATAAAATTTATTCCAGCATAAGAGCATAAGTTAGATAAGTGCATGTACAGTCAGCGGCAGAATTCCTGGCAACCAAGATCAGAGAGAAGTCATTGTTAATGTGAACATTACACAAAAACTTTAAAAATGCACTTAGACATCACCATAAATTACTAAAGTCACAATTATTAGTTTATCATAAGGGTGAGCTGCAAAAATCCAATGCCAACATGGTGTTTAAAAGTCTCGTTTTAGCATTGAAGGGGAAAAAAGCAATACCTGACCCTGTTAAAATGTATAGTATTTTAAAAAATTAACTGAATTATTGGTACCATCAAAAACTGTTAATTTATTGATCTTTAGTAAGTACTTCCCCGTGAAGGTAGCTGTGGAGCTCCCGGCTAATCCCATAAACATTGTGCACAAGGCAGGGTAGGACAGCAGTCCAATACACATACATCATGCACACACATATTCACACAGGGGCATTTTAGCATTACCCTTACACCTACAGTGGATATTAAAGGTCTATGCACACTCAGGTGAGGCATTTGGGGGAAAAAGAGACCAAGATATATCATTTCAGAACTTTTCCCACTTTTCCCACTTTAAACTGTACAGTTCAATTAAAAAACAAACTGAAGGCTTTTATAGGAAAAAAATTAAAAAATATAACATTTCAATTGCGTGGTTGCATAGTGTACACCTTCTTATAATTGCATGTGTAGCTGTGTTAAGAATTGACCAGTCACGTTCAAACTCATGCTGCATGGTAGCCAGAACATACCTACCATCCATTAAAGTGACTGAATAACCCCAAATACAACTCAACTGTTTTAGAGTACAAAACATCAGAGTTATCTCACTGGAGAAAGGTATCAGTCAGGAGACGGGTCCAGAAGAATTTCCAAGGAATTACATATACTATTTTAACAAAGTGAAGACATTGATCAACAGTGTAGAAAATATGACACAATATAAGAACTCAACATCCCTACAGAGCTGATAAAAAGAAAAGATGAGAATTGGTCCAGGAGGCTGTCAAAAGGCCGAACTTTATAGCTTTAAATGAAAATAATTCTCACATTTCTTATATCTTGAGAAGCCTTTTCTTACAAAGCCTAACATCCAAGCCTGGCTAAAGTTAGAAAAAAAATCTACATCAAGTCTCTCAAAGGTACGGTCTGTTAAAAGTAAGGTAGAACTTTTTGGCCCTAATTCCTAATGTTCATTTGGTGCAAAAACAATACTACACACAACCCGAATAGCACCATATCCTCGCTGAAGCATGGTGGTGGTTCTCTTCAGCTGCAACTTGGTCAAAGGAGAGAGAAATATGATAAAGTACAAATTAAAATGTTGGCCCAGTACCTTCTGTCCTCAGCTAAAATACTGGAGATGAAATAGAATTTCACCTTTCATCATGATAACATCCCAAAGAAAAAAAACGAATGACTTTACCAGAAAAAATTTTACATTTAGAAACAAAATGTGCACAGGAAATGCCCTCACAATCTGACAGATTTGGATGGTTTTGCAAGGAACCCTGGGCAAATATTTCCCATGGTGATAAGACTCCTACCCAAAAAGACTGAATGCTGTGCAAAAAAAATGTGCTTCAACAAAGAATTAGTTTAAAAAAGAGTGCATGTTTTTACAAGCAGGGTATTGTAAAAAAAATTCTTATTTTCCACCCAAAAGAATTGTAGAGATTATAAGCCCCATTGAAAGGTTGCAAAAAATCTGAAATGATCTATCTTGGTCTTATTTTCTACATTGCAAAACCATGGCATTTTGACAGGGGTGTGAAGAATTTTTACATCCACTCAACCTGCATGCATAAGTGGGTGGAAATGAGAAGAACCCACACAGACACATGGGAAGAACATACCCAGAAACTCAAACACCGGTAACCTGAGCTTAGGATCAAACTGAAAATGATTTTACTGTGCTACCATTATGCTCCAAACCCCAAAACCCCGACCTCCAAAGTCCCCCCAACAATTTAAAACGAATTATCATTGAATATATCATCTTTAAAAAAGTTAAAATTTCTCTGATATTATCGCAGTCTTTGGAGACACATGCCAGTTGAGCTCAGCACCAAACATATTTGCCCATGCACATGAACATACAAGAAAAAGAAACGTTACACACTGTAAAATATGATGATTGGTTAAGGTGTTTTTAGAGTTGCTTTAATGGTGTTGTTGGACGATGATGAATTTTGCTAAATACCAACCCCAAAACCATTTGGGGGTTTAGATTTGAAAATAGTGACTTAAATAAAACAGAAATGGTACATATAAGCAAATAATGGAAAGAAAAAAAAAATATATATATATTTTATATATATATGTGTGTGTGTGTGTGTGTGTGTGTGTGTGTGTGTGTGTGTACGTACGCATTATTGACTATTTTTATGATAATTTATTTATTTATTAATTGACTATTTTTTACACAATGCATTTACCTCAACTACGTCTGAGGGAGGAAACAAGGAGTGTGTGTGTGTGTGTGTGTGTGTGTGTGTGTATGTGTGTGTATATGTGTGCTTGGTGCAAGTGCGTGTGTGTTAAGTTTGTGTGCTCACTATTTACCTCTGTTCACTGTTTTTTTATGCCTCTGATGTGTTACAAGCAAAGCCTTATTTCCCCTAGTGGAAAATTGTCTGTCAGGGTCACGGGGGAAATGAGAGGAGAAAGGGTGGTGTAGCATAGCACCCAGAACAACAGCACAATCAGAGATACTGTATCTGAGTGCAGTCTTGCAGTTGCATTTCGAATAAACAATCCAAATGATGAAAAATATTTTGATTTGCAACAAAATGGAAATAAATGCCAGAGCATAATATGAAGATGTTTATATATAGAAATATAATATAAACATTTCTCTATCATTATCTGATAAATTTTGTCCCATCACACAGTCTTTACTGAACTTTCTGAACTCTACTGAAACCTTGTGGTGTGAATTTGACGGTTTTCATGCGTAAACATGGGAAGAATAATGTTCTGAAGATGCTTTAAAAGATCCTCTATGATCATCTTCAGTCTTGGTAGAAATTGGAGGAAGAGGATTAATTGCTGTTAGATTCCCGAGAGTATGTGTATACATACATTATGCTTGTGGCATACATGTCTATGATAAAACAGTGTTACAATACAACCATAGTCCCTCAATGTATAACAAACTGCATAAATCATTTGTTTGATATAACTGGAAGTCATATATTATGCAACATTGCATGTTATTTAATTCAATTGAACAAAAGGCAGTTTCCTTGCTCTCTATCTGAGAACTGAGATGAAAGTCACTCTAGAGGCAATAAGGCATTAATTGTGCCCCCTTGACTGTGCTCTAACAAAAATGTAAAAATCAAATCCATCATTCATACAACAATGTTAATTAAGCCAATGTGAAGGTCTACTCTCAAAAGGGTAGTCCTTGAACCACTGCTGACAGATCAAACCACTTCTAGGAAAGCTAGATGTGTATGAACAATGAAACTTTGATGCAGTAAAGAAACTCAGGAAGCATTAGTGAAAGCATTCCATTTTCAGGATATCTCCTTTCTGTTCTAACATCTTTTATACCAATCTTCTCTGTCTAATAGACCTGTGCTCTTTTATTACTCATCATGGGTATAATAGTGCTACTGAAGCGAGAACTTTTCTCTAAAAGGATCATGGGAATCAAGGCATCAGTGAAAAACATGCTTCAAAACATTTTAAAGTCAAAAATTTTTAAATGTCTTGCTTTCGATTCCAAATTGCCCTATAATAATAATGATGATAATAATAATAATAATAATAATAATTAATATTATTATTCGTATCATTTTTATCATTATTATTATTATTATTATTATTATTATTATTATTATTATTATTATTAATATTATTATTATTATTGTTATTGTTGTTGTTGTTATTATTATTATTATTATTATTATTATTATTATTATTATTATTGTTATTATTATTATCATTATTATTATCATTATTATCTATATACCCTAATTAGGAATAAGTGGTTCAGAAAATTAATGAATGAATAAATATTATTATAATTATTATTATCAATATTATTTTTATTATTATTTGTAGTAGTAGTAGTATATCAAGGATAGAACCTTATGGTGACCTAAAAGTATGTGCAGTGATTTTATGAATAGTTACATACAATGTATGGGCAAAAAGTTTTGGAAAACTCAATCATCGCACATGTGTGGGTTTTCCCAAATCTTTTGCCAGTTCAAAGCCGGAAATGCAGGACTGTATGGGATTTCTTCAGATTCTGTAGCTTTACAATTTCATATCAATGGAACTAAGGAACCTACCGCTAAACATGTTTCAGGATGACAGTTCCCCTGTGCACCAAGTGAGCTATAGGAAAACATGGTTTAACAAAGTTAAAATAGAAAAACTGTCCCACACAGGACACTGATCTCAACCCTAGTGAATACTTTTAGGATGGAACTAGCCATTAGTCCTTGACCTAAACCTTTTGTGAATAACTGAGCAAATACCTATAGTAGTTCTGGAAATGGGGCTTTAGCCAATGTGGAGGGAATAATGAACAGTTACAAATACCAATTCTGGCACAAAACCTTCAGGCATCTGCTAAAAAGCAAAAAATGAAGAGAAATTTCACCTATCCGCACTACAAAGCATACCTCCAAATCAACAAAGGAATGGATTTACCAAGAGAAGATGGAAGTTTTGGAAGAGCTGAGACATGAATCCAATTCAAAATCTGTGGGGTGACCTGAAGAGGGCTTTGCACAAACGAAGCTTTCGCAGTCTGACAGATTTGGAGCACTTTTACAAGGACAAGTTGGCAAAGATTACCATGTCAAGATGGGCCATGATCATAGTCTCCTACCTGAAAAGACTAAATGCTGTCAAAAAGAAAAAAGGTGTTTCAGTAATGTATTAGTTTAAGACATGTGCATATTCACCCATTGGGTTATTGTAAGGTTGTTTTACCTAAAAGATATATTTGTTTTTCAATAAACTGTAAAGGGTAAAAGTCAAATTAAAGGTGTAAAATGCTCTAAAATAATTAATTTTCGTCTCACTTTATTATATCACAAAAACAATGGCACTTTAACAGAGGTGTGTAGATGTTTTATATCCACTGTAGAGAAAGCATTGAGAGACATGCCAGCACAGTATGCAAGTTTGTGAGTGAGTTTTAAATAGGTCTAAATGGTGTACCAGAGACGTGGTAAGCGCATCACACAGTGTCTTGGTTTATTCTGCAGTCTCCATATCTCATTGTTCACTCACACCTGCATAAAAGTTAAAAAGCGTTTTGTTGTTGCATCCCACAGGGTTCCCTATCCTGATGCACACTTCTAGTCTAAATCAGATGCGCTGTTTCTGGAAAGCTTTCTTTAAAAATAAATAAATATATAAATAAATAAATAAATATGTAGAGCCTCCTAAGAATAGGGAATACACCCTAGATGTGGTGTACACACATTTACACCCTCATTCACATCTTGAGGCACACCAGCATAACAAATCTTTTTCGCAGGTGGGAAGAAGCTGAGCTGTAAGATGGCAAAATAAAAAGAGCATTGTTCACTTTAATATAACACTTCTTTGGTTAACATAAGAATAGTCATAATGTTGTGCTTTACTTATATTGCTGTGTGTCACATGAGAGTGTAGGTGTTCTGTAAGCAAGCAAGCATGCAGGAGAGAGATATAGTGAGAAATTGAATGTACAAAGTGCACAGGCCGCACACACACATAGCTTAAGTAATGCTTTGTATTTTTTGTTTCTGAATCCTACATTAATGAATCAATATGGAGATTGTCCTGCTTATATAAACAACTTGGGGTTTTTTCCCTATCAGATCTTATTTACACTATAATTTAAATTACTTACCACAGAATGTTCCCCACTTGATGTGGTCAAAGAGATAACCATTAGTGCCTCATTATTTGGACATATCACCACCACCACTGTCAGCTCTCTCAGATCTCATTTCCTTCCTTTTTTTCCCTACTTATACTCTGGGCCAGATTTTATTAGTTCTCTACTCAACTGCTAACCTTTGGGCATGTAACTGTTGTTTCATGCCATTTGCACACAAAATTCAGAATATTTATCTGTTAAAAGGCACACTCGAGGTTAAAATAAATAGTTAGGTGAAATTTCTGCTGAAATTGACTGTGCGCCACTGAAGGAAATAGGATTAAAATTAAGCAAAGAAAAAACAAACAACAAAAGCAGAATTTCTAAATTTCTACCCACCAGTGGAAAATTAAGTGCGTATGATGATAGCAAATGAAGTCCAAGCTTTCATGGGATAACCAAAAGCTTTAACATGAATTATTTTTCTTCGTGCAGCCATTCTGCTGTGTGAAGAGTGTGCCAGAGTGAACACTGACAAGAAGCATATGAGAAGCCAATAAGATCAACTGTAGATAAACTACTGATCTAAATCCACAGAGCTGTATCACAGGGAGGGGATTTAGTTTAACTGAGCTGCTGCTTAGGCATTAATAGACACATTAAAGCCACAAAGCCCAAAAGGCTTGTGACATTATGTATCCTTTAATCCAATTTGTTCCACACAGTTTAATTTTTGTGTTCAGTATAGACATGACATGCAGAAGTGCACTGTGGTAATAAAGTGTAAAGCCTATAAGAATATGTTTGCATATGCTGCCTGTTAGACCAAAAAGAAAAACTTGGGTTTTTTTTTTCATTTTCGAGAGATTGTGAGTTTGAATCTGTCGTCCATTCGTTCATTTGCCAAACCTCTTCATCCCAATAGAAGCCCATCCCAGCCGAATCTGGGCGAAAACAGCGTACATGTTTCCAGTCCATTACAGGGCCAACACACAGACAACTATTCACGCTCACTAGGTACAATTTAAAACCACAAATGAGCCTAATGTGCATGTCTTTGGACTGTGGGAGGACACTGGAGTACCCAGAGAAAACCAATGCAAGGACAGGGAGAACACGCAAACTTTACACTAAAAACACCCTTGCCAAGCCTCAAACCCAGATGACCTGGCAGGGGGGGTAATATACACCTACAAGAGTTCTAAACGAATGTAAAATGGCAACAACAACATATGGCAGATGGTGAGATGAAGCTCTGCCTCAACCCATTGAGAAGGAAAATAGTCAGCTATTGCAAGAAATACTTTTAATTTAGCACCTTAAAGTCAAATCCTTAACCAGAAATGCACTGTACCATTAGTATTCTTTGAGACAGCTGGCAGCCAATTATGTTCCACAAGACAGTCTGTTATTAAAAGATAATGTTAGCATTATATTCAACAATCCAATCTCTATTCCACTCATCTACCTGGATTGCAGGGGAAACTAGAGCCCAGCCAAGCCAACTTCAGGAGAGAAGCAGTTTGCGCTTCTATCACAGGGCTAACGCAGACAAACAGTTGTTTATACTCACATTCACTCCACTTACACTAAGGTGAACTCGGTTTTCTCAAGAGTGAGAAGGGTGAGAAGAATGAAAATATCTGATCTAGAACAACTGGAATTGCTGGCGTATACCCTCAGGACTCCATGTCTCATCAGTGCCTGAAGTGTTTGATTGTTCTTTATCTGAGTGGTGAACATGTTTATTTTTGGTCTTTAAGGGCAGAATAAATTAATTTACACTTGGATATATTAAACTAGCTCTGATTTGATGCCAATGTGGCTATCTTATCTGGAACTGGTTCCGTGCAGTTTGACCAGATATAGACTAGTGCTAGTGAGGAAAAAACTGGAAACCAGAATCTCAGCAAAACTGCTGGTAAGGTTGAAAACCACTGATATCAGTGACTGCAGGAAAACCTACCACAAAAATTTCTCTGACGCTTTAATAAAACATTTGTTACATTTGAAATCATCACATGCAGGAAACTAGCAAATGCGAGATGTGAAAACTTTAAAAGCAAGCTTTGTAAAAGGCAAGAAAAACAGATGTGTTATGTCTGGCATGATTTTTGCCCAAAATGGTATGATGCTTCAAGAGAAATAACACCAACTGTACACCCAGAATTGTAAGTTTATCGTGGTTCAGCTTATTAGGTACTACATCGTTTCATCGTTTCACTCTCATGCAAGAGGTGCTGTTTGGGTTGCTCTCTGTGTGGTGTTCTCCCCATGTTCATGCTCACCAGGTTCTCCCCACCTCTCAACACATGCTGGTAGCAGATGGCACTAGTATATTTTCCCTAGGTGTAAATGAATGTGTGCAAATCTGTGTGCTTGATCATTTCTCGCCCAGTGTTCCTGGGATATCATGGTTTGGGTGACACATATCACAGTTTGGGTCAGCGTGTGACCGTGGCAGCCTCAGAGTAGTGCTCTTGGCTGACAGAAATGGAACCCAATAGCCATGATCCCACTAATGCAAACCAAGGCCAATACTGTTTTCACTGTTACTTTCGAGGCATGATCAAGCCTCCTAAGTACTACTTCCGGGCTGGAGGTCTGTAAATTTTGCACAACGATTATTGACAATGGCCAAGACGAAACCTGATTATTTCAGTTACCAAGTTTTTTTTAATTATTACTTTAATTTGTTGCTGTTTTAAAACAGAGAAAAATCAGTGGCTTTCAACCAAACCGTTGAAAAACTTGGGCCTAGCTTTATGTGCCATGGTAAATCTTGTTCACATAATGAATAAAAAAATTAAATATCTGTATAAAGCTATGTCCACACAGGATGTGAAAAGTGACCATGAAACCTTAGTGAAGGCCAGCAAAATGAGCAATGAGAAGCAAAGTGGGTGTGTTCGGAATTCAACTGAGCTGAAACTTCATGCAAACACAATTCGAGTAATAATAAATTAGCATAAGGATACCATCGATTCACAGATGACCCCAAACACAGAATTTCCAAAAAATGTGAATGAGAAAATAGCTAGTTGGTAACTGTCATGGAAAACGGGAATAAGAATTTAACTAAGTAATTTGTTTGTAAAAGCCCGTGAGGGTAGGACAAGAAGAAGAAATCAGACATTTGAAACAATTTAAGAGAGAAAGAGTAAAGACAGGGATTGTGATATCAAAACATCCAAATATAGCACAACATAATGCAAAATATACATGGATAATTAATACGCGATCACAGGATTAAAACCTGAAGCATTTATTTTTCGGAATTAATGGGCCAGTTAAGGCCTGGCTATAAGCCTTGGGTAGGCTTGGTGTAAAAGTAGTATAGCAGCAAAAGTGGTCTTCTAAAGTAAGCTTTTCATCCACTGCATGGTTTAATGTTTTGTGCATGCTGAGATGGGTTTGAGCTCATCATGATAATAAAGAATTACTTTGCTTATAATTTCCTTCCTTGAACATATCTGGTCATTTTCCTCTAACCTCTATTATCAACATAATGATCCCACCCATACACCCATACAAGTTTTTTGTTTCTCCCACCATTCTGTGCAAACTTTGGAGCCTGTTGAAGATCCCAGGAGATCAGCATTTTCTGAAATCCTCCAATGAGTTCTTATAGTATCAACAACTATGTCTTGTCACAGGGTTAAAGTCTTGTCAGATTAAACTAATTTTCTTCATTCTGATGTTTAATGTGAACACTAACTGAAGCACTTGACCTTTATTTGCATGATTTGCTACATTATGCTACTGACACATGCATGTCTGTTTAGATAACTGCATGAATGTGCAAGTGTACAAGTATTCCTGATAAAGTGGACAGTAATTGTAAATGATCAAGAGACAAAATAGTTTGAAAAAAAAAAAAAGGTTCTTAGGACCGCTAGAACAACCTACAGGTCACTGGGATTGATGGTAGACATTTGAAAGAAAAATGTAACCTGGCAGATTCTTCAGTGATTACTATTTTCATAACGCTGCATCATATCTTCTTATCTGAAGGTGGACAGCATGTCAATGTTTCCCTAACATGATGAGTAAGAACTGCATCACGACCCACATGATAAAATATTGGACAGTCCACAGACACCTACAATCAAACTTTTATATGCTCTGTGAGAAAAAGTCCCCAAGAGTGGGGTGATAAAAAGATATCACAGCAACAAACAAACAAATTATAAATGATAAGACAGCATTAGCTTCATGGGAAAAAAAAGACTTTGAGTCGTCGTATAAAAAAATATATATACATATATATATATATATAGACTAGGAATTGTTAAGTGCTCATTCTGAATTTGTTGTTTTCCTTAAAAAATTATATATTACAATTATAAATATTTTATAACGAGTAAATCTGCTGTGGAAGACAGTTGGTGATTGCTTGAAAGGTTTACTTAAAGCTGCAATCACATACAAAGCATCAAGAAACAAGCAACCATTTAAAGTCAATGAAGGGCAGTAGGGAGTTCAACTGAGCTGATCTTTTATGCAAGTGATTAGAGTGATTTGGTAATCAGAGCTTAAAGATGGTGTTGATTGACAGATGCCACCAAACACTGACTCCCCCCAAAAAATTTTTTGTTCACTTCCACTGACCATGTAAAACAGTTGTTTTTAATCGCCCATCATTTACCGTGTGAATGCGGCTTAAGGGGAGCACAGTGGCGTAGTGGTTGCTACATCCACCTCACATGAAGGGGACCCTGGGCTTAATGAGGACTTTGCATGTTCTTCCTCTGCATGCATGGCTCTTCTCCAGGTACTCTGGTTTCCTCACACAGTCCATGTTAGGGTTATACAGAAGAAAAAGGATCCACACACAGACAGAAGAGATGTAGAGCACAATATTTAATAGATAAGCAGATAGTCCCAAATGGCAGGCAAACTCATGGTCAAAAAACAGGCAGTGGTCAAAGATGATGGTGTCTTAACTGGGGGAGTGGGTGTTCTCTCAAAAGTCCCTGACAAGTCCACGATTCAGAATGCCCCGATCAGGAACCCAACGCCTCTCCTCCAGACCATAACCCTCCCAGTCCGCCAAGAACTGGAGACCACGGTCCTGGCGACAGACATCCAGTAATTTCCAGTAAAAATCCAGTTAATTTTAAAGGCAACTGAGCCATCGATGAGTTGTGGAGGGGAAGGAGGCTTTGGGAGATGGGCAGAGCTGGTTACTGGGGACAGGTTTAATCCTTGAAACCTAGAAGGTGGGGTGGATGTGGCGGAGTGTTGGGGGGAGATTAAGCAGCAGCAGCAGGACTCACAACCTTCACAAGGGGGAATGGACCAATGAAACGGGGAGACAATGTCCACCTTGAGGGGAAGATCTAGGGTAGAGAGCCAGACACGCTGACCTTGATGATAGGGAGGCGCCTTGGAACGATGTCGATCGGCCTGGTGTTTCATCCTGGCTGAAGCATGTGAAGGGCTGTTCGGGTCCTCCTTCAGGTCTGACGACAACAACGAACAATGGCCCGGGCAGATGGTACGCCAACCTCCTCCAGAGCAGGAAACAGAGGGGGGCTGTCTGCTGCCAGCTGGAGACACACACTAAGTCCTTTAGTCTCATCAGGAATGTCATAAAGAAACAGGAGAAATCACTTACTCATCCAGAATTGTGAAGACAGATGACTCGGTGGTCTCAGGACTACACGGGAGTTTTTCTGGGTCAGTTCTTGTGGGGTACTGTATAGATGGTTGTTCGTTGGTGGAACGGACAGTTGGGACACTGCCGACAGATTTAAGTTATTCTGTTCAGCTGTAACTTCAAACTGACCAATACGAGCTGATATGGACCCACATGTATCGTACTCAGCCTAGGGGTACAGCATGAATAAGGCGAGAAAGAGCACTGTCCTGCAGTGACTTCCAATCCTGTTGGTTAGGCTGCAATATGGAAAAATAGGGAGATAGGACATCATGACAGTCGAATTGATCCTTACATCCTGATTGACGTTCTGTAGGCCTTTGGGAAGAAACTTTGGTGTGCATGGTAAAATTACGTCCAACGGGTTCTGCAAGAACATCAGTGATAGTTTCACCACATCCTCCTATAACAAGATAAGATGTTTGATCTGTTTCTTCATGATCAGTGATTCTTTACTTGATATGTTGTAAATGGTGGGTATTATCAGGGACTTTACAGGTTTCAGTGTGGAGAGCCAGAAGCAGACTTTGGCTTCTCCAAAAACAAATCAGGTTCACCGGCGTAGTGTTCAGACGGAGGCAGGCGAGGTTCTGAGGAAGGAGGAGTGGGCGGTGATAAGGCTGGAGCAGGTGGTGGGTCTTGAAACAGTTGTTGTACTTTTGCAGGAAGATCAATGACGGCTGTGGACATGACTGCCACATTCTTACAAAACCTCTCTATTTGGGTTTGTTGTTTCCCTAGCATGATTGCTTGTTGCTCCAGTACAGCTCTCTACTGGTGTAGGTCTGCTGGATCCATGATGGCCAGCTTGTACTGTTAAGGATATACAGAGGGAAAGGACCCACACCCAGACAGAAGAGACGTAGAGCACAATATTTAATAGATAAGCAGATAGTCCAAAATGGCAGCCAAACCCGTGGTCAAAAAACAGGCAGTGGTCAGAGATATCCAGGAAGTCAAACACAATGGCAGAGGTATCCAAAAATCACAACAGCAGGCAAACCATGGTCATAAAGCATGCAAAGGTCAGAGATATCCAAGAAGTCAATAAGACAGGCAGAAGTATAAAAAAAAATCAAAAGTTAACAAGAATGGTCAAGGAACAGACAAACTACTAGGCAGAGATATATACAAACACTGAAAAGGCATGGGCGAAAACTCTGGCACAACCTGGTAAAGCTTGTGGGGAATTCCAGGGCTTATATACACAGAATTGAGGCAGGCAACGAGACACAGGTGAGCCCAATAATGAGTCTATGGTAAGCCAAAGCACATAATACTAGAACACAGAGTTACCTGGCAGGAGTCCTAACGGTCCAAAGACATGCACATTAGGCTAACTGGCTGTTCCAGACTGCCCCTAGAGGTGGCTGTGAATGGTTGTGTGTGTTGGACATGCAGAGAATTGGTGATCTATTCAGGGTGTACACCACTTTTGCCTGAAAGTCTGAATGAATGTATGAGTGAATAAATGATTATTAATTAATGAAAAAAGGACCTTGTTTAGCAGGATATTTTTTGGTAGTTTTTTTTTTTTTTTTACTGAGGTCTGCATTGCAATTTTCTAATAACTTATTTTCAGGATTTTCATAATAAAAAGATTAGATTAGGCTTAGAATAGTACATCATATTATCTTTCCCAAAAAGCATGTCTAGACCCATGTTACTGCACGTAAGTAACGAGTTAACATGACTGTCTGTGTTATCTGGTGACAGTTACCTGGTCTGTGCTAACAGTGATTAAATGTGAAGCTGTTGGAAATTTACGGTATTTTTCTCTCTTATTAATTTAAATTTATTTATTTTAAGAGAGACTGTGGCGCTTGCTTAGTTTAGTGTGAGAGAAGAGGCAAGAGTTGTGGCAGGACAACTTATGGCTGCTTCACCATGAAGAAATCTGGTTGTTCCTGGCTGAGATGAACACTGCGATGCTGGAGCAACCTCTCTATTCACCTGACCTGGCACCATGTGATTTTTAAAATTTTCCCCTAACCTTAAGGAAGTCATCAATGGGACCCATTTTCCGCATGTGGAAGCCATCAAGGGGGCCATGAATATAGAGCTGTGGGGAAACCTGGGAGAATGCTTCATAGAACGCACAAAGCGGAGTGTAAAATAAACTTAAATTTCCAAAAGCTTTGTGTCTCTTCACTTAGGAGACATGCTTGTGTAAGAAAGACTATTTTAAGATGCAGGATCTGGTCCAAAAGCCACCACGCTTCTTTTAACTGCCTTACATTTTCTAAATTTGAATTAGATTTATAGTTTTGAGGAATCTGCAAAAGTGAGGTAAATGTCGGCAGAAATAGTGATACAATGGTGAGAAAAGCTTGCAAAAAGAATTGTTTTGCATCACATTTTATGACGCAATACCGGACATTTCAGACCATATTTTAGTTATTATTTTATAAGAAGCTTCTAACATGATAAAAACCCATTGTGAAAACCATCCATTATTTACACCCCTCTTCCATCAACAGTACTATGTACTATGATGCTCCTCTGTTTCAAAAACCTCTTGTGGCTGCATGCTGGACTTGGCATAGTTTCAACAGAAGGACTGGGCTGGTGGAAAGCTTGGTGACTTTTAATTGATTACCTAGCCCTTCTTTATTTAACAATTTAAATTATAGTTGCTTACTGATTAAAGCCATACAATAACGAGATCACTATTTTTATTAGCCAGACTGTCCACCTTTACACAGCACAACAACCAGAATAACATCTGTTTTTCTTTCATCCTGACTAATTAGTCAATGAGAAATGCATGAAGTGTGAAATGCAGTCTACCCTGACATGTTCAGTGTACTTAGCACAAGTTTGGAATTGAGCGTTGCTACTTTAGCGCTTAATAGCAGCCTGTGTTTTGTTACATCTCCTGCAGAATCTATTGCCCTTTCTTGACCATGTCTGCAACTTTTTTGCATTGTATCACTACTAGAATCCTCAGCACAGAATATAATCACATAAACTCCAGTTAAGCACTTAGCACTCTCAAATGAATTCATACCACTCATATATTGATCACATTTAGTTACACATACCATACAGGTATAAATGAGTGTGAGTTAGTGTTTGTCTCCATGTTAATTCTGCAGTACTGTAGATTGGAGATCTGTTCAGAATTTCAGAATCTGCTCTGAATTCATCCATTTGCAATTGCAATATTTCCTTTAAAGAAACTCTTGCCTTCACCTTGCACGTGCTAAACATAACAAAACTCACCTTAGTCAACTGCAGCACGCACTTTGCAGAATAAAGTGCCTACACGGACTTCCTTAGGTCCCACATAAATTGCATATTGCACATGGTGCCCCTTGTAACAAGAGTTCTCACCCAATTCACCCGGTTATCTGGATAACAAATCCCCACAGGCGGACAAGGCTGGAAGATCAGTGGTAGCAGTTCATGTTTTGGGTCAAGACAGCAAAAATGGCATTGTTCACTGAGTGGGAGACGTGGCACTCTCTCTGCTTTAAAATACAGGGACTCTTGCCATTTGCAAGCATCAGTGAGCTCACATATGCGGAAGAGGACATTCAGTACATGCCCTTTACTTTGACTATTTTATGCTGCCGTTTGACACAACAAGAGCAGCAGTTTAAACAGATGCATCTGGCTGGCCCTACATGTGTCAGAGGAAGCATGTGTTAGCCTTCACCCTCCTTCACAGGTAGCCATTGTACAATATGGGAGAGCTGGCTGGGGGTCAGAATTGGCCAATATCAATTAGGGAGAAAATCTGAAAAGGTGAACAAAAGAATGTCCTAGTTGTCCTGTCTTTCCAGAGTGAAATACCTACAAAGTCTTCCCTAGGTCACACAGAAATCATGCAGAGCACATGCATGATGTCCCACCCAGCCACCTGTGGTCAGTCCACCTTTCATGTACGATAAAATACTGTGGTGCATGGCTTTGGGTTGTTCCTTATAGGACAACACATATTAAGTTAATTAATAATATTGTCAATATATTGTCAATATTTTGCTTTAAGGCATTCACGTCTTAGAAAAATACCTGAGGTGTCCTTTTCATTTCAGTCCTTTTCATTCAAAATTTTTATGACACCTTGCCTTTAAGACCAAGTACAACTTGAGCTTGCTTAACCTCAGTGCTCGGCATGGAAGCAGTAGAATGGGGCACTGCAGCTCAAAGGTCCATCCTTTTTGAAGCCCCCAATAACCCACTGTGCTAAAAATCCCTGAATGCTATGTTGTGTTCAAGATGGTCTTTCATAAATCACTGTACCCTACCTCGACACAGAGTCTATGACTGTACTACTAACCTCCTTACAGCCACCGTCCGAACCTAATCCACCTGATAACACCACAGAAAACGAGGTCATGGGAGAACTAAAAGAAGGCCATTCCTATCTATTTCACTGTATTAAAAAAAAAGATGCATCAAATGCTTTACCTCTCCTATATCTGCAGTGTTCAGAAGAAGGAAAAGGAGTCTTTGTGTCTCTGCAGATTATCCAGGCCTTAGCCATATCATAAAATACAGTTACCAAGTGCCTCTGCTGCCCTCATGATTTGTCACTGTTGTAAACTTACATTTAAATACACTGACAAAAAATGCAGTTTTTCCACAATATTTATTCCAATCACAATTCGCTTTTGAACATCAGCGTCTAGCAGAATGCAGCGAAGCTGGCAAAACATTGACTGTTCAGGGAAAAGATTCCAAGAGAGGCTTGTGTCATATCTGACAGGACAACAGATGGTGGAGAGACACTTCTCCTCAGCACGCCAGCTACAGGCAGCTAATTATTAATAGTCCTGCCAAAATTTGGCTGCTCATTGAAAAGGTATAAAGAGGAAAGGCAACCCTCTCTCATATATATAATCATAGACATTTTAAACTGAAAGAACACATTACCTATTACATTGAGCTGCCTGTCTCCCAGTCCTAATCTATATGATTAACAGGTTAAATGCTATATCCAATGTACACAAATTAGAAGTCAATTTAAAAAACAAGCCAGCTGTAGTCCCAAGACTGATAAAGCCTCCTTCCTATAAGGCACAACCATGCTTGATTTCTGTTCTTTACGCTCCTTCTGGATGTTGGCAATAAAACATAAGTTTCATTAATGTTTCTACATACAATGCTAGCATTTTATTATTATTATTATTATTATTATTATCATTATTATTATTATTATTATTATTACTACAATTTCTATTATGATCATTATCATAATTATTATCATCATTATTATTATTATTATTACACATATAATAATAACAATAATAATATTACAAAATATATAATATTAATAATAATAATAATAATAATAATTATTATTATTATTATTATTATTATTATTATTATTATTATTATTATTATTATT
>JBCNYG010000013.1:18976166-18988890 GCA_039654305.1 Porochilus rendahli | reverse complement strand
ACACACACACAAACAAAATAAATAAAGAAATAAAATTACATAAAATAATACTAAACTGATAACAACACAGTAAACTGACTTTCATTCTTCACTTCAAATATTTTCTTATTTCAGATTGGTGGAAAGGAATTCTTAAACATCTTTACCATGGTTGCCATAGAATAACTTGAATGATTATTGGCACCAACTGGCACCCGCCACTGTTTCTCCTCATACATACCATAAGATAGGCTGTGCCCCACAGCAGATGGCTCCGGCTCTCCTCTATCTTGATTAGTTAATCAGTACCATTTACAGGAAAGCACTGCAGCCCTGAGCTGTTAAAACTTAATTTTATTGTCTAACTATTTATGCTGTTGGAAGCCATATATGAATGAGTTGCTATGACCAAAACGATACAAAGTTCCACCACCAAACAATGCTGTCAGTAGAGTGTAGCCTATCTACATTTGACACCTAAGTTCCTCCTCTCCCCTTCCTCCCAGAGAAAGCTAGCGAGAAAATTTGCTGCCTGCTAGACTAGAAGCGTACACCCTGAAGATCCTATTTAATAAAAAAATAAAGTATTCTACAGTCATTTTTTTAAAAACTAAACATAGTGTAAACCTTGAAAACACTTAGATAAAATTGAAAAAATACTTATCCAGTATTTTTATGAGTAACATTCACATCTATAAAAAACCTGCCAGATTGTTGAGGTTCAATTCTGGCAAACAACCAAAACTCCAAACGTTCCTGTTACACATGAACATATGTATATTTTCATTATCAGCTGGTTTTTACTTACATTTTCATTCTGCAATCTGCTAAAATCTGTTTGACAGTTTGCATTAACCAGTATGAAAAGACTGCTGTTACACTCTCGTGAGTGCAAAATCGCAAGAATAGGACATGAATCCCCAAGTCATATAAGGCAAGTTAATATTATGTTAATAATATTATTGGTTAACTTCTGAATAAAATAAAATTAGGCACTTCTAAAATTCATACATGATTCTGTTAACATCCATAAAAGGTGTGCGCTCGTACATATAAAGGAAGGAAAACCGTGCAATGTATGTATATGCAAATTTAATTAATTTTGCCTGGTGACACACATGATGATCACATGTCTTTTTGCTACTATTCGCATTACAATATTCACCCACAATATTGTGTTGACTACACAAAAAAAGGTCAGTGAAACAGGATTTATTGGAAACAAACATAAACTATGCAAGCAAGCTTTCATTAAGTTTGGGTTAAATTTTCTTTTAAGGAGCCAAAAATATATTTCACCAAAAATAAATGAGTGTTTTTAGGTTCTGGGCAAATATCATGAAGTATATTTAGGTTTTCTGTAAGCATCATGTTGGATAAGCTGTTTATCAAATTACGAATTATAAAAGACACACAAGTAAATACAGCTGATCTGATTTCTTATGTTTAAAAACCTGCTAGCAACTTGTAATTTCCTCACATGATAAATATTGTACATCAAGCAAGTTGTTGCAAAATTTGTAGGGAAGCAGATCAATTCAGTTTATTTAACAGAAGAGACACAGTCAAGGCCACCACTTACTGATCAAGTCTGAGCTCATGACTGGCTAAAATAAAGTCAAGACCAATCTTCATGATACAAGTCATGATCTGTTACAAATGAAAGTGAGACTTTTGTCAAACTCAAGACCAAAATCCATTTATTTTTGGGGGGGACAAAGGGTCTAGAAGAAGGAATCATTTCTTGTTAAAGTTTGCATGCATACATGCAAAAAAAAAAATAATAATAAATCCCACTTTTTCATCAGCATCTGCACCCGAAAATTGCCGCCACATAAATTTTTTTTATTTACTTTACTTTTCCTTTGAAAAGCCATGCTCAAAAATCCTCTGAAAACACCTCAGACAATGTAAAAACGACACAGAAAGCGATATGTTAAATGCTGTGATTGTGATTATGAGATTTTAGTTTAGTTATGTTTGAAATAATCACCATTTTTGGAAGATGTTCATTTAATTGTTTTATTGTGTAAAAAAAAAAATACATGCCACAAAACTAGTTTCATTTAACATTCCAAACCGTCTGGCTTTATGAAACACAAAAATAAAGAAAAAAATTTGTAGTTAATTGCAACTATTTTTACAGATCAAACAAAGAAAAAAATATGAAATCACTAAAATCTGAGGAAAATACCTCCAAACAAAGACACCACTAGTACTTTTTTGCACCACCTCTAGCTTTTATAACAGCTTGAATTCTCTGAGGCGTGGATTTAACAATCGACAAAAACTGCATTCTTCATCAATCCGGCTCCAACTTTCTCTTATTGCAGTTCCCAGATCAGCTTTGCAGGTTGGAGCCTTGTCATGGACCATTTTCTTTCATTTCCATAGATTTTTGATTGGATTGAGGTCCGGACTATTTGCAGGCCATGCCGTTGACATTATATGTCTTTCTTGAAGGAAAGTTTTTACAGCTTTTTGCCCAATGGCACGATGAATTATCATCCTGAAAAATTATGTTATCACGAAACATTCTTTCAATTGATGGAATAAGAAAACTGTCCAAAATCTCAATATAAACTTGTGCATTTATTGAGGATGTAATGACTGTCATCTCTCCTGTACCTTTACCTCACATACAACCCCGTATCATTAATGATTGTGGGAATTTGCATGTTTTCTTTATAATCTCATTGGGACATCACCAAAAAAAAGTCACAGCATCATCACCCTACTCAATGCAGATTCGTGATTCATCACTGAGTATCACTTTCATTCAGTCATCCATAGTCCATGCTTGCTTTTTTTCAGCCCCCTGAAACTTTGTTTTTTTTCGGTTTCGATGTTAATGATGGTTATTGTTTGGCTTTTTTGGATGTAAATCCAATTTTTAAGGCAATTTCTAACAGTTATTCCACTTTCTGCCCATTTGTTCCTCGTTTGTTTTGTTGTGCATGTTCTGTTTTCTAGGGATCTTGCTTTAAGTTTTCTATCTGGTCACTTTGAGGTCTTCCTTGGTCTACCAGTAGGCTTTCCTTTTTTACAACCTTTCCATTTGATTTGTACTTGGTCTAGATTTTAGACACAGCTGACTCAAAACAACCAACATTCCGTGAAGATTCACCTTCTTCGAGGAGTTTTATAATCCTCTCCTTTGTTTGAAGTGACGTGTTGGAGCCGTGATTCATGTCAATCAGCTCGGTTTAACAGCTCACTAAGGTGTGCGAGTACTTGATTTTAATTTCAGACTAATTAGCAGATATGATTAAATACAGGTGTTTATTTCAGAACTGCAAAGTAACTGGTGAATCCATAATATTTTCCTCAGAATTGAGTGGTTCCATATTTTTTACCCTCCGTTTGATCTGTGAAAAATAGCTGCAACTGATTACAGTTTTCCTTCTTTGTTATTCTTGTAAGTGTTTCATTAAGCCAGAAGGTTAAAATGTAAAATGAAAATAGTTTGGTGGCATGTCTGTGGTTGTTTTTTTTTCCCTACACAATTAAACAATTGAACAAACCTTCCAAGAGTGGTGATTCCATACTTTTTTCTAGGGGTTGTATTTTCTAAAGATTTTTAAAACTGCAACACTGCTGTTCTATAGAAAAGGTTCTTGAATGTTCTTCCTCTTTTTTTATTCAGAAATCTCCTTAACAAATTGCTCAAATTCCTAGCTTCAGTCACTTTACCTACATTTAGCTTTAAAAGCTTTTGGGCCTTAACAATCACATCATTTCACTCTCTCCCTAAAAGATATTAAAAAAAACAACAACTGTGTGCCGCATCTAAGTTTTGAAAAAGCTCTGCTAAATTCTCTCTTTTCCACTTTTGGGGGTAACCAGGGGTTTCAAAGGGTAGATTTACATTTCATACAACACTTGATGAACAAGTTATATACAGATACTGAACAGATAAAAACATGCTGGAGAAGGTTCATTTTGAAATTTGAAGATTTTTTGGAATTTTGGCCACACATAGACAAAATTACTAAATATTAAGAAAAGAGATCACACTTCTACACTTAGCACTACTTTCATTTATTATTCAATTATTAATCGATTAAAGTACACTAGCAAATAACAGAGGAGAACATATTGTATTTACAAATACAGCTACCGATGCACTCTACTGATCACTCAATCGCTCTCCCTCTTCGATTAACCACTTTATTCACGCCTCAGTGAATCGATTTCTCTAATCCAATCCATCTACCAACGTGTTTTGGAGAGGTGGGAGGAAAGTGGAGAATGTGCAGGAAACCCACAAGGACACTGGGAGAACATTCAAAGAAACTCAATAACCTGAGTTCAAGATCAAACCAAAAACTTTGGAGCTGCAAGGTTGCAGTTTGTTTTTGCTTTTTTTACCTCAGTCAAGAAGGTAATGTTGTATCTTCAGTTTGTTGGTTTGTTTGTTTGTGTGATAGCAAGATTTGTGTGAATTTTTATGACATTTCTTCAGGTCGGGTTTTTCATAAAGAGGATTCATTATATTTTGGAGATCAAATTCTGTATCCAGGAATTTTTTAAAGCACGCTTAACATTTTTGGGAAGTGTACTTTTGGAGGTTTGTGCTCTCCAAGTGCTCATGTCATTCTAGAGGCACTGTCATAAACATACTACCAAATTTCTAATTGTATTCGCAATTAAATATATTTAACCTAAAATAATATTGTATACATATAATAAATAAAACCTATTATTATTATTTTTTATTTACTATAAAACATTAGTCAGGTTTCTTGGATTTGGGGAATAATTCATCTGATCATAACCTTCTATAATATTGTTTTAATTTGTTTAAGTCTTGATTTATTTTGTCATTGTTTCTTTTTATGAGAGCTGTTCCTGTACTATATTTTTTATAGAGGTAAAATGAAGATAATTAATTCTTTTATTCATTACCCTTATGATTCTTGAATATGTACACATTCTGGTATTTGAATAAAAATGACTGAGGTCACAAAACTGTAGACTGAATTACGGCTTCAGTTTTATGAAGGTGGGCTTTAAGCTACTTATTACACAAGTCATTACAATTTGCTATATCAATAAAACCTGTCGAATAGCTGGGAAATTAATAAAGAATAACTTATCTCATACCTTTATTCATTTGAGTGAGGCAGTTATGAAGCCACACATAATCATGTCACTGAAGATGAAAAAAGGCAAAGTGACCCTGTTCCGTCATTGAATATTTACAAAATACTACCCTGAGGGCAGTCGAGCATATAGAGAAATGCAAGCTGTGCTCTTTGCATCTACTACAGCATGATGTAGCAACTTTAAAGATTAAACATGAAGTAATACAGTCCTTGATCACAGTTTAAAGATATGATTAAAAAAAATAATAATACAATGATTACAAACATGTCATTAGTGCACATCAATGAATAATTAATACCAATCTTGTCAATGTTATTTCAGTGGCTGGTTAATAATCTTAATAAAGGTATTCACATTTGTTTCTTTCCTAAATTGTGTTTCAGTTAAATGTTTTATCATAGCTGATATGATCTCTCTGCAACACTGTACTCACTGAATGGTGTAGCAGAAAAGAGACGTTGTTATGACAAGCCGTTGACAGGGCTCATTATAGGGAACTGTAGTAGAGTCACTCAAAATTATTCAGGGTTTTTATAAATTCAAGCTTGGAACAATACAAAGGATTTTTAATCATATTTGAGAAGCATGTATATTCAAATTCTAATTTACTATTGGAAGCACATAATAATAATTTACTATTAGAAGCACATAAAGTACAGACTCACAGCCTAAATTATTTAGTGCAATATCTACTCTAGTGTGCATTTGCTGTTATGGATAGGGGAATGAGTGATATAACTAAAAATCATGATAATTACACATATCACAGAGTACATATGTATATTTTTGGTAAACCCAAAGGATAAATCAATAAATAAAATAAAACAACCTGTTTTTAATTTGAAAAATGAGGAGAGGAGGTAATTTGTTTAGGTCATATCAGCACCTATGGCTATTACAGTGCAGGAAAAGTGAAATGTAAAATGTATACAAATAAATAGTTACATTTATACAATCACACAGAAAGAAATATAAGTAAGCATGCTTTAAATGCATAGGATAAAAATCAGAATTGTTTTGTGAAAAAAAAAGAATGTAGCATTTTCAGATTATAAAAATCAGAAAAAAGTTAAATAATAAGCATTTAGCTAAGTGCATATTTTGAAAAGTTGTTGACAATAACAGCGGTGACAAAGTAAGACCTAAAAAATATATAGCCAACTAAAAAAGGGGCTTGTTAACAAAATTGTGTTTTGATTCAAAATAAAAATACTAATAATTAGGGTTCATATTTTACTATGACTGAGATGGGCACCAGCCTCCCCGCGACCCTAATTAGGAATAAGCGGTTCAGAAAATGAATGAATGAATAATTAGGGTTCATATTTTACAGTGCAGCTAACTGGGTTATCAAATGCAGGTCATGTCTCTCACTGTCTATGATGACAGGCATGTAAAAGAACCATTGCTGATTTTTGTAAAGAGTCGGCTGCGTTGCGGTCAGCCTGTTTCTGCCATGCGCTGGGCTGACGAGCTGTCCAGGGTGTACTCTGCCCTCACCCAGAGTCAACTAAGATGGGTGCCAGTCTCCCCATGACCCTAATTAAGCTGATTAAGCGATTCAAAAAATGAATAAATGAATTTTACAATTAGAGTTCTGGATCTAGGGACTTGTGTATACCTGTGTGTTTGTGTGTGTATGTTTGGTGTTCTTCAGTTGGGTTAAATACAGAGCCTAATTTTCCCTTGTGGGATTATAGTGATTCCCAGCAATAAGGTTTGGAGCTCTAACCTGGCAGCTGACTGAGGCCCTTCTGTGTATACACTGCATGTTCACTGTGTGCTTGCATGGGTTTCCTCTCACAGTCCAAAGACATGAACATTAGGTCAGCTGGTTACTCCAAATAGGTGTGAATGTGAGTGTGAATGGTTGTTTGTGTCAGTGTAAGCCATGATTGGCAACCTGCTCCGAGTGGAGTGTACTTCAACTCTCACGCAAGTTAGCTGGGATTTGTTCCAGCTCACCCTAGAATTAAAAAAATCTAATAAAAAAAGCTAATAACCACATCCCTGTGCCAGCAGCCACTATTTTGCATGTTCATAAGCTTGCCTGTTTATGATTTGTGGAGGTTTTTTCTTTAGCCCATACAATATTATTCATATCTACCTAGTCTAATTATATACTTCCCATATGTTTAATAAGATGATTAAGTTTTATTCTGATCATTATTTTGCATATGTGGTAATTAGTATGACAAGTTAAAGCCAATGTGAGCATTTCAGGACAAATAACATGAAATATACCCACAACACTGATGTGCATTGTACCACCCTCAAGTGTTTTGTATAAAACGCACAACAAAAAAATGGTTTGGTTTGTGGAAGTTCAAATGCCAGTAGGGTTTCTTTCTCTGGCTGTTAGACAAATGAAGCACAAAAACTGCTAGTTTCTGGTAGCCTACTGACTGTTCTGTGAATATTTTTTCCTTCACATTCGCATATAATGTCACTGCACCAGGAAGACCCAATGGCACCACGTAAATGCATGTCCCTCACTGAGTCTTAGTTCAGATAAACCTTTTACTATTTTAACTATAATAAACGCTGCTACTTCTGTACCATCACAGCATACCCTGTCTGAACAAGGTTTAATCATGCTACGTGGTTCAGTGAATCACAGCACTTAAACATTTATGTCATGCTGTCATCTCAAATTGCCAATTTAGCTAAAAGAATGACGTGTCATTTTTAAACGGATGATGTTATGAAAAATTCCCATCAGTACTTTCTTTTACCTTTTGCCCTAAATTTAACAACCACTTGTCCACTGATAACATCATTTGAAACGTCTTTAATGGCCTGGCTGTCATTAGCCATTTGCCTCATTCTCAATATGTAACATCCGAGCAAGTACAAAGATAACACAGTGGGGTTTGTGACACATCCGGCTTCTGTTGGCCAAGCATGCGTGGCGCCTTTCAGACAGTGGAGGACATTGAGTCATACTGGATATTACACTCTATGAAAGACAAAATAAGAGAGCACAAAGAATCAAAAGGGAAAGAGGACAAAGCTGGATATTGTCAAATCAATACAAAAAACAAACAAAATAACTGAATGCACATGCTAACATGTTAAAGTTCCTTTCTGTATAGTTAACTCCAGAATTATCTGCAGTTAATATGCTTTATTTCATACTTAAGAAGAAAATCTAATGATTTAATAACATAAATTTTTACCCAACAAAATTCTTATTTTAAAAAATTATCAAAAAAAAAAAAAACATGTGAGTCAACATGGGAATTTAATGTATCTTCATCTTCTCCTGCCTTATCTGGGGTCATGTAGCGAGGGCAGCCGTGAGGTCCAGACGTCCCTCTCCCCAGCCACTTCCTCCAGCTGTTCCCGGGGGACGCCATGTTCTGGGTCGACCATGGCTCTTCCTGGTTGGACATCCCCGAAACACCACACCAGGGAGGAGTTCGGGAGGCATTCTAATCAGATGCCCAAGCCACCTCAACTGGCTCCCCTCAACGCGAAGGAGCAGTGGTTCAACTCTGAGCTCCTCCTGGATTACAGAACTTCTCACCCAATCTCTAAGGAACAGCCCTGCCACCCTGCTAAGGAAGCTCATTTCAGCTGCTTGAATTTGCGATCTTGTTCTTTCTGTCACTATCCAAAGCTCATGACCATAGGTGAGGGTATAAATGTAAATCAACTGGTAAATTAAGAGCTTAGTCCCCTCCTTGTATCAGCACTTTATCGTGCTGTTGGGGTTTGTGTGACCCTGCTAGGGTCATCCAAGGCATACAAGTCCTAGGTGAAGTTCCAGACTAAGCACAGTTCAGAAGACCTCTATGAGCAATATTATTTCAAGGACACAGTTTCCCTTGCATGGATGTGGGTTACCGGGGTCCCCCCCTGGAGCCAGGCCTGGGGGAGGGGCTCAAGAGCAAACGGATGCTTTTCGGGCTTCTGCCCATGGAGCTCTGCCAGGGCCAGCCCAAATAGAAGACATGAGTCTGCCCTCCAATGGACCCACCACCTATGGGAGGGGCTAGAGAAGTCGGGTGCAGTGTGAGAAAAAGTACAGGAAAGAGTACTGGAGAGGAGAATCCAACCAATGATTAAACCTTGAATTCAAGAGGAACAATGTGGTTTTCGTCCTGGCCGCAGCACTCTTGACCAGCTCTACAGACGCTACAGGATCCTAGAGGGGGCATGCCCAACATGTCCACATGTGTTTTGAGCAAGTGGAGAAGGCTGTTGACCGTGTCCCTCAGGCTATCTTGTGGTGTGTGCTCTGGGAATATGGTATATCGGACCGGTTGCTATGGGTCCTTTGGTCTGTGTACTGCCGGAGCCATATTGCTGGTTTGTCAAATTTGTTTCCACTGGGGGTTGGACTCCACCAAGGCTGTTCCTTGTCACCGGTTCTGTACATGATAATAATTGATTGAATTTCTTGGTGCAGCCAAGAAGTTGATTTTTGCAGATGAGGTTGTCCTTTTGGCTCCATCGGGCTAAGACCTCAAGCTCTCGCTGGAGCGATTTACAGCTGAGTGTGAAGCGGCCGGGATGATAATCAGTACCTCCAAATCCGAGGCCATGGTTCTCAGATGGAAAAGGGTGAAATGCACCCTCGGGGTCTGGAATGAGGTCCTGCCCCAAATGGAGGAGTTCAAGTATCTCGGGGTCTTGTTCATGAGTGAAGGAAGGAATTTAATTTAGTTGCCAATATTTACAAAAGAGTACACTCACATTTGATTCCTATTTTCCAGGTTTTCCAAAAATTGTTACCACAGATACAAGAAGATCAGGTTTGAATATCTAAAATGGCTATAAAAGAGAAGGAAAAATATAAAAGCTATAAGAATTTACCATCTTGTGTGATGCACTTACAGCTTTTCTGTCCTCATTTGCATGAACAGTTCTCATAAGTACCCTCTATATGAATTAATGGAGGACCCTGCATTAATGCAGACTTGACTGCACTCTCTGACCCAATACTACTTGAGATTATTAGCTCTGAACAATCAGAGCGGACTCAAGAGCAAGGAGTAACAAGGCAACTGCAGCAATGTTAAACCCCTTGTCAACCTTGTTCTATTAGCTGTGCCTTCTGTGGTTAATTTACCATCGATTTGCAAAAGAGGAAAAACAATGATGCTATTTCAGTTGAGAGATTTCAGAATTTCTTTTTTTTTTGCGACAAATACCAATCAAAATTAACTATTTGCCTACACCAGCTCCCCCTTTACCCTATACATAGAAAAAAGTGACCTCTTTCCCACTCACTCAGCCATTCTTCTGATTGCAGGTGAAACTGCATAGCAGCAGTTTTAACATTTTACATATAATGTTTTATGGTGCCTACAGACAGTGAGATTTCATCAGTCAAATAAGTTTATTGCAGTCCCCGCTGTGCAACATGGATCTAATAATACCTCACCCTTGATGTATGTGGACTGTTCAGTAATGACACCTACTGAATATGGCCATGATGGAAGTAAATATACAATAAAGCAATCAGTATATTGTCAGAGTTGCAGTCACATAATGACACTGTCAAAATGTTGATGTCCTAGGCTATATTTGGTCATATATTTTTGAAGGAGGATACTGCCATTAGGGGAAAATACTGGTCTGTAGCAATGTGTCAAAGTAACATGTAAAATTAAAAACCTGAATTAGATTAGGACAGCGAATAGACTTGTGTGACAGAGTTGACAGTTTTTGGAGACATAACTTCATATACTCGAAAGGCCAACATGTATAAATATTCTGTCTTTGTTCATATACAGCCTAAATTGTCAACACATGAAGGTACTTTTATATCAGAACAGACCTGTGCAAATTTAATTCAACATTTGTCCCACTCTTAACATATAAAGAGTGGGACATAAAATATGCATTTCTATGAGAACGACCTATACATGCACCCAGCTACATGTATGATGTAAAAGAAAATGCAATTCAATAGACCAGTTCACCTTCTTCCATTGCTCCATGGTCCAGTTTTGATGCTCATGCGTCCACTGTATACACTTTTAGTGGAGGGCAGGGGTCAGGCATGGAAACTCTGATTGGTATGCAGCTACACAGCCTCATACGCAGCAATTTGCAATGCACCGTGTGCTCTGACAACTTTCTCTCATTGACAGCATTAAAATCTTCATCAATTTGTTCTCTAGGATCAAATCACACAGGTTAGCACATCAGTGGACTAGAGTCCAGCGTATATGATCCTGGTTCACTGTTTGTCCGTCCTTCTACCTCTTTTAGTAAGTACTAATCAATGCATACTGGGACCACCCAAGACCTCTGTTGTTAAAGGGGCAGTGGTGGCTTAGTGGTTAAGGCGACGGGTTAGTGATCTGAAGGTCAGCAATTCAATCCCCACAGTTTGGCAATTGAGCAAGGCTTTTAACCCTCAGTTGTATAAAAATGATGAACTGTACGTCGCTCTGGATAAGAGTATCTGCCAAATGCTGTATATGTGTTAGAAATGCTCTGAACCAGTTTTCTAGTCATGATAATTTGGCCTTTGCCAAAGTCCTTCCAACACATCAACTTCGAAGACTGACTATTCACGTGCTGCCCAATATACCACACCTAATGTTAGATGCCATTGTAATGAGATAATCACTGTTATTCACTTCAGCTCTCACTGGTTTTAAAGTCACTGCTGATTTCTGTATACCCAACATTAGAATAGCAGCTTGTGTGAAAAGGGCTACTTCTAAATCAAAGTTATGAGAATTGTGGTGGCACTATGATTAAAATATGATCTACTTTTGGTACTTTAACCTTTGTATGCAAATTGTGTTTCTGTGTAATTAGCCAAATTTGAATGATAAAATTTCATGATAAGATACATGCTAAAACATAGTTTGTCTCAAGTTACCAAGCTTCAGTTGTGAAAGTTCAGTTCAGGAAGTAACTGTAAAGTGCACACAAATCCCAAGTTACATTTTCTGTGTACCGGACCACTAGAACCATATATACAATACAGGACACAATATTCCTGGAAAAGAAAACTTCAACAGAAGCATTGTGAATGTCCACCTGTCATTTTTACTCAGTTTCCTGTAGCTCTGTAAAAAACTTCATGATGTTGGAGTTTAGTTTTGTGAAATAATGCTGAACTAATAATAATAATAATGCCAAGATACACTTTTTGCAATTTTATGGCAGGGATGTCCAATCTTATCTGCACAGGGTCGGGGTGTGTGCAGATTTTCACTTCTACCAAGCAGTAGCCACACCTTCCACCTGAGTCAATCACTAATTAAAAAAAAAACTAGATTGCACATTAGTGTTTTAATTTTGAAGCCAGGAGGGAACTATCTTGGTGAGACCACTTTATTGTTAAACATTATATTCAAATCGCATAAAAAGATGTTGAAAATAGAATGTATCACAATCAAGAAGTATTAGATAAACATATCATTTTATCATTTTAAAACTTTTTTTGGTTGCAAAAATTCAGCTATGCAAAAAAAAAAAAAATTTTTTTACTTAAATACATGCCCTGCGATGGCCTGGTGAGGTGTCCACAGTGTATTCTACCCTAGCCCAGAGTCGGCTGAGATAAGCGCCAGCCTCCCTGTAACCCTAATTAGGATTAAGTTATTCATTCATTTTCCAAACCGCTTATTCCTAATTAGGGTCGCGGGGAGGCTGGCGCCCATCT
>JBCNYG010000013.1:18950276-18960942 GCA_039654305.1 Porochilus rendahli | reverse complement strand
GTCATTTGGGCATATTATTTATATTTACATATATTCACACACACACACACACACACACACACACACACACACACACACCCACACACACACACACATATATATATATATATATATATGTTTTTGGTTTGGATTTTGCTTTGCACCTCCATCACACTGAACAAACTAAGACTACAATGTAAAATATAAAATGACTGTTTTAACACTTGTACTGTTGTGCTGTGCTCAGCAGAAAAACAGGAACACTGAATGCAGAAGATGACATGTTTTGTTCTTTTTGATTTGAGACACAGTAATGTGAACATTAATGCAGCTTTTAAAACCAGGGCAGTGGTTACACAGCTATAATCATAGCGAGGCGGAGAATTCGCAGGCCCAGGCAACCAAGACAAGATTGTGTGTATGATTTGTAAGTTAGCAGTGACCACTGACTATCTGTCATGTCCAAAATCCCTGCCCATCCAGGAGCCACCTCAGTTTCACCCCACACGCTTCCCACAATCTGACTCACCTGACTTCCAACACAATGTTACCTCTAATCTTCTGCCATTTTTTCACAGTATGCATTTTCTCTGTTGAGGTTGTGTGGGATGTTTTTTAACCCGGCACTTTCTCATAGATTAGTTGGTTTGTACTTTAATGTTGTAGATATTTTGATCAATCGACTGGGTTCACATTCGTTTGTTGATTTGGACTTGTTAATAAAGCTCACAGATTCAGTACAAACAGCTGTACGCATTTACTTTTCATTGCAAAGTTCCATTCCACCACTTCCTCGTTCATCTGTTCTGATCAAAAAACAGAAAATCTTTACCAATGTTTCATCAATGGACGCTCTTGACATTATAGCTACCACTTAGCCATCATGAGGCTCTTGTTTCCCGTTAGTTCATCAAACAGCCATAAGAAGGGCTATAAACCAATAGTCTTTTTTTCTTTCCTGTTTTTCCTGGAGGCGGACTGCTGACATAGTGGTTAGTACGTCCGCGTCACAGCAAGAAGGTCTTGGGATCGAGTCACGGATTCGACAAGGCCGTTTCTGTCTGCAGTTTGCATGTCCTCCCCATGCTTGCGTGGGTGACCTCCAGTTTCCTTCCACAGTCCAAACACATGGACAATAGGCCAATTGCCCCTACATGTGAGCGCGAACGGTTGCGTATGTGTTGCTCCTGTGATGGACTGGAGAGCTGTTCAGTGTGTACCTACGCCTTTGCCAAGAGTAGGCTGGGACAGGATCCAGCCTCCCTGTGACCCTAATAGTGGATTGAGTGGTTTGACAAATAAATGAATGTTTTCCCAAAAATAGAGGTAACTCACATGCAATCTATCACTCTTTTGAGCTCTTTAACTCTTCAGCAATATTTGTCCAGGTGGGTGGGGTACAATAAGCTCTGTAGATATAGCCTGCATCCACTAGGACACTAATAACATTTACCGGAATGAGCAGGTTTGGTGCAGCTTGGTGCTAGGAAGCTCACGGGCAGCCTGCATGGAGTCAGCCGAGGCTGCTATAGCTGTCTACTAACCTTGATTAATATATCCCTATGCTGGGCAAGAGCACACCGCAGTTGTTCCAGCTCCCAGGCCCAAGTCCGGAGCATGCTCACTGCATTCTTTAAGTCAGCATAAAATAAAAACTGAACTTTTTGTTTGTTGTGGTTGAAATCCTACTGCTCATGATCCATCTGTACTAATAACAAATCGTGCATATCCTTTCTGTACTTAACTAAACTAAAATTTAAACTGATGTAAAACTGAATTACAGATGTTATAACCAATACTGTCATGTCACATTTCCGTTGTCCTCCCACAGCTATCAAACAGCACATTCTTTTCCCGAACAGAACTATTAACTATGTGTCACAGAGAAATGGACATTAGCATAATCAATACAGTTTGTAATCTGATATCGACTCTCAACGTCTCCCACATGCTACTGCGCCACACTCAGAATCGAATATTTAAATGCAATTTCCTTCGTTCTCACGTTTGGTGCTAACCAATATTGTCAGAGAACATATGGCTGAGACACATGAAAAAAAAAAAAAAGCAAACACAATAAAGCGTACAACTTTTACAAGTTCTTCGAATATAAAATAGCAAAATTCATAAAAATCCCCCATTTTCCAGGCATAACACATAGTTAAAAAGGTGAAACATAATAGTAAATTGTTCTACACATTTTTATACGTTGTTTTATTCCCGTCTTTACTTGTCCTTATTCATTAAATATCACACTCCCACTTTGCTTTGTGCTTAAAGGAAACTAGAGCCAGGCAATACATCGATTTTATCAATTAATTGGACTTTTTAGTTAGAAACAATGTGTATAATTAAAATTGTGATTCACTTTGAAGCTTAAATATTTTTATATGCATAACATTTTATTATTTCAGTAGCTGTGTTAAATCTGAGCTGGTGCCCTGCCAAGGATTCGTTCCTGCCTCATGCTTGATGTTTTTAAAATATTTTACAAAAGCACCTAATGTCTTGTTAGTCCTTTACGAATCAGAAATGTCTGAAAACTCTTTATTCAGGTCTTTAATTATTTTTTTTTTCTTAAGTTGGATTTACATTTCACTGATCCTGAATAGTTACTGAGCAGCACTCAAAATTCCCGTTCTAAACCACTTAAGTAATGTGTTTGTAGTTTTTTGCTGTGTTAATATTGTTAAAGTGGAATCATAAATCAGGTGCAGTTTAAAAAAAAAAAACTTTAATTTCATTTTTTGCCCACATTACCCAGCTCTAAAGTCATCTTATCAGCAAATCTAATTGGAGGAAGTATTTAGTAAGCCTTAGTATTGTTGCAGACTATCTAGGCATTCATGCACAGATATTTCAGATATTTCATCAAGGTGATTACCAAAACAATATATATGATTTTCCATTCATAAGTGCAAAAAAAAAATCATAGTTCAGGTTTTGTTTCAAACGGCTGTAGCAATCAGTCTTAATTAACATTAACGTATCATGCCGAATTTGTTCTTTTTTTTCCTGTAGGCGCATCACAGTTCCTTCTCATATCACTAATACAGCTGCATGGCATAGGGAAAAAATATGACATGCAATAAGATAGGACAGAGTGCTAGTAAAACTTGTGGCAATAAATCAAAGATTAACTTGTAAAATGTCAAATTCTCCCATTTTTGTGAATCACCAACCCAATCGCCTGGAGCCACAGTTTAACTGTGTTTCTGGTACAAGACCAGATGACCGTACCAAGCTTGCAAGCAAGCCAGATAAAACCATGGCACTTGCAAAACATTTAGCTCTTAGTGAAGGCGAAAGCCTCCTCTCTGTTCTGATCCTTCAGTGTGCTGCTCGTGCAGTTCTAGAGAGTGAGATCACAAGTGTCTGTGGCACTCTGTGGTATATATCAGAGAGTGAATATTGCAAGCTCTGTAATCAAATCTGAAGTGGCACCCTATTTAAAACTGAAATCTATAGCTTTGCTGCATCCCCACTAAATTTGGTAGTGGATACTCACACGTGACTGACCTCTGTTGCTCATCCTTCTCTTATGACAGCATCTTTGCAAAGGGATGGTCAACACGGAGCCAAAAATGCCAAGTCTATACCTCTGCTCTTTGCCTCTTGTTATATTTGGAGACTGTATTCATTTACTTAATTTTTTGAAGCCTGGCTAAAATGGTAATTGTGTAAAATACATACAATAATTTTAAAAAATTATAAAACAGTCATCATGGAGTGAACCATTGAATTCTTCCACCGATTTAATTTCAAGTCAAGCACGCTGTGTTTTTCCTCATAGAAAGGCACATTGCTTTTACAAAATAACATTGGAAAAATAAAGGATTTTTTATCTACCTCTTGCTGTTAGAACAACATATAAGTCCTTATCAGTGACGAATAGTATTTCCTTGTAAGTCTTTTGATTACAGATATAGCTGACTTTGCCTACTTGATTTCTGTAACAGGGGTGAGGATTCCTTAACTATTCTTGACCCTGTCACCTACCCCTTGCGTCACAGAAGACAGTACCACAAAAAGATAAAGTAACATGAAAATTCAAACTCATTTTCCTTCCATAGCATTATATATTTATTAGTGAAACACATTTGAGTCGATGGGTCCTTTTTTCCAACCACTGGAATTCACAATGTGAGAAGCTATAGTTTTAGAACAAACATGGAGTCCAAAAATATGCCCAAAGCAAGGTTTCCTCTGTAATCTCAATACTCACGTTTATGCATAAGTGCTTCCTATTAAGCACTACACAGTAAAGCAAATTCTCACAAAAAGGCCTGCCCCACATGCCTAAGTTTAGAATGAACCTGGTCTCTCAAATGAAAGCGTGATGTATTTAAAATTAGAGATGTTTCGATCACGTTTTCCTTACCGATACTGATACTTACACTTGACCTTTAAGTACCTGCCAGTACGGATCCCATAGCCATGCAGTAAAATATCTGTATACATTTTTGCTAACAGCTGTGTACCACTTACCCTGTAAAGATCTGTTAACATGAACACAGAGAATGAATACCGTTCACCACAATATAACATTATCTCTAAATAATATATTTGATGATGTCATTGTTACCTTGTCGCGTCCACTGAAAAAACAGTAAGTTATAATATGGCTGTTAACTGAAAACAACTGCAAATATTTTCAGAGCTCCATTTTTAGGCAGTGCCGAAATATTTATATTAATCCTCTTAATTGGGCA
This sequence comes from Porochilus rendahli, assembly GCA_039654305.1. Lineage (NCBI taxonomy): Eukaryota > Metazoa > Chordata > Actinopteri > Siluriformes > Plotosidae > Porochilus > Porochilus rendahli. The sequence continues at coordinate 18,956,251 of JBCNYG010000013.1, read as the reverse complement.
GAGTGAATAGTGGTGCTCTACAAGAGGCCAGTCTCTAAAACCCCCTTTACTGTTTCTTTGTCTGGCATAATGTCTTGACCAATCTGTCACATGACCTACACACTGTGTGATGATGTCAGAGAGAGGGTCTCTTCCACCCTGGGACATCCCACCTGTAGAGATTTTCACACTAGTATTCTTACTCAATTAATTATTTACCAGGCTTCCTCACAACACTGTGATGTAAAAAAAAATCTGTTAGAAAACAATCTCTTTGCTATTGGAATGAGCGCCACTTGTGGCCGCTCTGTTGTTTCAGCCGCGGAATATTTGATATATGTTTCTTTAACATACTCCTGTTTACTAGTGGGACATAATATTTCACCATTGTGTTGCTAGGGATGAAAGGTAAATATTTTATTTTCAGATAATATTTTTTATCCAGCCTTAACAAAATTTAAAAAAAAACAATGACAAAATAATCTCATGACTTTATAATCATGTGAGATAGAAATATGAGTTACAGACAGGAAGCAACAACTGAATTGTGTTTGAATCTTCCAGAAGAAAAATATGTCCAAAGCCACACATAATTTTTATACCATTAAATCCTACTGAGAATTTTATTCTTTACAACGTTTGACTAGCTAGCTAAGTTTATATCGCTATCTTGATGCCATCATCTTTGTCACCTTTTCAAGTAATGCGGAGACATTGAAGAGACTTTGGTTTTTCCAATATATGCAGTGCATCAGAGGGATAATATAAACCAACACAAAGTGCCTGATCTGCCACAATGTAGTGCTATTCTTCCAAAAGAGATTTGCTTAAATTGTGTTTTGGTGTGCGTCACGGTGGTGTAGTGGTTAGCACACCCGCATCACCACAAGAAGGTCCTGGGTTCGATTACCCACTTGGGCGTTTCTGTGTGGAATTTGCATGTTCGCCCAGTGCTTGCGTGGGTTTCCTCCGGGTACTCCGGTTTCCTTCCACAATCCGAAAACATGCACAGTAGGCTAATTGGATGTTCCAAATCGCCCCTAGGTGTGAGTGTAAGTGTAAATGGTTGTGTGAGTGTTGGCCTGGCGAGCTATCCAGGGTGTACCCTGCCCTCGCCCAGAGTTGGCTGAGATGGGCGCCAGCCTCCACGCAACCCTAATTAGGAATAAGCAGCTTAGAAAATGAATGAATGATCATTAGTATTTCCCGCACACAGCAATAAGGTCCTGGTTTCAAGCCCCATGCTCGGTGAGGGTGTTTCTCTGTGGAGTTTACAGGTTCTCCCTCTGCTTGCGTGGTTAATCCAGGTGCTCCCACAGTCCAAAGGCATGCACATTAGGGAAATTGGATATTCTTGATTGTGGCTAGGTGTGAATGTGAGTAATACAGAGGCACTATCTAAAAGCTTTTTTGAGTTTTTCATGGGAACTCTGAAACCCCATACATGTATTCGACGTATATCAAGATTAGTTCATTTGAATAACTTGTTTATAGAAGGGAATAAAAATGAGAAAACCAAAAATGCAATCATAGTCTCGACATGTAAAGTGCACCATTTAGAAACCGTAGCTTTAAAGAACATTTCAACACAAGATCATCATTAGGGCAGTGGTGGCCTGGTGGTAGGGTGCTGGATTACTGAACCCAAGGTCGGGGGCTCAAGCCCCACTATCAACTGTCCCTCCAGTGCAGCTATTTGAGTTATCAAATGCTGGCCATGGCTCTCACCCTCTATGGTGAGAGGCATGTAAAAGAACCATAGGTAATTTTAGTAAGGAGTAGACTGCATAGCAGAATCAGAATCATGCAGAATCAGAGTGATTCTGGCCTGGTGAGCTGTCCGGGGTGTACTCTGCCCTCGCCCAGAGTCGGCTGAGATGGGCGCCAGCCTCCCCACACCCTGATTAGGATTAAGCAGTTCAGAAGATGAATGAAGAATATCATTAGTTGTTTATTTGTGAATTACTTACACTGTAAAATGTATGATTTGCTGACAGAATCAATGACAATTATCTACAAAATAACCAAGAAATCATTTAAACTAGTAAGACTGCAAGCTTTCATCCACAGGATGAAATACCCCAATGTGAGCTCCGCTATCACCACAGGGTAGTGAGATGCTAGTCTGCCGGATAGGTTTACTTCTGAAAGCACGTTATACGCACCAGAAATGTCATGCGATTCTGCAATGTGATTGAGTTAAAAGCCTTTCTATTCAAATGAGTAATGCATTGCGTGGCAGTAATAGGTTATTTTGCCAACTTAAAAAACAAAGATACCTACTGCACATGGCACATAGAATTCTGTTTATGTTGTTTAAAAAAAGTGTATTTAATTTTAGAGCTTGAAACAAGTAATTGTTTAGAGGGGAAAATAGAGTAGAAGAAGTCGCCAGCATTTTGACATTCATTCCCATCACGATAGTTATATACAGGCATGAGAAATTTCACCACAGGGTTCCCATGTGTACATGTTCGCCGAAGGGACGGACAGACGGACACTTCCTGACTTTCCAAATAGACGCTTTTTCCTTATCAATGGGGTTCAGCTACACTATGAATGGTTGCATATCTGTGTTGTCCTGCTATGGCGAGCTGTGCAGGGTGTACCTGGGATGAGCTCCATCCTTTCCTTGAGAACAATAAAGGATAAAATGGTTCGGAAATTAAAATTAAATGAATGTTGTGTTTAAAAAACATGTCATTTTTAATGATGCCAAAAAAAAAATAATAAATCATGTTCACAAGCCCTGGATACAAGCTCCTCTTAAATCCGCTTTACAGAAACACATTTTGCTCCTCTTTATTTACTTCTTTCATCAGACCCTAAATAACTGCAAGCTCATTAGCTGACCACCACAAAGATTGTTTAAGCTGGTGGTTGGGAGGCTTGATCCATGTAAATTGGACACACAGAATATGCCATCCTCTAAGTGTATGACATAAATTATGGACTAGTGGGTGGAAACGCACATCCATGCTGCAGAAGCTGATTCATCATACACACTCAAATGTCAGTTCAGTTTGATGTCGTAAAACGGTTTCATTAGTAAGGTGCGGATCTGTTTGTACGTCATTCTATGTGTAAACAGTGTGCTTTACTGGATGTGGAGTCAGAGATAACGGAGTCATCTTCACACAGCACATCTGCCCATCTGTTCCCAAATTTGCTGTAAAGGTAAAATCAACTTAACAGAAACAGACAGTGCTCACTCTACCATCTCGTTGCTGAGATACTTTTAGGTCACTTATCCCTGTATGAGCGATGAGGGCTCTAGAGGAAGATTACTGTTTTACATCTGGAAAGACCTATGCCATGGTCAGAAAGAACTGCCTCTCTCTGAGCTAATTAAAAGCCCCACTATAAGCTCCACAGTCATCTACGAAATTACATCACCAAGTTGACTCATCCCTAACACTCTGGGGCAAGAGAGCACACGAGCACTTAGTACCTCCCGTGTTATTTTAAATAATGCTAGGCAAAATGTATTCTTGCACCAATTCACCGCACAAATAGCATTCATGCACTGTTAAGCTATGTACTTAGAAAACCCTTACCACAAGTTTGATAATAGTTTGATTGTCCATTAACGTTCAGAGTAAATCTGTTTGATTTAATGAAGTAATGCATTTTCAGAACTTATTACTTACTCTCTCACTCAGCCAAACCGCTTAATCCTATTATGGTTGCAGGGAGCCTAGAGCCTAGGGGCAATCTGGAAAGGCCAATTAGCTAAATGTGAAAGTATTTGGACTTTGGGAGGAAACTGGAGTATTCAGAGGAAACCAATGCAAGCAACGGGAGAACATGAAAACTCCACGCAAGTGCTCGATTCATTGTGTTACCAGGCGGATATGCTAACCGTTACGCCAACAGGGCTGTGGGCCTCAAACGTATTATTCAATGCAAAAAGGAAGACCATGCTAAAACCCATTGAATATTTCCGTGATGTGTACTAGTGGTAATCTCTTGGCTGGTGCAATGTTATTATTATTCGTGAGAAGGAAAAGGTTGGCTGCAGCCTGCCTCAAACGACTTAACTGGCCGAAGGCAGGGTAAACCCTCACATCCACACCTAGGGGCAATCTGAAACAGCCAATCAGCCTCATGTGCATGTCTTCGGACTGTGGAAAGAAACCAGAGTACCTGGAGGAAACCCATGCAGGCATGAGGAGAATATGCAAACTCCACACAGCAACGCCCTCGCCGAGCCCGTGATTCAAACCCAGGATCTTCTTGCTGTGAGGCAGACGTGCTAACCATTACGTCACAACACAGCCCTCTACGTTAATTATAAAGATTGATATGCAAGTCGTTCAGAGTTGATTTTCCCTTTAAACAAATATGTAATAAATCACCCTGTCCAAAAAACCTGCAGTGTAATCAGGTGCACTTTATCACAGCATGCATTTAACCATCCTATTAAATCGCGCACTCATTTGCAGATCAGATTAATCCTATCAGGGTCGCAGGGAGGCCAAAGCCTTTCTCAGCCGACACTTGGGGTTGGGGGGAGGGGGGGTGTAGACGGGGTACACCCTGAACGGCTGGCCAGACCAGCGCAGGGCAACAAACACACACAATGTTCACATTTTCAAACTTCATGGGTTGTGTTTTTTTTTCCCCCAGCAGGACTGGAAATCCTCAACATGGTCACGACTACATATGTATTACTAATAATAGGATGCAACCCAGCCGTGTATTTGTTAGAAAACCCCCACGTAGTTACATGATTAGCACTGGACAGTTCCCGCCCAAATTCCCTGACCTGTGATTGGCTGCTGAACGCGCGTGCCGCCAGTGGACCGCAGATAAACTGTCACCTAAATCTTCTCGTGCACGCGACACCCGAGAAGCGCTAGCTTGTTAGTTATTTACACGCGAACACACGGTTAAATAACAACAAGCTATCTAAACACACGTATTCAAACAAACAAACAAACAGACGGTAAAATAACCTGTCAGGAAAACAGTCCTAACAGGACTGAAGATGATCTTTGTTTATGACAGGCTGAATTCAAGGTAGTATACATAAATTTATTTCAAATAATAATAATGATAATAATAAAATGTATAGTATACTGAGTAACACACCCAAAACTGGCCAGAGGTAAAAATATTCAGTAAAACTGTGCCCCCGGTCGAAAAAGTATCGATTTAAAGGGACTATTCCGAGACAAGAAGGTGAGGAAAAGAGGATTTTATTGTCAGACCTGTCTGAAAACCCCTGGTGCTAACTACTAGCGTGATGATACCTATCTCATGTAGCCCATATACACACATTAATAGGTTTGGAAATCAACCAATGTTTTTTTTTTTTTTTTTTTTTTTACGGAATGTCAAAAATTATTTAACCCTTCGGCATCAAATTAAACGACCAAGCTAGCTAGAAGAACTAGCCGGTGCGATATGAATGCAGCCTGTGTGTGATAAATAAACGCACCGTTCAAACAGGTCCGCTCGTGCACCTTCCACTCAGCTCTATCCATCAAGCTGGGTTAAGTGTTTTTTGTTTTCAGTCAAGCACAAAACGATGTTTCCCCCCGTGTTTTCTCCGCACAAAGTGAGGAAGAGAAATGCGCAATGCATTTAAAGCGAATCTTACCTGCACTGCCAAGGAAAAGAAGCACCAGGATCTCCTTGGTGAGAAACATTGCCATTACTCGGTTTTCCCTCATGCAACTAAATAATCCGTATGAATTCAAAGTGGACTCGGAGTTTATTGTTTGCTGGATTAAATTGAAGGTTTGCTATACAGCAACGGATTTAGCAGGGATGCGGTTTAAAATAGCACGCCCGTTGTATCAACGAGGCAGAAGTAAGCGCGCGTGCATACAGGCTGCTTTCGTAGACTCTCTCTCTCTCTCTCACTCTCTCTCTCTCTCTCTCTCTCTGTGTGTGTGTGTGTGTGTGTGTGTGTGTGGTAGAGAGAGTCTATCCACCCAATCATTCATCCTTTGGGAAGCTTGGGAAACTGTGCGTGTGTGTGTGTGTAA
>JBCNYG010000013.1:18690367-18708734 GCA_039654305.1 Porochilus rendahli | reverse complement strand
GAATGTGCTATACTTCTGGTAATTGGCCATTTAAAAGAATAATTCCTTGAAGCAGTTGTGGTATTTGTAGCACATGCAATCGTCTATAGCTGAGAATAAAGTCAGAGAGACATCAGGAGACGCAGAAAGTCCTTGCTTTTGTCAAATTACGTGCGAGTGCTCCGACACTTTGCATGCTCAGAGACCTGTCGCCTTCCTCACCCCTTGGTTCATTGGCTGTTCCAGCTTGGTAGTGATGCGAACTCGTTGGATTGGTTGGGCTTTGCATCATAACACATTATCTGCCAGTGCTGAGCTGCACAAATAAGAAGTGCAGCAATTGCGGAAAACATTTATTTTGTGTTACTAAACCAACTGACAACAGGAAAGCCCAGTTAGCAAAACGTTAAGTGCCCAGGCCATTTTAGATTTACCTTCACACTCATTCTCGACCTCAGAGTCACTAGAATGTGGCGTCTCACTGTCTCCACAATAGCTAACCACTTACACCCACTTCTTGATCACATTATTTTTTATCACCTAAAATGTCGCTTTTCTGAATAGATCTGCTTGTTTATTTGCACTGGACCACCCCGCCCAACAAGTTCACGTCACATCCTGGAAAAAACACATGCTAACCATTGGTTCAGCCCTCACTAATAATCCACAGGATAAAATTACTATGTAAAAATAAGCTCTGTATCTGTTAAATATATTACATACGCACAAATTATGATTTAAGGATGATCAGCACTGCTACTCTTTTGTAAGCGTTGCCTTTATTTATAGGCCTTTGTTAAAAATTTAAATTAGTATAAAATTAGTTATAGTTATATAGGAATGACTGGTAAGGTAACAGATAATAGGAACTTGGTAACTAGTTTCATAGATGTTCATTAAAGCATTAACAACAAACTGATAGATGGAAAGTATTGTTCTTTAATTCAATAAAAATGAAATGACACTTGGCCATTGTTCAGGAGAAATAAAACTTGGATAGAAGATGCGGTCTTTTCGGAATATAAGAAACCCCATTAGCTTTCCAGATCTGTATAAAAAGTTATCCTTAGCTGTTCCTTGACACCTGGATTAAGTAAACTAGCTAATATTTATCATACCAGCTAGCTTGGAGACTGTGTTTTGCATTTTCATTCACTAAGCTTTAAATGTGATTTGAGTAGCTAATATTGCAAACTAAGCTGCAAATTAATGACCTCAACTTAGCAGTAAGGAAATTCAACAGGGTCCAAAAGTGTCTGAAAAGCAGAAAAGAAATTGCCAGCCAAAATATTTTCCATATGGATTTAGAATTACAAAATGTAGTCAGTCAACTTGTGTGTTATGTTCCTAAAAGTTCGTTCTGAAGTATGCTTTTTTTACAATCACCATAGCAGCTGACCTCTTTTTAACCCGTTTAATGAGTTGCGGGTGCTAATTTCTGACCCTGCTGTTAGGAGTGTTTTGTTATGGCATCATTTTTTAATGATGGCACTGTGTAGTCCGTCAGGGTTATGAACTGTCATCGTAATATCACCCAATCAAACTGTTCAGCGGTATAGATTACACTAAAATATGTTGAGACAAAATGGTGGATTGTGGACAAAATGGTGGCTTAGCATGAGTCCACATTACTGTTTTAATTCTGTAACTCGGCTAACTTGCAGTTAAAACAAAAGGTGTTTTGTCCAAGAGTGTCTTTTAGTCCAATCCCCATATGATTGACGGAAGGGGGGGAAAACGGGGGGCGGAGCTATGGTCCAAAGGCACCTTGAGCTTCCGCTCGTTGCTCTCAGCACAGTTTCTGTGGCAAACCACATTTAAACAGGAAACTCTACTTTCACAGAGCATATATCTGTGGCACAGTCACTCTCTTACCTGCATATTCAGCAGGCAGACCTTCTCATTTGGTTTATTTTTTAAACAAGTCTGTAATACAGCTTCAGTCCAAAATTGCTGTTTCTTGTTAGATTTATGTTTACATTTTGTAAAGCATTTACATTTTTGATGCTAGTCAGTGAATTTTCAAGTTGTGCACGGTCGATTTATTTCAGCGCTCTTTTTCTGATTTGCCTCCATTCGTTTCTTTCTGACTTTGGTCGGGTAGTTGTGTTGTTTTGACGGATCAGGGGAAGTATGCTCTGCTGTTTTGCGTAGAGAGGAGGAAGTGGCTTTCAGGGGTGTTGCAGCACACTTGGTTCAGATGTTGTGTAAAGTGGCTCTCACTGTCACTCATTTGTTCCCATGCTCTTACTTAATTGACAGTTCTAAGACGTGCTGTAGGAGGTGGACAGGATTATTTGGATAATTAGTCATGCATGATAAACTTTTTCCCCAAGTACTGATGCACATTTTGTTGGTGCTTGTTACTCACAGTGAACTCCTTGTGCTCTGTATTGTGTTTAAAGAGGTCGTAGTGCTTACGTGGTATCTTTAGTAGAAAAACAGTGAGCATGGTCATTGAAAATGAGGCCAAACTACTTTTGAATTGCACTTTGATTTGCATACCATGTGTAGACGCTGGCGTCTTAGTACTCAGAACTACGTTGCTTTCTTGCTTGCTTACAGTGTCTCTCACTCGCAAATAAAGTCCCTTGGTGTTCATAATTCATAGCACTTTTTGCTTATTGGTAATGACCTGATATTTCTCTGCGTGTTTTTTGTCCATCCTTATGCTGTGGATTATTGATATTCTTAAAGGCCACAAGTATCTATCAGGTTAGGAACATAATAGGAAAATAGTTAGCTATAGTTCTACCTGTTGCTATTTCACAGAGAGCAATGTGCCATCATTTTGGCTTTGATGGATAACAGTTTGTGAAGTTTGTCCAGATGTCTGTCACTTTGTGTCGTCTGTTGACTGAAGTGAGAGCGTATAGTACATTTACTCTGGTTTAAGTCGCACAGTATCGTGTGACACTGGATATTTAGACCAGTACCTTACACCAGTATCACTATTGATGCAGCTCTAGTACCACTTGCTGCCTGACAGACAGTTCTTGGATACGCATACTGAATATATGTTTACTGATATATAATATTATTATAATATATATTATCTGATATATGTATACATATCTATGTGTGTATATATATGTGTGTGTGTGTGTGTGATAAGTAATATGAGTAATTTCTTGACAGCGGTTGCAATTTTTAAAAATGATTTTATGCATAAACAAGGGATGGAAATTGTTGATATGATGTCAGTCTGAAGCTTTTTTCAATTTTGCCAGATGTCATTCCATGTTATTTCATTCTATTGTCTTTGGCAAGGTGAAAGTGAGAGTGCTCTTTTGGCACCAATTTTTTTGTTTGTTTGTTTTTTTGTGTTGTTGATTTTTTTGTGAAAGGAAAAGTGATGTTAGGCTTTTTTAAAACAATCTAAATATAATAAAATAGGTAATAAGGAATAAATTTAAATGTTTTGGACAATCAAATGGAACAAGCAATCTTAACGATGGACTTAAATAAGAGTATTCAAAATTAAGCAATGTGAAATGTCACCTCCCAGTGTTGCATTATTTATTATAACCTTAAATTATGTCAGACATCAGAAATGACATCAAAACATTAAACATTAATACATTAAAAGCAAAAACATTAAGACATTAAAAACAGTGATTCTCAAACACCATCTAAAACTTTGACAAAAAGTTGTATTATGTATATCCTAGGACCAATGAAACACAGCGTACGGGTACTCTGTAAAGTTAGTTTGATGCGAACAGCTGCTCTAACTTAGCAACATGTGCATGTGCTTTCCAGACAAACAGGAGAACCGCCGCCCATTGGCCCATGAGTGTCTGGGCGAGGTGCTGCGGATCCTGCGCCAAATCATCAACATGTACCCTCTCCTCAACACGGTGGAGACTCTCACCGCCGCCGGCAAGCTTATCTCCCAGGTCAAAGGTCAGATGCCATGTTGGCCACGTAGCTACATAGCTAGAGGAATATGATTCATGTAACTGAAATATTTTCACTGGTTACAGATGCATGCTATGATTCAAGTAAGATATAGGCAATCTCTACTGGCATAACCAAAGACAAATAACAAACTGTCCAGTCTATGAATCTATATAATGTTGGCATATTGATTTGATCACAGGCTTTCATTATGAAGTCTGCAATGAAGCTGAAAAAATGGACTTTGAGAAAGCCATTGAGACCATCGCAGTGGCTTTCAGCAGCAAGTAAGTGATGTGTTTACTTTGATTTTTTTAAATCATGCAAATGGGACTTCAGTTTTCAGTTTGGCTACGTGTAAATCAGAACAGCTGTGTAAGAATTCCACGTGTGATGTGAAAATGGCATTGAAAAGCATTTTAAAACTCAAATCTCAACTTGGTTGCACTTTTCAGCAGTTTGGGTAAGTTTAGCTGTAGAATAAAGCATGACTAAACTGATACAGCTTTTAACTCCAGTGCCATAACAGGAAGTGGAGTCGTGGCTTTCTTCTGTTTCTCAGCAATTGGCCCACAACCCAAAACGAGAAAGAAAGAAAAAAAAAATCAAACATTTGATTTTTATCATTGTTTCAGTTGATGTTTGTAAATGTGCTGTAAGTCACGTTGTTGTCACTTGTTTATTATGGTATCCAGTAGTAAAATCTTTGTACTTGGCTGTATGGTAATTTGACTGTAACACTATCGAACCCTTATTTAAGGAGTCAAACACATTTGCTAAGCACAACACAATTATAATAATGTTGGGTATATGTCTGAGACAACAGTTAAGAATTGAATAGCTTTCCTTTCAGTTCACTCTTCAAGACTTTAGCCATCAGTTTCCCTTATTACTATATTATAATGATGTATACACAAGTGTGATTGTTTTTCTTAATAGTTTTTTAACATTTTAAATGATTTAAGTATAATACACATGAAAACAGACTCATTATAATTCTGTTATATTAATAACTGTTGACCTAAATATTAACCATTTCCAGATTACTGAGAAGACCAGCAGGCTTTGGACCAGTAAATTAGAGGTGTTTTTCACTGTCGTAGGGCAGCAGTAATGTTGTCAGTGATGTATGAAGCACACAAAGCAGATGATGTATTTATTTTATTTTCCTCTCTGTATTTTCCTCCCTTACTCAGTGTCTCTGAGCTGTTAATGGGAGAGGTTGACAGCAGCACTCTTTTATCAGTACTGCCCACAGAGAAGAGCAAGGTAGGTGTGTGTGTGTGTGTGTGTGTGTGTGTGTGTGTGTGTGTGTGTGTGTGTAGTAGTAGTAGTAGTAATACACAGTAAAATCCCTAGTGTTATCCAATTGGACTCAAATGAACACTCTGGGTGTTAATTTATCACTAGGGATTTTACTGTGTAGTAGTAGTCATAGTAGTAGTAGTAGTAATAATAGTAGTAGTAGTACTAGTAGTACCCATCCTCCATCTAGTAGGATTAAGCTGTTTAGCAAATAAATGTTTAGTGTAAATGTACAACTGTCTACTGCCTTCACATTTCTTTACCTGTCAAACCCACCCAGTGATTTTGGACCTGTAAACTAGAGCAGTGTACTAAACAAGTAAGTACTTTTGTGAGCTGATAGCACCTACTGTACAGTATGCTATAAGGTAAGAACATGAGAGCACTATATAAGGTGCTCATGTAGTTAAAAAAGTGCTATTTTTACCACTGAGATGCACACATATGTATTAGTATCCTGAATACTAAAATTGTACAGAAAATTGGGTAAAGTCACAAAAGTAAAAAATCAATTAAAAAATTAATTATTATTTTAGAACAATGTTTGATACAAGTTACAAAACCCCGTTTTTTATTTTAAGTTATTAACCTGGACAGAGCCATGGGATTTGCTTTAATTAAAACAGGCTTTGTCTTGTTATGCCTCAGTTTGATAAAGCTAGTCTCTAAATAGCTCGGTAATTGAAGGTGATCAGTGCACGTTATTGCAGGTTGTGGAAAGTCCCGGAAAGGCTGACCTAACCTTTTGTAATCTTGGAAGAATATTAATTTATTCAGAAGGCTGACTGCATGAGCTGACCTTTGTGAAGAAAAGACAGGATGGGATCAGTCTGCCTGTAAAAAGGTTGACATTTTGACAAACACAGATAAAACGAAAAGAAGATGAAAAATATTTTTACAGTACACTACCACTAAATAGATACTATTAGAATAGAAATACTAGTTGGTGCCCTCTGTGCAGCTTTTACCCCAGGGATAAATATTTGCTGTAAAAATCATGTACTGCACTGCCCAGGTCTAAGTGCACATAAAAGCTGTATATAAAGCAATTTAAATGGTATGTGAGAATCTTGTTGAAGTTAATAGAATATGTGGCTTGAATTTGTACTGTTGATTGTAGGGATGTCTAAAAGATTTGAATGTTGTTATTCTGGAAATAATGTGGAAAATTACTAATCTGTATACATATGATCTGCAAACAGACAATGGCTGCTGCAATCACTGCATGGTACAAAGTCTAGACAAACAAAAAATGCCAGTTGTTGTATATGGTATAGGTCCAAGCCTTACTCTTGCTTCACTGGATAATCTCAAATGGAAAATGTAGATTTGTAAGTAAGAACGACAGTAATTTTAAAGATTGTCCTGTGCTCATCCAAGGACACTTATCCCCAATGTGCTTAATCAGAATATCCTTTTGAACCCACTTAGTACTGCTAGTCTTTCTACACCTGCATACTGAAATGATTTCTAATCAAATTGGTTTCACTCAGATTTCTCATGGCTCCTCAGGGAGCTTTTCTTTTCAACTGTCACTGCTGGCTTGTTCAATATGAATCCAAATCTACAGTCCTGCTTGAAAGTTTGTAAAATTTTCATAATTGTTTTATGTTTCTGTATAAATATGACATAAAACATCATCGTGAGCTTGGATTGTACCATTCATTGTCAGAAAGCTGATGGAATTTTAAGACTCTAGTTACCCTTTACAGGAGTAGTCAATTAACAAAGTGTATAATAATCCAGGAGGTCTAGGAGGAATCTGGGGTAACTTAATGCAATTAAAGGTCTCTTTCACATTGACTACTGTAAATGTTCTTGAGTCTACCACCATTACAATACTGAACAACAGTGGTAAAAACCACAATCACAAAAGGAACATTGCTGCCCTTCTATGCTTTGCCTCAGATCACATGGATAAGCCAGAAGGCTAATGAAAAATTTTGTGAACAGACAAAACCAAAATAGATGTTTTTTGGGATGTGTTAATGAGAAACGTTGTGTTGAAAGAATACAAATATTGTATGTCAGCAAAAGAACCTCATTTCATCTGTGAAACATGGCAGTGGATCATGGTTTGGCCTGTTTTCTGTATCTGGGCCTGGACCTTTTTCATTATTAATGAAAAATTTTATTCTGTATTATACCAGTAAAATTTCAAGGAAAATGTCAGGGCATCTCTCTATCTAGAGAGAAAGTAGGTCATGCAGCAAGACAACAACTCTAAAGACATTAAGTTTTTCTACCAAAGACAAATAAATGTAATGTTTTGAAATGGCCAATTCAAAATCTTGACCTTAATCCAACAGAAATATTGTGTTAGCATTTTATTCGAGGAAACCCACCAGCATCCAAAAGTTTAAGCTGTTCTATATGTAGGAGTTGACTAAAATTCCTCCAAGTTGATCTTTAGGACATTTAGTTTAATTTATTACTGTACAAGGGGGTCTAAAAGCAAAGGTTCACATACTTTTGTTTTTCACATATATGTAATATTGGATCATTTTCCTTAATAAATAAATGATCATTTTAAATAGTTTTTTTGTCTCTTTTCTTTATCTGGCTTCTTTCTAAACAGTTTCAAGGCCTTCCAAAGGGTTCACAAACTTTAAAGCACCAATGTACAGCTGCCTTTCTGCAAATCAGATTGTGACAATGTCTATTATTATAAGCTAAAGGAAAAATTTATTATTTTAATCGTTTGGGTAAATGGTTGGTCATCTCTGGGTTAGCCCTGTGGTAGATTTGTGACATACCATGGTGTACCCTGACTCTTGCCCAAATCAGCTGGGATAGGCTCCAGCTTCCCCAGCAACACTGATGGGTAAGTTTTGCAGATAATTGAGGGCTGGTTGTTCTGGGGGCTTTCCTGGGTTTACCTCAAAAAATTACTAAGTAAATATTAAAATGCTAAATCCCCAACCTTTTTATTTTAGATAAACCAGAGGTAAAGATTGTTGTGGAGTTTCCAGAGGGCCTGACAAGAGAAGGGGAAAACCTCGAGCTGACCTGCATGGCAAAAGGCAAACCTCAGTGAGTCCTAAAGCGATTCAACATTTCCAAATTTCCCAATGTTGGATTATTTCACAAAAGCAATAGTGTTTATTTTTATTGTCATTTTTTAATTTTTTTTAATTGCTCTAAATTGGATTTTTTTGGGTATTAAGTGTAATAATGATTATAAGACAAATCATTTATTTGAAAATTGTGTTTATGTATAGCAGTGTTTCTTTAAGAAACATGGAGATAATACATCAAACACAATTATAGATGTTCCTATATATTAATGTTGTAATAATTTAGATATATCTTCAGATTACTGGGTGGCACATTGGTCCCAGGCTTGGCGAGGGCATTTCTGTGTGGAGTTTGCATGTTCTCCCAGTGCTTGTGTGGGTTTCCTCTGGGTTGTCCGGTTTCCTTTCACAGTCCAAAGACATGCACATTAGGTTAACAGGCATATCCAGATTGATTCTAGGTGTGAGAGTGAGTATGAATGGTTGTGTATCTGCAGACCCTGTAATGTTCTTTCAAGATGTTCAGGGTGTACCCCGAATTCACCCATAATTGGTTGAGATATGATTTAGCCTCTTTGTTACATTAGTATGATTAAGCAGTTTGGCAAATGAATAAATGAATGAATGAATGAATGAATGAATGCTGCTCTGATATTTTTGCATATTTGTCAAAGTCAAATGTGCATGTGTTTAGGCAGTACAACCTAAAGTTGAACAAGTCCTTCATGGTATCCTCTCTCTCAGCAGGAACACTGACACAAAGGTCTCTAAATTGCCATTGTGCTGTCTTCACAGGCCTCATCAAATTAACTGGTTTAAAGTAGATGATGATGTTCCTTCCCACGCCGTGATTACAGGCACTGATCTCCTCATTGAGAACCTCAACAAGTCCTACAATGGGACTTACCGCTGTGTGGCATCCAACTTAGTGGGAGAAGCATATGATGACTACATTCTTTATGTCTATGGTATGTATTTCATATATGATTAAGTATATATTTGAAGCAATGCACAATAATATTTTTTTATGTTATTCCACAACTCTGGGGCAGACCATTTTAAATCACTATTAACCTTAATAACGGCATCTGTTACTGCATTATAGCAGTCATGCTTAAGTTTCCCTGCTAGTGAAACAGTGCCATCAAGTTTGATGAAAATAAGAACAGTTTTTGTGTAATCTTGCTAACAGAAAAAATCACAATTCAGATCTTATCCAAAATTGAATGGGCTCTTTCCAGGCTCAGGCCCCACTACCCAACCGATTTTAATGAAAATCAGATTAGTTGTATTTGTGTAATCCTGCTAACAGGAAAAATATTAAATAAATGCTTCTTAAAAAGCATTTAATACATTTCTGGATCTGGATTGTGAGCCAGATCGTTCCAAAATGTTACATCTGTTGCATAATCCTGCTAACAGGTAGACAAAGAGACACTTGTGAATTCATAACCTTCCCTGGCAAGAGGCAAAGGTAAAATTACTGTGGCATTGAAGAACTCTCTACCACATTTTTGATTCTTTTCAATATAACAATGAAATTCATACTCATTAAAGATATAATTGTTTGGCTGACTGACCATATGGTTTAGGCTTCTAATATCCTAAAAACAAGAAGCTAGATAGAATTTTTATTTACCACCAGGTAAATTAGAGGAACTGTTCTTATGTTTCTGAGTTCAGAATAATTCCTGAGTTTCAGTGAAGATGTACTAGTTAGCAGTCAAAATGACCTATATGGCAAAGTGTACAAAACAGCATTGAAGGCAATATAAGCATAACTGTTATAGCTTTGGGGCTTAATCTGTTTGAGGGGAGTGTACAGATGAAGCATTGCCGCATCACTCTTTTTATTAGAGATAAAGAAAGGGCTTAATACTACGATCAGCAGGTACCCAAAACGCATCGTCAGGGATGCGGGAAATTATTATTTGTTTATTCATTTTTTTGCCGAATCCTACTAGGGTTGTTTTTTTAGGCAACACTGAGTGAAGGCAGGATACACCTTCAATATCCTTTAATCCATCGCAGGGCCAACACACTCAACCATTCACACTCACATTTACCCTAAGACGCAATTTGGAACAGGAAACCTATGCAGGCTTGGGAGACTATGGAGACCACACAGAAATGCCTTGCCGGGCTTAAGGCTTGGACCCAGGACTTTCTTGCTAATGAAGACACCCCCGTGCCACCACTGAAAACCATTAAGCAAATTGAAAATAGAGAAAGTTTAAATTAAATTGGTCAAATCAAATTTTAATCCAGTATAAATTTTACTGGACACTAGTAAAGACCATATGACAAATAATTTGCCAGGCTGATGTATTGTTAAAAAATAAATAAATAAAAAAAAAAAGTCTGCAAAAATCTGCAAATTCAAAACATCACAGACCTCTTGGAGTTCTAACAAAGATAAAACATCGTCTTGTGATGTGAAAATCCCCAAACCTGTTTATTATATGGCATGTAAGAGTTTATCCTATTACACAACAAGGACATTTGCTCGAACATGAGGAGCAAACTCGTTCTTGATTATGGATACACCATTATTGTCACATTTTTTGCTGTCTCTTTTTCTTATTACAACTTTGACCAAAGTAGAAAAAGAAATGTGCTCTGTTATGGTGTCTTTAAAGCTCTCTCTGCTTTGTGGAACTGTAGCTGCCCCCTTTAAGAAAACAATAACTGATTATTTCCTTTTGGTAAATGTGGCAGCCCATAAGAAGTGCAATAGTGAATGGTCCTTGTGATTCTCTGTGCTGTAGGTCAATAACTCTTTGATGATGTTAGGTGGGAAAAACATTGGTTCAGTGGTTTGTACTGTCACGACAAAGCAAAGGTTTGGGTTCAAATCTTGGCCAAGAGCTAGCTGCTCTGTGTACCTTTTGCATATCCTCCCATGGGCTTGTGTGGGTTTTTTCCAGGTAATAATGCTTCTTCACACAATCCAGAAATATGCACATTAGGTTGACTGGATGCTCTAAATTGCCAATGGGTGTGAGCATGAATTGTTGGTCATCTCTGTGTAAGCCCTGTGGTAGATTGGTGACATACCCAGGGTGTAACCTGTGTCGCATCAAATTCAGCTGGGATTGGCTCCAGCTTTCCCTAAGTCCCTTTGATCACACACTTTGATCATATTCTTTTTGAGCTATTTGGACACACAAATGTTTTTTTAACAAAATTTTTTTGTTATTTTATTTTTTCTAATAATTTTAAAGCTTGTTTCTTTTGTATTTTAACCAAAAAAAAGTATTTTAGAAACAATTTAAAAAATATATTTGATCATCCTAATCTGGGGATCAAATGAAATTAAGAACTAAAATAGGCAGTATACAGCCAAGTGAATCTAAGATTTGTAACTTTTGACCGTGTAGTAATGGTTCTATTCCAATCCTCAGACAATCCTGAAAACAAGCTCCATCAGTTAAAATAAACTATAAATGCACTATAAGAGTGCAAACCTTTTGAAGGTAGTGCAATCTATAACCTTTTTTATTTTTTTTTTATTTTAATTTTAAATGCAGACTAAACTTTGCATTGTTAGAAAATCCTTTTTTTTCTCGGATCTGGATCATACCCCAAAATTTAACCACTTCTCCAATCGTCAAAGTCTCTCATTTGAATAAAATTGTATTGAACTCCATCCATTCATTTTCGAGTTATTGTACTAACAAACACAAAGAGACACACAACAAATCTTTTAACCTCTTTCCTTGATGAAGGTAATAAAATCATGTACTTAAAGTCAAGCGGACCACTACAAGATAATACAAGGATATATGGGAATCATTCAAATGATTGATGTTATAGTGTTTGAAGCTATGCATCGTGTCTGAAGTGCAATGAAATCAAGATAAATATCCAGGTAAATAGTAACTGCTTAAAGGATAATTCACTGTTCTGATTATTTATTTTTTATTTTTATTTTTATTTTTTTTAATTCATAGCTCAACAAGGCTAACAAGTTTAGGCAAGACATTTATTGATGGAGTTTATAAATCTCTTCCAGATAATTGCATGCTGAATTTTTAATTTGTGGTTAGTTGTGATACTCAGTCTGCACCAATTTGTCAGGCAGTGGGTTGTGATTAGGTACAATTAATTGTAAACAAAATCCAGTATCTCATATCAGTAGGACACTTATGCTTGAGAAAAAATAAAGATAAAAATTCTGACAGATTTTTTGCCCCACACATTGCATTGCAACTGATCACTTCAGGCCCAAACTGTGGTCAAGACCTTCTTTGTAAAATCAAAGATAAGTCTAATACCAGGATTAGGTGAGACTGAGTCAACATCAGTGAGTCCATGTCAAGACTGAGTCAAAATGAGAATGCTAGAATAATACGGTTGGTTGCTAGGCAGCCAGTGTCAATGCCTGTTGATTGATTTTTAAATTAATTATTCCAATGTGTGCATGTGTGTGTGTGTGTGTGTGTGTGTGTGTGTGTGTGTGGTTGGTTAATCAATTATTTTCTTTTGTACATTTACTTAAAAAAAAATCTTTAAATGCAGTTGGAAATATACTAGAATAATTGCAGAGGTCGATGACGAGACTGCAGTCAAGTCTGCATGCAAATACCAACGAGAAAATCACCCATAGAGTGCAGACCTCCGCCAAGGCCGTTAAGTATCCCCATATGATATTGTAAGAAATGCAGCATTTTTATAAATTCAACATTTGTTTATCATTTCAGACCTACAATGCAAATGCACACCCATTTATTGAATTGCATTGTGTATAGGGCCTGCCGTGAATAGGAAGCCTTGTGCTCACATGAGGAAGTATTAATAATTGGACTATTTTAGAAAGGTAATGAAATGAGACAACATCATTAAACGCGAGCCTGGAAGTTATGCTTTATTATGGTCCGGACGCAGTAACTTGGATGACCGTGTCATCCATGCTAAAAAATCTTTAAAATTCTACTACATCCAGACAATAATCTGGATCACTGTCAAAATGTAATCAATTGTTCCTTGTATCGTTTCTGACTCATTCTAAAAAAAATCATCAAAATCTATTCATAACTTTTTGAGTAATGTTGCTAAGAGGCAAACAAACAAAGAAGCAAACAAACAAACACTTTTAAAAACATAACCTCCTTGGAGGAGGTAAAAAATCCAAATCAGGTTTGACACATTAGAAAAAACAAAAGTCTTGAATTCATAATAAGACCCAAGTACTTCAGCCCTGTTCCAAGTACAGAAAAATACAACTAGGTCCAAGTCTTATCATTTATATCAGCACCTACTTTTTTCACTCAGTTATAACAAAAACAGAGTTGGAAAAGTAAGTCTGCTTCAAGAGACATGTCGTTTTTTTTCTCAGCAAAACCCACAACAATGTTAGAATCATAGACTTAGGAAAATTGGTAGATGCTTTACTTATTGTCACTTTATTTTAGAGGCACAACATCTGTCTAGCTTTGAGAAATCAGACCAAATACATCTAACAGTTACTCAGTTCACCGAAGGTGAACGGTAACTGGACTAGAAATACATTTGTTTTTCCTTTTTCTGGGGGAACTTTTACATGAGATTTAACAAGACTTTCTTGTGAACCAGAATAAACCAGGTGAAGTAGGCAGGGCCATGATCTCTGGTCTCTAAAAAATATGAGAAGTTTTATTATTATTATTATTATTATTATTATTATTATTATTATTATTATTATTATTATTATTATTATTATTATTATTATTATATGTTACTAAAATATCTTGTTTTCTTCCTGTTGTTTGATCTCATACACCCACATACAGTATTCTCCAGATTTTTGTAGCAATTTGAAATTGATTTAAGATTGTTTTGTTTAGTTTTGTTAGTTTTTTCTTGCTTCCTGGGATTTTTAGTTGTCCCCAGACTGCTAATTGATTCAAAATATTAACATGACAGCTTTGTAGCCACTACAGCTTTGTAGATTAATGGGTATAATCTATTTCACAAAGGTTCGTTTCCTGAAGATTTCTTGTATTGATATTTTTAATACATTTATATTTTAAGCTGATATAAGAAATATAAGATACAATAAACGTACAGCTGCGTAGTACTCATTAAGCAAAATAACACCTGCAAATATTGGGAAATCATTTCTTGCTACGTTACTTATTGCAAATAACTTTAAGAATAGTATAATATATTAATAATAAATACTGATATAAACATCAAGCTATATTCTGTATTAGATATATGAGGTTATATTTTAATACACGTAACGTGACAATGTATAATTATGTAAAAAAAATAAATAAAATAACAGTACAAGCAGAAGGTCATTAACTTAAGATCAAGAAGCATAACTTTTTTGATAATCTCCCCAAGCTAACCTTTACTATTTTGACAAAGGTACCAAACATTTAGCATAGCAACTAATAAGAACATTCAACAAGATTAGTATTAGCTAAATTAATCTAATTCAGGTTTAATGACAGTAAACTGTGTGTAACCTGTAAACATAATTGGTCAGCAGCTGTAACTCTGTCTTTATTTTGACATAAATATTTCCTGAAATGAAAAAAAAGAAAAGTTGTCAGAGCCATTGCATATTAAGAAAAAATTCATGTTTCCACAAATGATTTTCATGCAGATTTTCACATCTTTGTAAGTATTGCCACTTCTACACCTATTACCCAGGCGATATCAGACCTTTTCCTATTCGAATATTAGCATCACTGCACTCAGCCACAGCCAAACCTCATTGGCATTTTTTATGTTAAAGGACTGTTCCCTTCTATACAGCATTACTAAAATGTCTATTTTGTTGTGTTCAGTGAGGTATGAAGCACAGCAGAAATCAGGTGCTAAAAGGAAAAAGTATAGGGTCCATCTGTTACCATTGCAGTTCTGTCTCCCATATTTCACCAAAGCACACTGCCAAAGCTTTAGCAATAAAAATAATTTCATGAATCATTTCTGTACAAGGATGGTTAATGTCAACAATTATAGTACTGTGTTAATGATTGTTTAAAATTATTGTGTTAATGATTGGGATAATGTCAACAATTATAATATTATACTATACAATTATAGTAGATTTTATGAATTTGTTAATATCGAACTGGTACAAATAAATCTTGCATTTTCAAACATTATTCTTCCTAAAAATAATAAAAAAAATAATATTCCTAAATTTCCTAATAAATAATATTTTTTAACATACAAAAAAAAATGCATATACATATACGAGTGTCACAGTGGTGCAGTGGTTAGCATGTCCATCTCACAGCAAGAAGGTTGCGGGTTCGGATTCCAGGCTCAGGGTTTTTTTTGCATGGAGTTTGTATGTTCTCCCCGTGCTTGCATAGGTTTCCTCCGGGTAAGACGGTTTCCTCCCATAGTCCAAAAACATGCACAGTAGGCTGTTGCCTCACAGCAACAATGTTCTGGGTTTGAAACTCAGCCAACAGCTTTTCTATGTAGAGTTTGCATGTTCTCCCTGTGCTTGTCTTGATTTTCTCCATGTTTCTTCCAACAATACAAAGACGTACACTATAGGGTATATTAAGTTAAGTGGTTGTTCACCCTGCAATAGATTGGTGACCCTGCCCCTTGCCTGAATTCAGCTGAGATTGGCTCCAGCTTCCCCATAACAGTGACAGATCAACAGTATAAATAAGGGATTGATATATGGATGATGCCCTTTATGGTATTTTGTTTTACAAAGGCATCTTAGCAAGCGTTTCTTTGAATATACCAAAGAGTTTTTCACCCTACCATAAATGTGTGTTAGCATATGGTTTAATTAATTTCTGTCATCAAACAGAAGTGTTTATTTATTTTTTTTATCTATTATTTTTTTAACATGTCCTGTCCAGCATCATAGCAAGCAGAATGGCAGTCTGAATATTGTTGTTTTGAGTTATGGAATCTATGTAATCTTGCTGGACTTGATTGGAGGGGACAGAAAAAAAAAAGACAGCAAACATAAGCGAAATGGAAACTAAAAAGAAAAAAGAGGAGACAACACACTATGGATATAAAGCAACAACCCAAACTATCACAGGACAATAAACTGCTACATTTGTACATAAATACAGCCTGTGGCTTTTACAAAAAAATAAAGCTAACATTAACCAAGAGTTTGTTAACTAATAACCAGAACAAAGAGACATATCACAAACATATCAGAACATTCACCAAGTAACGAATACACAGTCACAGAGAAAGATATATATATACACACACACAAAACAAACAAACAAACAAACAAATAAATAAATAAATAAATAGGGAAAAAAGAAAAAAACTGTTTTGACTGAAAACTGAATTGTTTTAAAACAAGCAGATGAGTATAAACATGAGTATAAATGTATGTTTTTGTTTTGTTTTGTTTTGTTTTTTTTTACTATTTTTTACCATTTTTTAGATTTATTATAAATTAGCTTTGCAGTCTGTAGTATTGTCAAAGCTGCAGACATTATATGTATCTCACTGTCCCTATATGTATCCAATCGTTTGATTTAGTATTTTTACTGGGACACATTCATACTGCTGGGTGAAGGAAAGGTTAAGACTTTGCCCAGGTCTAACAGAACTTTGAACCCACAACCTCTCAATTAGCACCCTAACCACTGCACCACCACCTTCTTAACTCTAACCTACCTGTTACATGTACAGTGTATAGTGGTTTTTTTTTTTTTGTTGTTGTTGTTTTTTAAAACCAATATGTATTACAGATACAGGAGAGCAGTCAAGTTACAACTGCATAAATATGTTTATCACAAATACTTACCCAAAGCTATTGCTTGAAAATGACAATAAAAAAAACTGGAATGAACGTGATGCCAACAGATTACATCTATTTGTTACAAATAAAATAATAGGTAATCATGTTTTATAATTAATCTTAGAAGTAATTGATTACATAATCACTGTGAATATGGAAACCCCTTCTTCTGTTCTGTATTTGTCAAAGTCAGTATGTAAAGTATAATGTGGAGAGCAGTGGATGAGTCTTACCTTAAAGGGGTTAATTTTTGATGATTGATTTGATCTCTCTCTGTACATTTTTTCACTTATGACATGGCTACATACATTTATTATTTTTAAATGATTATTGTTTCCAATAGGGGTGTACTCTATAGAAACAATATTTTATATTACCATAATTGACCAATCAGAATTGAGTATTCAAATGAGCCATGTAATAACTTATTTTATTGCATGCAGAAAAGAAACAGAGAAAAGACAAACCCTGGATAAGATTAGAAAGCAAGTCACAAGTTGTCAGAATTCTGCTTGCGATGCCTGTATGACTTGAATTCCCTGGTCTCCTCTTCACGGCCCGCAGAAAATATTGGACTCCAAAATTGCATTTAGTTTTCAGCACTCATAATTTTGAACCACGAGTCAGCCGGCCTGCAAATTGCCTGTAGAAAATTCCTGTTTGCTTGACTATTATGCATGCCACATCCCATTCAGACCTTTGGCGGTGGCCATCTCTACTGCATGCACAATTTCTACAAGGAGGAGATGACATTTCCAATAATCCTGTCCGCCATTGTGTCAGCAGACATTGAGAATTTTCTACAATGTATCTGATAAGACCTGGCTTTAGGCTCCCATGTCTATATGCACGGTGCTGCTCTTGATGTTTTATCATTAGAGAGGAAATGTTCAGATCCCTACTGAGATCTTTTGATGGAGCGCAGACACTAAAGTGCTAGAGACAGCCAGCCAATTTTGCACGCTGTGACTTTTTCCCAGCAAGGGGCCCGTATGTTTGTTGGGGGTGGGTCTGATGATGTGCACATTTCAGAGAGGCCTCTACATCAACAGCATAAAGACTTGGTTTGTGACAGCACATGATGTTATGTGGATATGTGTGCTACCTTGTACATTTATTGAGCCATTATTGTAATACCGTACAAAACATCTGACCAGGCTGTTAAGGAAGTGTGCTTGTTTGAGTTAAGGTTTTTTTTTTTTCTTTTGGGTGAAACTCAAAAAATGTGCATTAGGGGGAAAAGAATAATTCACAGGCACGTTGTGGCTCAAACAGACATGTATAGGCTTCATAGCTGAATAAATAACTTATTAATGCAGAAGGCATGAATCAGGCCGTTGTAACATAATATAATAGCTTGAGAGAGACTTCTGGTAGACTTCTCCTTATTGCACTAACTGCTGGTCCTTTCACAATGTCTTTACCCTCTTTT
>JBCNYG010000013.1:18670795-18685131 GCA_039654305.1 Porochilus rendahli | reverse complement strand
GAGCTGGGAATCGAACCCAGGACCTTCTTGCTGTGAGGCGGACGTGCTAACCACTACGCCACCGTGCCGCCCGACAGTAACTTATGATTAATCTATAAAGTTAGAATCAGAGTACTTTAGTGATCCCACACAAATATACATATACAATATTATAATATATACATAAGTAAATCTACACACACACACACACACACGCAATTTTCTTATTGAAACTTTTATCTTAAGCTTATGTTTTCTTTACTTGGTGTGAAGCAACTGTGTACACACCATTTCCTCTGGGATCACTAAGGTACTCTGATTCTGATTCTGAATTTGTAGATTTACTTCAAGATCTCAGAGACCTTGCAGACATAAAACAAACATTCATGAGTGGCTGAGAAATGTAAGCTAAAATGTAAGACTCATGGTTCGTCAAAGAAATGTATACATGCTGGCCTATTAAATATTCACAAGACATTCATATTAATTTGAGAGAATTATCCTTGATCCCTGTCTCAAATCATCTTGTGTTGGATCCCTGAATTTGACGGGGCTGCACCTAGAAAGTCCTTGGGATATCCTTGAATTTGATGTTTAAAAAAAAGTAGATTCAAAAACATTTCAACTGAAGCCTGTTTGATGTAGTTTCGTTTTAGGATAACTACTTGCTCAAAAGGTAGTACAGTTGTACAGTTTTCAGACTTGAGTTTGCTTGAGTAGCTCATGATTATTCTAAACAAAATCATACAATTAATTATATATGTTGAAACAAGAACAACACAATATTTCTGTTGCACTACTCTTTTACATTGAGTTGATTTATCAGTAAACAGCAGAACAACATTAAAAGTTATCACAATGTGACAATTAACATTTAAGGTTAAACAATGTCATATTTTGTAAATATTGTATATATTGTAACAATAGAGTATATCAAAATAACATATAAAGAAAAATATATGGAAATAAAATGTATAAATATAATATAATATAAAATATATTGAATACATATAACTTTTGACATGACATTCATCTTCTTTTCTTTTTCCTGAATGACAGCAATGTGCTGCTGTAATATAGTACAACACTTAATAGCAAGTACAGTGAATTAATGAAATGTTCTGCATTGTATGTGCACTTTTTAAATTGTAAAAGCAATAATTAGGATGTGCAGAAAACAATTCATTAAAAGGATCTTTAAACATCTAGAGTATATGAACAATGTGTGTATCTTTTGAATGTTAGGAAGTAAATGTCCAGCTTTTTTCTTCCTAATTTGATTATGGCCAATTTCTATTCTCAGTTTAGTCTCCCCTAGCACACAACATCTACCAACCATGAAGGGAAATTGCTTTTGCATGCTTACTCAGAAACACATGAAGTCAGCTGACCATATGCTTGCAAACTGCTCCTTGTCCAGCACTGGAGAAAATTATATCCACTCATTTCTGCATGCACAAATGTCTATGGTTGGCATGTGCTACTGTAATAGATAAGGAGTAGGGATAGCACAGAAAGATTATGCTCTTTGACTCCTGTCTACGTCAGATTCTGGAAACATTAGTGATCTCCCAATGACAAATGCTTTCCAGTTGGGCCACTTGTGAGCAAGTTTTGGAAAACATATAATAATATACTGAATTGTTCTTACAATTATGCATTAGGCCTATCCTGTGTGTCGCACAGATGGTGCTTATGCATGGGATTTCACACAACTTCCAGATAACTTTTTTATTTTTTATAAATAATTTTGGCTTGTTTGATTACATGCAGAGAGAAAACAATCAAAATCTATCAGTCACAGTAGATGTATCAATCACAGCACCTAAACTAATATCTATGTAAGCACCCTCATTTCTTTTGTTTTAATATAAATACTATTTAATAAGTAATTTATATCATGCTAAGTAAGTTATACTATAAAGGCTCTGCCTGAAGCATTGCTCCAAAAGTGGAGCTCCGAATATTTTTGCAGTATATTTTCAGTAAAGAAACAGCCGTAATATAACTTACTGTCTTTTTAAAGGTATTCGAAAACTTATTTCTCCTCAAGAGGAAAAAACATTAACTAAACAAAAATATTTTCTCTTAAGTGCAAAGGCAGCGATGGCATTTGTACGGAATATATTTTCCTGACTGATTTTCCTCATTTATTCGGTTGCCTGTGTGGGCACGTGAGTGCGAATGCGACAACAAAATCGAACTCATGACTTTACAGCATTTGCATAAGTATGGAACTACACTAATTATAATGATGGCTATGCACACACATAAATACATATATATCAGTATAACAGATATCAGTACATACTGTACATAAATATCAGTTTGGACCCACAAGGAGTCTGGTATTTCAGTTCAGGATGAAATTTTCCATGTGAACTGTGGCCATGAGGTAAACAAGTCCCCTATAACAAGTTGACAAACACATATATGTGTACGTCTTATTGGTATCAGTGTTTTTGATATTTTAAAGGGTGTAATAACACAGCTTCAAACAGAATATGGGATATAAAACAAGACTCTGAACCCTATTCCTGGAGAGCTACCTTTCTGCAGGCTTTATCTTCAACCAGAATATAACACACCACTTTTAGCTAAACAAGAACTTTCTAAGGCAGTTATCAGATGATTCGGTGTGCATGATTACGATTGGGGTCTACTTGAAGGTAGCTCTCTGGGAACATGCTTGATATACAGTACATACTATATGCTATAAGCTGCTATCCAGAGAATTTTCAGTCACCCCATAATATTTTATTGAATGTTGAAAAATACAATCTAGTAGTTCATTATGAGTCATGCTACATTTACTTTTCTTTAGCTGTGTTTAATTAAGGTGAGTTTTTTCCCTCAAAGTATGTGAGATACACACAGAAGAGCTAATATCATTCCCAGATTTACCATTTTTTTAGATCCTCTGCATACTGCCCTTTCATTTCCCTTTCTTTGCAGTATATCTTTGCTTTAATTATTTTGCATGTCAGAGGAGCATTATTTGCTTAAAGGTTGTTTAGAGAATAATTTGTTTAATTTTTGGTCAGTTGTTGTACTACCACAAGTTAAAGTAAATTTAATAAACAGAGATTTCCTTTTTTTGCACTATGCGTTTAAAGTTTTTTATGTCTGAGTTGTATTTTTTATCTTTGTATAGTATACCATGTATATACAGTCACAGAAATCACTTTAAATTTTTCATCTTGAAAATAAAATGGAATCGACCACAATTTTCTCACAATTTTGGAAACCTTTGCTTACTCCTGTACACAAGTGTCAATGACCTCTGCAACGAATTAAATTCTATTAGTAAACATAGCCATCTCTTTCATTTCCCTTGAAATCGTATGCCTTCTTCTTTGTCTTAACAATTGATTTAAGACTTTTCCACTTCCCGCGAGGTGGTGTTGCTCTTCCAAGTTATTATGCATGCCCGTAAGTCCAGGAGTTACTTTGTGATGTGGGGAATATCTCATTAAGTGGTGCTACGAAAACTGAAAAGGGTTTCTGCAAGCTGTGTTGCCATGGCAATTTACATCATGATTTAATGCTTGATTGATTTGATCAACTCTGGTAAACTTGGCATAATCTTTATAAGCATTGCACATTTTCCTGCATTCTCCAAAAGATATTGTCAAGTACGAAAAAGGACAGCATGTTTCCATTTTTGGACACACTCAGCAGAAAATAAGAGGTGAAGTAGAGACTATATCTGATGGAATTTGCTGACTTTGCATGTCTTTATTATCACTCTACGTGGAGTAATATTGATCTGATGAATATTACAAATTAAAAATACCACAGACTATAATATATACATTAATACCACAATACTGTTTATATAGCCTAACAAGTACTAGAATAAGGAGCACTAAAATCATAAAGATCAACTTATTTCCATGGGCTATTACATGATAGAAACCACAACAGGCATAATTGTACATAGTACTTTGGTAATCATCACAACAAATTGACCAGACCGAAATACATGTTATTTAACTTAAATTTTAACCATTAGATCAACTAGTATATAATTATATAACCCACCCACCCCACCCCCCACCCCCAAGAGACGCAACGTTGAGCTCAGCACGTGATGAAACTAACAGTGTGTTTTTAAACCCATTTAGAGTCTAGTATATACTTCATGGAAACATAAAAATGCAACCTGACATAAACATACTTTAACCATGGCGGAGGCAGTTGAGGTAAGCGCCTCTTGCTCAGAGTAAAGCTAAGCACTGTGCAGCTAACATCTCTCTGTTAAAGGCTAGATCAAAGTTCAACCTTAATGCACTGGCCAGGTTATTTACTCGAATCTAAGAATGCAGTTATATTCTAAAAATAAATCATGCTGTTTAAGAGTGTTGATCAACACATCGATTGTAGTCCTTCGTCCAAACCTCCTCTCAAAAGACCAATATTTTTGAGGGTACAAAAACTCCCAAATCCCCTGTATATGTTAAACTAATAAAAAAATATCAAACTGTAGTATGTATCATTTGGTTTCTCTGCTATGCTGTGGCTCTAAGCTTGTAGCTATTTCTTATTGAAAGATTCAAGATGCAGTTTGCCTCTTAAATTTATAGCAGGTGCTAAAAGATCTTCTACCGTTTGAGTAAAAATTGGCACATGCATCGTTGTGCATTTTTTGTGGGCATGTTTTATGCTTTCACACCCCTGGTACCCTTCTGTCTACCACTCCTGCTCTCTCTCTTCCACATGATACATGTTTTGTGTGTCATCCTCTCTGTGTAGCCTAGCAACAGGTAGCAGGCAACAGTTCATTTCCCAAATATGCTTTTCTATGGAGGCGGAGCAAATGCCACAGTGCTCAAAGAAAGCACACAGATTCACGTAAATACCAGTCAACCATCTCACACACCACAGTATTTTTGAAAGACTACCAGAATTTCTAATTTATAATTACCAATTTCTAATAATTAAAGGATTCTGAATTTAGCTTTTTGCCAAGAAGCACTGAGAGTCCTGAACAGCAACACAGGAAATGTACAGGCACCAATTTAATAAAGACTTGCTTGTCATCAACAGTAATTGGATATGTTTATTGTATTGAAAAACACTAATTGTAAAACAGTTATTATCTGTTCATAAATATGGCTAACATGTCATGACATCATTAATCATGTTATTCTGTAATAATGTACCAGAGTTTGAGATAATAAAACATTACGCTTAACCACTTTTTCTGACCATACAATACCCCAAACCATTGTCTGTTAGTTTTTTGACAACTACAGCTAAGAAAATGCTATAGCCTACTTTGTGTGGATGAACATTTGTTTGCTGTGAATATCGTTACTCACTCACACACTCATTTAATAAGATACTTAATCTTAGGGTTGCAGGGAAGCTAGAACAAAGTTGTCAGCTGATTTTATCCAAGCTTGATTTTCTGTTGAGATAATGATACCTGGGACAGCCCACTGGCATTAGATTCTTAGTGTGGGCAGTGGCTGGCATATTTGCCTCACATCAAAAAAGTCCTGGATTCGAGTCCCAGGCCTGTATGAGTTTTTGTGCTCTCCCCATGCTTGTGTGGGTTTTCTCTGGGTATTCTGGTGTCCTTCTGCCCTACAAGGACATGCATATTAGGCAAATTTGGCTGTTCCAAATTGCCCCTAGGTGTGAGTGAGAATGATTGTATGTGTGTTGACCCTACGTTAGATTGGTGAGCTGTTGAGGCTGTAACTCTTCTTTGGTCAGAGTCAGATGAGATAGGCTCCTGCTTCCCCATGACTGTAGTAGAATTAAGCAGTTTGGCAAATGAAACTTTTTTTTAAAGATAACTTACTGAAGATTTCGATGTAGATCTACAAAGCTTTAGATTTGTAGACTGAATTCCCTGTAACATGCCCCTGAATTGTGGTTTCTGAATTGTGTTTTCATTTTTGACATTTTTTTACAAGTATGTTGGTTAACCCCTTTCACTGTTAACCATATTTAAAGAAATGTTTGCTAGCTAGATAGACAAATCCTGCTATGTTTTGAGTAGCTTTTAAGGCTCTTTAGTCTGTTAGATCAGGCCTGTACATTTTAGATTTAGATACTTTGGTTCATTTTACACAAAAGGCAATAATTAATGAAAAATTAAGTTTCACACTGATGGCTAACAGCCTACATGTTTGCATATAAATGTTGAGCATTGAAATGCTGATTACTCCGTAGGTTTTGGCATACTTTGCAGATTATTGTTTTCTTTATTTGAAGCATTCAAAAGTGAAGGTAGACCTCAAGGTGGCAGAAAATGTTTTATTTTACAAAGATTTTCGACTGTAAAATTGTAGTTGACAATTCTTTTATAGTGTCTTTAAGTGGCCAGAGATATTATAGTTATTACTCTGTAACAGTAAGTGAAAATAAATTAAATACATTTGTTTATCCTATTTTATGAAGCTTAAGTAAAGAAAAAGTACAAATCAAAGTTAATTTGACTCAGATACTTACAGTTAACTTTAATCTTTTCCAAGTTTGTTACTTTCCATCCCTAAGTCTAACATTAGTAATAGAACCTGATTGATCTCACTTAGCTGTATCACTGTGTTTTAACTACTTTACTAAAGCAAGTAGCTTTTGGCAAGTGTAGTCACTCTAACAGTTCAGTTTAATTAAAAAGTGACATATTTTGACTTAGATTGAAAGCTCTAGCGTTTGGTACAGATAATGCATTTCGTCTACCGATGATAGTCATCCTAATTACAATGTTGAATATCCAACCATTGATGAGAGAATTCAGGAGACTGCTAATAATAATGCTGATGAGTGTGGGGCCAGTTTCACACGTGACATGATTTTCAATAGAAATTGCGATGTGTTTTGAGTTTTCTCACTTTATGTGTCAAAACATTAAGGGTTTTTTTTTATGTTGGTGCACTAATTGTGTGTTTTGCTTTCATTCATTCATTTATTTTTTTTCTGAATCGCTCAATCCTAATTAGGGTCATGGGGAGGCTGGCGCCCATTCCAGTCGACTCTGGGCGAAGGCGAGGTACACCCTGAACAGTTCGCCAAGCCATCACAGGGCAGTGTTCTGCTTTCATGATTTTTATTTATCAATGTGCAGGAATCTCTGTTCATTTGCATATTTGTAGACTGAAGTTTTATTATACAAGTATAGGCATACATATTATAAACACTTTGTTTCATATGTGATTTTGTAAATATGCACACGTGCACATCAACAACAAAAGTAAACAGAGCGGGAGCTATGGAAATGGATTCTGTCTATCCATCCGTACGACTTGACTGCGGAAGGGTATGACATAGGATCACCAAATTTGATGTATGGGTCTCCCTTAGGGATGAATACAATAGGGTTGTATATGGGTCACCTGACCTGGTTTCTAGGTTACAAGGTCACTGTTTAATGCAAATCGTGCAATTTGTTTAAAGAGGAATTCAGTTTGTTTTATTATATAATGAATAAGAAGCACAATTAAACATACTGTACATTACGACATTAAGACAGCCATACATCACAAGTCCACATCTCTACTTCTCAGCATAGTCACCACCTCTTTCAGCGGCAGTGTTTCACCTATTATTAAAGGCAGGTATCCCAGCTTTGTAAAAGTGCTGGCTGCTGATATAGCCAATACCTTACAGCAGTTTTAACTTTTTCATCACCACCCTAATGTTCTCCCATCAGTGCCTGTCTATTTCTGGACCAAAGAGCTGAAAGTTTAAGGGTGTTAAATCAGGTGAGTAGGAGAATATGTTCACCCAAAAGCGTTGCTTGTCCCCCTTGTACTGAGGCTCGAGTGAAGCGTGGTGTTGTCATGTTGAAGAAAAACTGTTCATCTCCAACATCTTCAAATTTAGTACTACTCACTAGATTCTGCCAAGGGTATCAATGTATGTTTCAGAGTTAACTATATATCCTTTTCACAAGGTATCAACAAGAATGACACCTTGAGCATCCAAAAGAAGTGTTGCCATGATTTTTTCAGCTGACTTTTCTTGCTTGAACTTTTTTTTTTTTACTCACCCTTTTATATATATATATATATATATATATATATATATATAGTGGTTGTGGTAGATTTGAAAAGTCTACATGTGAAAACGGTGTGAAACAGAACATCAAAAATGTGTAAAAGCCCCATGTGAAAGGCACATGGCATGTTTATAAAGAATAGATGCCACTTGTGTACAATTACTGGCTGCATTTCATGTGTTGTTGTGTAAAACCTGCCACCTACCTTCTACTCTGTCCACAGGACATCTGCCCAGAACCAGACACAGATGTTTGGGCGGTGCATCATTCTTAGCACAGCAGACACTGACATATTGTAGGTGTTGTGTCATTATGGGTGGATCAGGCGCAGCACTGTTACTGACATTATACTGTAGGTACTTTTCTCAGCAGTAAGATTCGGAAGGCGAAATAAATTATAATATCCCATCAGAGACCTTTTACTGGTGACATTTGCATGATAAATGCTGCCTGGTTTGGCAGAGTTAGTTGCATATCGTCTTAGTTTTACTTGCAAATCATTAATGCATTAGCATTGAAATGCTTGAAAATGCTTAAGGTTTGCTTTTTGCCTCAGAACAATTTTAAAGGACCGATTAGGATGCTCAACTCACAGGGCTCATTTTTAAACTCATTTTCTATCCAGTTCTGAACCTGTTTAGTGCCTCAGGTGAAGTAGTTGCATTAAAAATGAATGCTACAGTCTAGACAGCTTACATTCCCAATGTTTTCTTTTTTTCTTTTTTTTTTCTTTTTGTTTTGAGGCTGTGCAGTCAACTATCATTGGTTTTATTGGACGCTGATTAATACGTGGCTGATGGTACTGAGTTAATGGAGAAAAACTGTGGCACACAGTAAAATTGGGCGATAGAGTGGTTATAGTGGTTAGTACCTCTGCTTCATGGCAAAAGGGTGCTGGGTTTGAATCCTGATCTTTGTGGATTCTTGGTCAATTTGGTGTGGAGTTTGCAGTTTCCAGTTTCCTCTCACATTTCATAAACCTGCACATAAAGGCATATTGGATAGTTTTTATTACCCCGTGTTCGCATAAGTTTTCTCCGGGTACTCTGGTTTCCTCCCACAGTCCGAAAACATGCACAGTAGGCTAATTGGTGGTTCTAGATTGCCCCTAGTAGTGACAGGGAGTGTGAATATGTAGTAGTAGTTGTGTGTGCTGGCCCTGCAATGCTATGGTGAGCTGTTCAGGGTGTACCTCGCCTTTACCCAGTGTCGGCTGATATAGGTACCAACCTCCCTGTGACCCTAATTAGTGTTACGCAGCTTAGAAAATGAATGAATGAAGCTGATAATACTCATGGACTGAAAATAAATTTGAATATGAACCATGTCGTAGGCATCCAGAGTGTTAACAATTATTTGACCAAACAGATTTGCATTTGCAGGTCATCAAGTGTATCATTAATTATCATCATTGCTCCATTGCTATTTAGACCACAAATGTTTTTTTTTATTATTGTTTTATGACAAGGAATAATAATAATAATATTATTAATAATATTAATCATAATAATTATTATAATACAGGCCAATACAATAATACAATATATGTCATATTCTATTTATTTTTATTGTGTGAGAACAAAGTATAGCTCAGATGTGTGAGTCCTGCAGTTGTTTACAGGTCAGGAGACTTGTAATTAATTCCTGAGTTACATTAGCCATGGCCAAGTGATTTCTGTCAGTGTTGCTAAATCAAGCCCATTCTGGCTTCATTATTTTGCAGTTCCATAGTTTTCACAGGTGATTAATTTCCATGGAATGTGCTTCTGCTGCCCTAAACAGCTTTGTGAGCATCCGAGCTGCATTTTTCACATTGTGTTTTGATTCATGCCAGTCTGTGCAGGGAGAGACTGTGAGGCCCTGTTCAGCCATGAATTAACAAGTGTTGAAGCAGAATTCAAATAATACTGCATGTATTGTGAAGACAAGTCAGTAGCCTAAAATCTAAATGACATTTTTACACATGATTTGCTACCAGTTTAACCTCCTAGTAGAGTTTATCCTACAGGTCTACATCATATTAGAATAGAGTTGCTACTGTGTCACCGTCCTGTGAGCACCACGTATCTCTAAAAAGTCAGTTTTTATTAGCTTTGAAAAGAGCTCTGCTTTCAGCTTTGGGAGAATACATTTTCCAGCAATGCCAAGAAGGTTTTATAATAGTTTATTTAGCTTAGGCGTTGGGAAACAGTTTTCAAACAGTTTTCTTTATTACAAACGTTTAAATTCAAAATTCAAGTTTGGAAATATGCAGGAAAGGTAGGGTATTAAAAAAATGTAATCTTAAAAAGTAACTAGTAGCTACAGACATCGGAGAAATGAAGCGGTGTGGAAAAATATACTAATAATTGCCTCCTCTGAGATGGAGGCAAGCATTAGTATAAAAGTGCATAAAATAAAAGTTATTAAGTAAAGTACAAGTTCCTTTACCTAAGTACTTGAATAAATGTACTTAATTACATTCAACTACTGTTGACAAAGTACATGAGAGTTTGGGGTCACAATGGAGAATGTTCACTTACAGAGTATTGTATAATGCATGTATATATCTATATATATATACACACATATACACATACACACATATACACATACACACATATACACATATACACATATACACATATACACATATACACATATGCTATAAATCACAGTGTGAGATAAGATCTCACCCAGTCACACACGGTTGTCTAGGAGCTGCATCTTTATAGATACAGTTATCTTCCATCATGGTAAAATAAAGATGATCAGTCTGAATGAAATGAAGCTGCTGATAATGCTGCCACTGTATCCCTTTATAGTGTGAAACCAAAAAGGAGGAAAGATGAGCTTCAGTACATGCCATTGCCTTTCTTTTTTTAGTAAAG
Organism: Porochilus rendahli; assembly: GCA_039654305.1. Lineage (NCBI taxonomy): Eukaryota > Metazoa > Chordata > Actinopteri > Siluriformes > Plotosidae > Porochilus > Porochilus rendahli. Next base: position 18,674,268 of record JBCNYG010000013.1, on the reverse strand, counting down.
TTAAACCTTTGAGATGAGTTGAACCTTTGAGAGAGATTTCAAGATGAAATTAAAACATGTAGACAAAGAGACATGTCTTTGGGGCTAATTATGAGTGCATATAATGAAGCTTTTCTTCACATTTTTTTAACTTCAGCTGTCTAACAAAGCTAGTATCTGGTATGAGGTGTGGTGGTGGATTTAGAATGAAGTCTTAGTAAGTTAAAGTTTTGTAGATGGAACTCATAACGCAGTGCAGCCAGATGACTGCTGGAAAGATTGTTTTAGAGGTGAGGACAAAGGTTTAGGTTAATTTAGTCCTTGAAGGCTCTAGCTCCAAGTGTCAGTTAACAGCTAAAGAAATGTTTGTTTTATTCTTAAAGCAGGCATGGGCATTAAAAGTAATGCACTCTTTAAAAAGTTGAAACATGGCTGATCTTTTCAGCTTGAAAAACAAGATCATTTTACTGTGAGTCCCTGATTTACAACTGACTGTTTATTAATTGTGATTTAAAAACCTGTAATCTGAATCATTAGCTAGATGTACGGGTCCTTTGAATTGCCAAAATAACACATTAGTGTCCATTTCAGTTTCCATCACTTTTTATTCCAACCTCAAGGTTTTTTAATTTGTTTGTTTGTTTGTTTGTTTTATATTGAATACTCAATACACACTCAGTGCTAAGGCCACTTTAATAGAATAATTTTATACACTATCTTAGACTTAGAATTAACTTTATTGATTAAGTCTAAGATAGTGTATAAAAAATTGTTCTATTAAATTGGTCTTAGCACTAAGTGTGTGAGCATGTACTGAGTATTCAATATAAAAAAAACAAACAATCTGATAGTAAAAATAATAAATAAAATGACTTAATTAGGATTAAAGGGTTTCTGTTAACAACTCTATTAACACCAACTAATGCAGTTAGTTTCTTCTTCAACCATGTCAGAAGATGTGTCCTGTGGTGACAGGGGGCCTGCATCAAGTGAAAAAAAAAATATGAATAAATAAAAAATGAAGGACACTGCTGAATTTACTGAAATTCGTGTTCATTGCCTTATTAAAAATTGAAAAGATAGTGGGGGACTCAAGAGATCACAAAAATCAGTGGTAGTAGAAATCTGAAAAAAGTACTTAAGTCTGAGATATCATTTTCACACATGAATAGACCTCCAAACCTGACCTTTACCCTACTGGAAGGTGTTTAAAGTACAAAGAGTGGTTTGACTATTCCAGCTTGCTAGTACAAGATACTTACCTTGTACCTTAGTGAGGTCATCACCCAATTGTGTCTGCCTGCTCACAAGCCAAGCGGCGTACAGCGGACCGCAGGAGATTTCTCCATTTGCGACGGTCTAGGGCAAGCTTCACTCCAGCTGCCAGGTCGAGAGCTCCCCCCAGGAAGAACTTTAGATCATCACCCAGGACCTTCACAAGGTTTTGTCTAGGATGCCTGACACCACGATAAACGTGGGCAGGTGTCCAACCTATTAGATGCTAGGAATATAAGATCTCTGTGAATAATTTATACAACTCTGGACAGAATTAAATGTTGCAATATTGCATATTGTAGTGCCATATGTAGCATACGTGCATCATAATAAAAGCTAAAGTTGATCAAGTGAAAGTTTCTTGAATATACTCAAATTTATCCAGCATTTCCTGTCACAGGATCACAGGAAAAATGAGTGGCACAGTGGTGTAGAGGTTACATCTAGAAGGGCCTGGGATCGAGTCCCGGGCTTGGCCATTTTTATGTGGAGTTTGCATGTTCTCCTCGTGCTGGTGTGCAGTGTTCTCCTTGTGCCTCGTGCAGTTTCCTTTCACAGTTCAAAGACATGCACATTAGGCTTAATTACTGTTCTATCTTGCCCCTAGGTGTGGATGTGAGTGTAAATAGTTGTGTGTATGTGTATAGCCTCTGATGGTCTGGCGAGCTGTTCAGGGTGTACCCTATCTTTGGCCAGTGACCCTAGTAGGAATAAGCAGTTTTTGACAAATAAGAGAAAAGAGAGTGAGATCACAGAAAATAGTATTTTTCTATAGTAAGTTTATGTGTTCTATTTCTAGTCATTTGTTACTAATTTCAACTTTATGCCACTGACAAATAATTTTGATAACAACCTTTATATAACAAAATGAATTCCCAGTAGAACAAGACTAGCCAAATGCTAAGAAATAGACACCCTAATTGTCTTGTACTTGGCTTATTGTAATGCTAAAATAAGAAATACATTCAACTTATGATATATTCACAAAAATGTACCAAGGCTATGTTCTTACACTGCTTAAGCTAATTAATTATAATAAATAATTATAAATAATAATTATGCTAAGCATTAATTAGTAGTACACTTTAGGTTATTAAGATACTTTTATAAAATATTATTCTGGGATATCTTTAAGGATATAATTTGAGGACTAATAGCATTTTCTCATACCACTTAGCACATGTGATATCATCCCATCACACATCATTAACTTCATTTGTCATTTATCAGATACCACATGCAAATTAGTGCTCTTTATTTAGGATCTTAGCAAATATCAGGATTTGAAATTGAATAAAAAATGACAGCTCATTGTGTATCTATTGCTGGAGCTTCTTACAGTAAAGCTCATTCCTTGTCAGCTGACACACAGCTGAGTGTATGAATCTATGACAATGATGTATAACTCACTGTTGTGTGCAGATTAAAATAATCTTCTGGTAGTAAACCTTAATGCAGAGCACAGCTGGCATCATTCACCTCCTTTAATAGTTCTGCACTTAATTATGCAAAAAAAGGAGCTAATAACTGATGCCACACAGCTTGATCTTGATATTTGTTTTTACAAAGTGCACATTGTTGAATTACATCTAAGCATCTGGGCACAAAAACCCGACAGCTCATCAAGTCTTAGAATCATTATTGAATTAAGGTGGCGAATGTCAAACCTGCTCCGGAGCATGCTAATGTGCGTTAATATCCACTAACACTACAGTGCAGTTAAATTTTATTTTTATTTTAGTAACTGCTCTATGCTTAATTAAGGTCATGGTGTTGGTGAAGGTGGAGTACACCTCAACAACTAGCTTGATCACTGCATGGCTGACACATATACACAACCATCCACACTCATATTCATACCTATGGGTCACTGAGAAAGCCCAGTGTGCATGTGTTTGGACAGTGGGAGGAAACTGGAGTGCCAAGGAAAACCACACAAGGTGTTGATTCATTGTATACAACAGCAGGTCTGATGGATTCCAAGCTGCAAGGTTTATATTAAAGCGGCCATAATTATACAAGCATAATAATAAATTAGACAGGAAAGTATGCATATGTCATGTAATATGGTGACGTTTTCAGAGGGTAAGGAGAAGTAATTTAACATTTCTGAAAGGAGTCTCTAGTGTCAGGACTGCAATTGTACATTGTTTTTTTTTTTTCTTAACCACAGTGTAATTTTCTCACTCACTCGCTCACTCACTCACTCACTAGATCGG
>JBCNYG010000013.1:18624904-18637042 GCA_039654305.1 Porochilus rendahli | reverse complement strand
TATATATGTACACACACACAAAAATATAAATGTGAAATGAGAAATAAAGCATGGTGTAAACGTGTGAAGGATTACTGAGAAATATCACACGAGAAGCACGTTTTAAATTATATGTCGGATTTGCGAGTTACTGCGTCCACATAAAATGACTTTTGAAGGGAAATGAGCTCCACATTTCTGGCCGGATTCTCCGCCTACTCACGATATTATTAAGATATCCAGGCGCATGGGACCTTCACAACCACCTGGACTGTAAACAAGTAAACAAGCTGTGTATAAAAAAGAATAAGGCCTTACTCCAAATCACAGACTTTATTCTGCTTCGGCGTGAGAGTTCTGTATGAACCCCCCAAACCCCCCACCCCACCCTGGGTTCCTCTGTTGCTCTGCCAGTGCTCCGGTCTGTGTGTGAGGGTGTAATTACTGAGCCTCAGCCGCTATGCCGTTAACCCTTTCTGAATAAGAGACACCAAAGAACTTTCCTAACAACAGTATGGGGCTACCGAGTGAAGAGAAGAAGTAAAGAAGCAAAAGGGAAGAAACCGTGCAAAGGACGTGGGATTAACCTGTGGGATTAATAAAGTATCTATATATACCCGTCTGTCTGTCTGTCTGTCTGTCTGTCTGTCTACCTTCCTTTCTTTCTGGGACTGAGCATCTTCTTGTTTGTGTGTATTAAATTACAAAACAAGCCATGACGTCTTTGTCTGTTTTTTTTTTGTTTTTTCCCTGCAGCACTTGACCTCACTAATCAAGGCTCAAAGTGAAAATCAGATAGTCCACACCCAGGTCAGGAGTTAAGTCTTTACATGGAAATATAAATGCTCAATAAGAGTGGAAATGACACAGAAATAACAGCTATAGCAACAGTTACCTCAGATGGGTTGGTTATTTTTTAATCAAAATGCCAGAGATTCTATGTGACATTTAGCAAGCTAGCTATAATTTGGATGTTAAGACATATATGTGGAGAGCGGAAATGTCAGAAAACTGTATTAAACATCAATATTTAATTCAGATGTGCTGATCAATTACTATTAAAGGTCAATATGAGTGCAATATGATTTAGCTTGCTAGATTGAAGTATTAAAACCTATAAAAAATATAAATAGCACGAGTGGAAATTACACAAAAAATGTCAGGGGCATCAATAGTTACCTCAGACGTGTTTGGTAATTGCTAAAGAAATAAATAAATAAAAAATAACACGAGAGCTGTTATGAATCAGCTAGCTAGCACGTAGTAATAAAATCGGCATACAAACAATGTAAATGGTAAGTGAGAGTGAAAAGAATACAAACATGTCAAGGACATCAATATTAACCTCAGACGTGTTGAGCAGTTAATTATAAAAGACTCCAGAATATTACAAATTCGGTCTCAGGTTTAGCTAGCTAGCATGCCGAGAGTAAAACATATATGGAAGTGCAAAGTAATATGAGGGGTGTTATGATTTAGCTAGCTAGCATTCAGTAATAAAACCTATGTATAAAAAATGTAAATGATATATGAGAGTGAAAACGGCACCAAAAATGTCCAGAATTTCAATATTTACCTCACATGTGCGTGTTAATGATTAAAAACAGACCCTGTATAAATGTGTAAAATGTAAGAAATTCCCTGTGTAATTTAGACAGTTTGCATCTCGTTGTTAACACTTAAAGGTAGACTGACAGGAAAACTGACAGCAACATTAATATTTACTTCAGAGCTGTTAGTAAAGGTAAAAAAAGAGATTAAAGTCACAAGTAAAATTACACAGCAGGTAAAAGTATCACTGAGTTAGATTCTCTTCAGAGCTTCTCTTTAGCGCTATGCTTAGATATGTCGAGTAACGTCTTAACACTTCACACACACAAAACATTTTTATACTTTTTATACTGCATGTCTATTAGTTTATTTCTTTTAAAATATTTTTGGCCAAAATCTAAAATTAGTTGCCTAGCATGTTTATATGTTTACTGTCTGAAGTCTGAATACTGTCTATTTTTTCTGCTTTAAAATGAACGCATGTAAAATTTGAGCTCTGATAACAACACCACCAACATATTAACCTGCACCACTTTACAAATGGATGTTCGGCTGTTCTGCCGTTGAAAATATCTGTAATATTTAATTTGTTTGTTTGTTTACTTTACTTTGTTTGTTTTGTTAGTTTGTTTGTTTGTTTAGCGCAATACTAAAATAAAAGACTTTCATTTCATGTTTCGCTGCATGAGCTACAAAGCGCTGAAATCAAACATGTCCTGAGGTAAAGAATTAATGTATAATGTGATGACACTTTGTAACATCCCTCGTGTCCACATGATCTCAGACCTGATACCAACCGAACGCCCTGCAAGCCTTTTTGGGTATCGGCGTCTGCCGTACGTGTGTGTATGGTTTGTGTCTGTTCCGAACATGAGATTTTTATTTTGATTCCTATCGGCCCCGTCGTTTCGACCTAGTGAACCATGTCACATGTTTTCAGGAGGCGGAGTTTGGATTTAAGCATGGGAATTTATAAAATACGACAGGAATTCCCCTTTAGCTCAAAACGGCTCTACATTTAACCATCCACGAACTACAGGAAGGAACAAATCCATGGGATCACGTATCTCTTTCTCATGACTTTTACAGGGCCCCCCAAAGTTGTTTTACTAACCCACATGTTTGCTGCTCTCGTTCGCAGAGTTAATGTTCAATGACACTCAACTTCTCTCTCAAGTATTTCCCCCCGTTTCATTTCCCTGGAAAAGAGCTGAGAAAGAGAGCAAGAGAGAGAAAGAGATAGGGAGAGAGTTAGAAAGAGAGAGAGCAAGAGAGGGAGAGAGAGAGAAAGTAAGAAAGAGAGCAAGAGAGGTTGAGAGATAGAAAGAGAGAGAGAGCGAGCGAACACAGCCCCTTATTTGGCCTGAAAGCACACAGCAGGCCTGGAGTGCATGAGAACACATCGACCACACAGAACCAATGCTAATGTTCTGTTTCAATGTTTCGGGGGGCGGGGCTAAATTAGTTTAGGGGGCAGGGCTAGAATTGCATACTTGAACACCATTCGCATCTTTATTTTTAATGAAAGGCATTTTTATTGTTAATAACGTTATAATTATACGCTATTTGTTGTGAAATGTTGGAAACAATCACACAGCTAAATTTATTGTTTTTTTGTTAAACCTTGCTAGCTAGTATGCTAAGCTAAGTACAACTATAAAAAGTACTGTAGCATTTCGTGCTAAGCACATGAATCACTTTATGTTTAGCATAAACAACTTCAACCCGGCAACAAGACACCCACTTTTAACGTAATATCCGCCCTAGACACACCAGGGCATTCGTAATTATAATAACATGGTCAAATAAATAGGAGTGAAATGCATGTTTCATTAAAAAAAAGAATACATTTCACACTTTTCAATTGGTGAAAATTAAAAACAGGATGTTTCAAGCTGCGAAAGAGAGAAAAAAAAGAGGAAAGTAAAAGTTGCAAATGCGGTTGACCTGCAAGAGCCCCGAAAAAAAGGTCAGTAAGTGTGAGGTTTTTTTTGCCTACAACTTTCTCCAACACACACACACACACAGACAAACACACACACACACACACACACACACACACACACACAAAATAAAAATAATAACAACAATAATAATAATAATAAAAAATACCCACAACACCTACCCACTAAGTTTTGAACGGAGTAGTTTGTCTTTTCCTAGTGAACCAATATAGAATGTATTCACTGATAGTGACCCTAAAGTACTTCTGTAAGTCGCTCTGGATAAGTTCGTCTGCAAAATGGTCTAAATGTAAGAATGTGAAGTCGATAACTGTGATGTAGATGACAGTCAAACCATTAAAGATTCCTGTAGGATCTAAATTAATGTGGACCTATTTTTAGGTCAATGCTGTTGCTCAGGGTACCATATTTTTTAAGGCTATTTTCAAACAAATAGTGAAACCCTTAGGATTTTTACATTTTTAGCGTTCGGAGATGACCCGCAATTAACCTTCTCCCATGAAATGCATAAATTTTATCCAAAATCATTAAAAATATTGGATGTTCAGAGAGCAATCTTCAGCACACAGCCGCCGCCAGGGGCAAATAAAGGGATTGTGACATCGATGGCGCAATACCCTGGGACAGATTTTTTAAAATTACTTTATTATTATTTTTTTTTAACTGAAAAATTATAACATAATTTAGAATATATTCTGTTTATTTCTCTAACAATTGGCTTAGTTGTTGCAATGAATCATGGTGTAAATGGTGTAAACAGAGACAAGCAGGACAAGCTGATATGATCTCCCCTTTTTAGTCAAAAACATAGTTACAAATTCTACATTATTCATTTTATTACCTTTATGAATAGGATATGCACTTTTTTTTTTTTTACATTTTATGATCACAAATTGCTCCAAAGATATAGCTGGCAGAACGTGTTTCCTGCCATGACTTTATTGCCATGAAAATGTCCCCATTACTCAATATTCTCACCAATACACAATTTGGAGGAGCCAGAATGTAGACCTGGAAAAAATAACACACAATAACACCTGGAGGAAATAACACACAAGCACTGGCAGAATACACAAACTCTACAAAGACAGGTTTGAATACAGAACCTTCTTGCCTCTTTCATGCATCCCCACTTTTATGGATAATCCACATTGTTTTAATACTTTGTATATTTTTTAAATGTGTAATAATGCTTGCAGCATGTTTGTTATATTCTGAAATCAATTGATTACTGGTCTGATAAATGGGACGTGATTGAAAGTGTAATATTTCATAGTTACACTGCTGGGATTGATTTTGTTTCAGTCTGTATAATAGTTTGCTACTTTGCTGCCAGACTGAATTTAGATGGGCACACACTTACACTTTGTGTTGTATTTATTCAGCAGAGCTATGGTGTGTGATTTTCTGTACTCCCAAATGCAGATGGTTTCAGAATTAAGTCAGGGGACCTCAAGGGTGAAAATTAGAATCCCTAGCATAAAACGAAAACTGCAATCACCACACAGTAACTTAAGAAACTTTCTCCAGCACATCCCAAAGCTTCTCACTAGGGTGAGGGTCAAGACTCTGTGGTGACAATTCATGTGTGAAATGGTTCCTCGTGCTCTCTGAATCATTCTTTGACTATTTGAACCCTAAAATTTACTAGTGCTATCAGGAAAGGAAAAACTCCATTGATGTAAAAACCTGGCTAAGTACGTGAAGGTTGTTGGTTGACTTCGTTTTATGGCCATATAAAATTGCTGAGCCTCGACCTGACGAACTGAAGCAACCCCAGATCATAACACTGTCTTTAGAGGCTTGTACAGTGGACACTATGCATGATGGGTATATTGCTTCATATGCTTTCCTTCTTTTGTTGGCACACCCGTTGCTCTGAAACAGGGTAAACTTGGACACATCAGCTCACGACCTTTTCTACTGATCCTTAAGCTTCCCAGAAACTGATGTGTTTTATTCTGATTATTTTCACTGACAAGCAGTTTAGTACAACACAGCTGTTTAGGCCCAATCCTGTGATTTCTTGTCGCATTGTGTGTGTGGAAATGTTCTTACTTTTATCATTAAGCATAGTCGTAATTTCCACTGTACAGTTCATCTTCAGTCAAGATATTTCTAGCACACATTTCTAGCATGAATTTTACAGTACAGGACGTTTGTTTCAGGTTTTAAAAATGCCAGCTGAAACATTTTAATTACTACAGTAATGATTCAATCAAAGGCTCTTGCCTTTTTGCTCAGTTAAATCAATGTGGTGAGTTTTTTTGGGGATGTACAATGCAAAAATTAAATATCAGCACACAGACCACAACACTGTATTAACAAATTTACATTTTAAAAAACACTATAACACAATAATTCATAAAAGTCAAGTGGAGCTTTATAAAAGACATGATGCTGATATTTTGAATATTTAATGAATTAATTGTACAACATAAAAAACGAGTAGACAACATAAAAAATTTGAATAACAAACATTGGACAACTACACAACACTGATGATTTCATTGAAATAAATATATGAATTAGCAATATATTCCTATTTGTAACCATTTAATGGTCAATTCACCTTCATGACCCTGATTTTGATTCCAGGATCATACTTATCCTCAAGTCTACATTGCATACTGAAGCTGTAAAATTATTATCCTCAGTAAATTCATTATTTTAAAGTGTCTCACAGACTTGGTCTAATCATAAAGTGCTTGCCTATTCAACTACATACAAGCAATAAACAGCAAGAAAATATATATTCAACACAACTTACATACATTACAGCTGAAACAGCAATGTCTGCTCCATTTGTGACATACTTCTTTGTGTGTTAAAGCTGAATAAGAATACATTTGACTTCATTTGACAAAATATTTTAACAAAGATTGACTCAAGAAATGGAGCTAGAACAATATTGATCAGAATTGGACATGCGTTTTGGATGCTTTGATGCTGTCTTTGACGTATTATTTCTGCTAGGAAGGAGGGGAGCCCATTTCTGATTAGAGCCCTTTAACATTATTATTATTATATAATTTTTTAATAAATAATTTTTTAAATTAAAAAATTACATGATTTGAAAAAGTTGCAAACCATGAACTCTACGTCAGCATTTGGCTTGCATGGTTCCGAATGATAATTACCAATGATTGTTTTTTTTAAGCCATAAAATACAAATTTTGATAAAAATGGTACTTTTGTTGATATGAATATCTGCACTGGTGTAATTCATCCATCACAGTACACTCATATAATTTTACATATTTACAATGGTTCACATTAAAAAAAACACACACATTTAAGTGTGTAGAACCTCTTTAAAACACCTATAACTAGAATGTCTATGTAAAGTTATCGAACTGTAGTGAATATGGTATGCAATGCATACACGTCCCTGAAATACTAAAGGTTTGTATGTAAAGGGAAAAAACCAACAAGCAAACAAACAAAAAAATACATATACAGACACATTTAAAAGTAACTTAAATTCCAAAGTCTATGGTGGACTATGTCAAAATGGAAGCTCGTATCTTAAGGTGGAAAGTGCATTGACACAGGGCGTTGCCAGTACATTTGAATTATATTGTATGTGCAAAGCAATTTACCTAAACGTCACTTAAAGGACAAAAACTGTGTGCACAAATAAACATAGCCAAAAGGTAGGAATTACATTTCAGAAGCTAAAATTGTACTATTTTATTATGCCTTAATAAAGAGAAAGTTTAGTATAATTATGCTACAACTGCAATCTGAATGTAAAATTATGATAGTATTTGGTTAAATTTGGATTCATCAAAGATATGCACTGTTGTTTCAATACTGAAGACATTTAAATAGTCTTTGAAAAGTTACCATGTTTACACTCTGATTCATTTATTTATATTGCACTTGTAGATTATTTCAATCTGTCTCGTTAGTCTTTATCGATTTCAAATTCAGTTTATTCCTCCAGAGATCCAGAGACTTCTGCAATTCCTGCAATTTGAACTCACCTTACAAATGATGTAATTTACATTCATAGATTCATGCAATTTATCCCACCGAACACAACCCTTTTTAAAAATGATCGTAGTAAATAAGGGCACTACACTCTCTACAGCAATAAATTGTTATTGCACTTAACATTATGAGATGATGTGGTGACAAAATTTCACCATAGATTTTGGAGTCACTATAGTCACTATATGAAAAAGACATGGGAGAAAACAATAAAATACAAATTAGGGACTTATGAAACTGATCCTTGGATGCCATTTTGTGTTATGAAGAAATATGAAGGCTATCCAAACATCAGTTTAATCAGTTACCCCAGTAACACCTTGTAAGACCAAGTGTACATTTAAGTTTTATGCTGAAATTTATTTCAAAAGCTCTATTTTGTAGTTTTGAAATTAGTAACAGCTAAAGACTGACATAATGACTTATTTAAGCTATTACAAATCATTATAGACTTTTTATTCATAATTAGTAAAAATGCTAGGTGACTCAAAGTTAATATGATGTATTCAGTCTCTGTGAAAGATGGCGTTATTTGAAGTGTATTAATATTGGATAATGTACAAGTAAAATTTTATACCATATTAAAATACACATAATGCTTCTTTTTCTTTTATATAATAGACTCTAATCAACAAAATAACATTATTTTCCCAATGCACATCTATAGGAAGCTATTATTCAGCATATATTTCTGTCTCAGGTCTGATCTCAGAGTGAAGAAAGCGTCCTGTCCCCATAGATGTAGAATACATTCTGTTTCTATGAGGCGGCATGCAGCCATAGTTTGGAAAAATGCCATGTACCTTGGGTTGCAAAGACACATAGCCATCCACGTAATCATTACGAGATGGTGCAAACATGCTACGAGTCCTTGGCCTGCACTGAATAGGATGTGAGAACCTATGTTCATGCTCCATCATCATTTTGGCATGTCTGGGTTGTCGATGACTTTTCATGCTCTGTGACCTTGCTGATCTCTGCAAGTCACGTCCCTTAACCCAAGCATATTGAAGGTCCTCCTTAGGATGACTGCTGTGGATCCTAATTACCTTATCCTGGCTGTGAAGTCGAGCACTACTGTGCTCAGAAGTATCAGTGTGTTTAAAATCAGGGCAGCTGTATTCTTTATGCAATGTTAGCTTACGAGGCTGTGGCAAGGCCTCTGGCATATGCTGTGTGTAGCTCTGCATAGACCGACTTTGCTTCATCCTCACAGCAGGATTGGTACTGTGCCCACTCCTCTGTTTCTCTGTCTGGTTGGGAAGGAGTACATTAGGCTCAGATAGTGGGTGTTCAGGGGAGTAATGAGACACCATGGTAACTCTGTATTTCCCATCAGCCCCTTCAGTAGAAATAAGTAGATCTTTGGTTGAATCGGATTTAGTCCTATTGTGCATTGTTTCTTGGCCCCTGTGGCTCTCTTTTTGAAGTTGGGTCTGGGGGACCACATTTTGTAGTCTCGTCTCTATTTTTCCTTGTCTAACAGATGGACTGAAACGTCGATCTAAATATCCAGCATCCAAACCCTCATACAGACCAGCATTTCTTGTTCTTGGATATAGGCCAGTGCCTTGTTTTATAAAACTAGCTTCTCTGCTTATAGGCATGATGATGGGGCTGTGATAGTTCTCAGTTTGGCTCACCACTCTACCAGGATAGGTAGGCCGCCTAAGGAGGGTGTAGGACTTGCCATATCCACGATTGCTTACGCGATACTGATCCAGGTTGTTATACTGCACTCCTGAATAGGGCCTGTACCTATATTGTACTTTACCATCCTCAAAATAAGGCCTTACTTGGTGGATATCTGAAAGAACCGGTCTGTGGTAAGTACTGTTCTGGTAAGTAGGATGCGAGAAGAAAAACGTATCCTCAGGTGGTGTATGCATGGAGCGCACCCTACGAATGGTGGGATACACAGATGCACCATCCATTGGTGGGTATCTAGGACCACCATGTCTGTACATAAAGCTAGGAGAGTGTTCATTTCTTTTTTGTGTCTTGTATTTAATTGACTGATGGAAGGACCTTGGTGCCAGGGTGTTATATTGGTCCTTGGAGAAGATCTCAGCTTGGTTCTGCATGTAATCAGGTTGAAAAGAACCGGCCTGTCCAAAAGAACCTGACCAGTAAGCTGGACCTGATGGCCTTGGCAATTCATCTTTGGGGCTGCACTGGTAAGTTGAAGTCAAAGGCGAATCTGGAGATTGTGGAAGAGCATCTTGCACTGAGGCTGGCATAGAAGCTTCAGCTAATATTACACGGAAATTGGAGGCATTGGCAGCTTGCTTGTTCAGGAGCGATGCCCTGGCTGACTGACTATTAGTGGTATGAAGTGTTGTGTCCGTCTCTGCGAAAGAAGGCTTCTGGTTCTTGTATGAATCCATCTCAGAGATTTTGTCTGGGCTACCACCATCTGTACCAACTCCAACATGGCGAACATTTTCTCTAATGGGTGCATGGCTTTCAACATCCTGCTCAGGATCTATACTTTTAACAGCGGGTAAATCCTGGGAGGGCAAATTTGCTTCATGACTTTCAGCAGAAACATCACCTCCATCGGAGTAGCTACGTCCACTCTCACTGCCATGACATGCGCAGGTGCTTTGCAGGCTGCCGGCATCAGTGTAACTTCCAGCGGAGATTTCACTTGAAGGTTTTCCAAAGGTTTTGCAGGTGCCACAGCAATTTCCTCTACTGGTGGATGATGTTTGCACTTGTGGAGGTTTTGGAGCCCACTGCAGTAGAGAAAGTGGGTCCAGGTGGTGATTTGGAGAAACAGGAGTTGGGGGTTCCGAACTCCCCCGCTTCCTTAGCGAAGTGGCTTGCTGCGCTGATTCAGCCAAGGCCAGAGCCAGCATACGGGCAGCACTCTTTGTAGCAAACTGGGAGGTTATTAGAGACACTGATCTCACCAGCCCTGGAGTGCAGTCAAATGTCACGGCACCTAAAAATGGAGAGAAACATTGAATGAGGAGATAGCACATCTCATTTCATAGAAACAAAAAAATACAGAAAACAAATAATCACCTGAGAGGTAAATCGCTTGTTATGCCACCAATCACAATGAATTGTAGGAAAAAATGAAAATGATTACTTTTTTGTAAATATTAAATGGCAAAGGCCTTTAAACTTACCTGATTCTGTCTGTTTTACTGGTCTTGTTTCCTCACTGTGAGTTTCATCAAGGCTTTCAGCCTCTGTCAAGATTAAGGAGGAAGGCTTGTTTTGGCAATTCCGTCCCCATGTTGACGCGCTAGGCTTAACCTGGGGTGATATCACATCAATGGGAGGCACAGACAGAGTTTTCATCTCTAATGTAACCTCTGGTTTCTGGTTGAGAACGACTGTAGCAGTCTGAGAGGACTTCAGTTCTTCTTGAGATGTAACAGTTGCTGCAAATTTTGCTGAAATTAAACGCTTATGATTTGTGTCCTCTAAAACTGTTGGGATTGCATCAGGTGGTCCTGTAGGAATGACTTTTTTAAAGGTTTCCGATTCACAGGAACTGCCTCCAGTCTTCCGTCTGCTGCCTCTTTTTCTTTCTTCAGACATGGAAACTTCAACTGGTGTACTGCTTTGAAAGGAAATTAGGTCAAAGTCTAAAGGAGCCTTGCCAATAACAGTATCAGCAGAGTGAGGTGTTGATATAAGAGCAGGCACACATGTGGTGGTTAAAAGTGTGTCTTTCCTGTCTTTACAGCTTAACTGAGAATCCCTGTGGACACGGTTGTTTAGCAGCTCTTCATTGAAGGAAGTGGACAAGGCAACACTAGTGGAACGAGGCCTTCGTGCCTGATACATTGCTGATCCACCTAAAGTAGGAAACATGTTAGTTTACACTGATATAGAACAGATATCAAATGTCAGACACATTATTTGTAGAAAAGGAATGAACTGAACAAAATAGCACTTTACCCTCAAGATTAATTGATGACAAAGATTCCTCACTTTTAGATGATCGTAATGTTCTAGTATCTCCTCTACCACCTGGAAAAACAAATCAAGTCTATGTCATTATGCTTTACAATTACTATGATGCTAAAGAATTACAGAATAAGAGTCACGTAAAATTCCAAAATTGTACATTGATAAACTTGTCATAGATATCATTCACCCTATCTAGGTTTCTTTCTTATTATTATTTGCCTACCTCATCTCATATGCAATGGTCATTGCAATTAGTTACTTAATTACATGTATATTTTTTTTAATTACTTGCTTCAACCTAGTGGAATAACTATTTATTATCCTTTATTTTGCCATATTGCTACTTTATAATGTGACACTGTCTGCTTCTTTTTTTCAATACCACAATCCTTAGTTATTTTCTCTTAGCATTCTTACTTTCATCAAAAGTAATTTTTTACATCATGCTTTTTGTTTACCCATCAATATTCACAGTTAAGTTTAGACAGGCTTTATCACACAGTCTCAGTTATTTGTATAAATTGCACTTTTTCTTTGTCATCTGTAACTGACAGGGAACACGACACTACAGTGACATTTGAAAGTAAACAGACGCCAGCATTTTGAATTGATTTATACATACATATACATAATAGCCAAGATGATGGGGATACCTCACAGCAGTACTCCGACTCACTTAGAGCTTTTCTACAACAGTTCCTTGCAACAGGGATTACTG
>JBCNYG010000013.1:18612857-18624096 GCA_039654305.1 Porochilus rendahli | reverse complement strand
AGTCTTCTTGACAGTCCAAAGACACCTGTCAGAGAGCCCATGCCAACCTGAGCAGGATGCTGTTGATTCCTCGCCTTTACTGGTGAACAACACTCAGTTGACCGAGGCAAGAAGAATCCCAAGGTTCTGCTCAAAAACCACCCTCAGACTGACCCACCATACAGTCAGACAACTAGTTTGTTCCTAGTGAACAGCTAGTTGCTATAAATTATTTATTTACTGGAATCTAAAATTAAAAAATAGTAATAAATTAACAATTTCGGTGAGTTTCACAAATAAAACTAAAAAAAGGTGCCTATTTTCCTTTTATATGTTTCTGTTAATAATGCATTGCACATAAGATTATTTGTATATGATCAGGAAGCAAAAGAAAATGTTTGGTACCTAATTGAGCACAGCCTATTAAATATGTAAGAAAAGTCCTACCTGGGAGTGCATGTGATGTCTTCATGTTATTGGGCTCACTGGGATGACGACGGAGCTTGCGCTTGGCTGTCGAAGAGGATTTTGCCATACTAAAGAATGAACGCCAACTTGCAACAGGAGACTTCTTTACCTTTGTCTGGGGCTTCTTTCTATGAGGACATAGAATATTATAAACCGGTTAATCCTACTAGGGTCACGGGAATATACCGTCTCTGGGAACATGCTGAGTACACCAGACGTGCTAACCATTATGGCAAAAATAAATAATTAAATAAAAAACATGAATACAAATTTCTGCATTTTCATAGCAATGCATGGTCTCACCTTTCCATGGGAAACTCGATGACTGTATGAAATTTTCCACGCAGGGCAGCAGGACCCTCTCCCACCTCAATGTACTTGCTTTCAGGGGAGACAGGAGAGGCAAGCTGGGCCTGAGTGCGGGCTTGTGCCTCTTCTAGAGACAGCAGCTTCGTGGATGGTGAGCACACTAGTAGAGACTTTGGCCGGGACAGAGTGGTATGTGCTATGAAATCAGATTGCAGAAAAATCAAATAATAACCCAGATGAAAATTATGATTAGCAATGTGTTGCTAAACATTTGATGCTGGAACTTGAGCACTGAGTGTTTCATTACCTGTGCTTTCACGGATCAGAGTGCTGAGTTTGTGGCTGAAGAGGACATCGACGTGATTGAGAATGAACTCCACAACCACTGACTGAATGCGTACCTCCATAAAGGCAGATGTGCCACTGAAGCAGGCTGACTCTATTTGTTTTGACCTAGAATGCCCAGGAATATTTAAAACATTGAAGAATTTGTTTCAGTTATGTTTATAAAGATTCAGTTGGAATCTCCAACAACAGATATTCTAAAATATTTCTCCCAATTCCACAAGTATTCATTAATAGAGAAAACTCACAGTGTTGCTGAAGCTACAACAAGTGTTACTGCAAGTACAATCTATATAGAGTTTATTGCACTGGATGTTTGAGACTTTTTTATACTTTTTATTTTTTTATTTTTATACTTTCTGAATTGCTGTGACTGCACATTAAGATTACTTTAATCAGAAGAACATCAGAAATAATAAGCCTGTAAGCCTGCAATGCTGGTAATATAAATTTTTCTTTCATTGTATTTCTTCAAATGTATTTAACATTATTAAAAGGTAACAGAGGTAAGTGATGAGGACCATCTAAACATCCATGCATTCATTTGCACCACTGAGCAAAAAAATAGAACTCCCTTCTAAATATCATAAGTGGAAACAAGATCATTTCAACCAATATAAACTAACATCTGAATCAATCTTTGGCATTTAAACCACATAATTACTAATTAGGGATGTTCTGCAGGATCCAATACTTACATCTGGAGAATTAATTTTATTGAATTTAATTTTTGAAAATTTATGTTTACTTGTTTTTAGCGTTGGGTGAACAAAAGCCACAACAAAATGTGTTTTTTCTCAGGTACTTTCATACCATTCTGTTGAACTAAGTTGCCAAGTTTATTAATGTTAACCAGTGCAGTTAATAATGCAAAAAATATATTAAAATAATAATAATAATAAAAAGCTTTACCCTAAACTCTGATTGCAAATCAATTAATATACACAGTCTAAAAGAAAACTACCTGAGGAGATTTGGAGCCCAGACAATTGCCAAATTCTTGCAGTGCATGTTGGTGACTTGACTAAAGGTCGCCATCCGAGCCAAGTGCCTCATAAGAAACTCAAGAGTTCTGGCAAAAACAATAACAAAAAATAGGTTTGTTTAAATTTGTACCATCTATAGGTTTATATAATGAGATCTATTTTGCAGTTTGGATTATATACAAGGTATATATTACACTTGCTGAACATTTATCATACAAGGTATATAAACCAAACCTCTGCTTATACAGATTAAGCTGCAGTAGTATTTATTTGTCACCAGAGGGTGCTGTGAACCAAACAAACCTGTAGTGTGGCGGAGGCAACTGCTGAATTACGTCATGGATTTTGACCACCCTTTCATCATCTGTAGCACCTGACACTGCTTCCTATAAAAACACATGCAGGCATGCACACAAACAAACAAGTACTTATAATGCAATCTCAGTAGATGGTTATGATCTTAAATGTCCAATTCTTTACGCTTACTGAAAATTTATCATAAAGCTGGTAGGTGAGCAAGGGATTCGGAAGTTCGCGGAAATAGAGCTTGCACAAGGACCCTACAGAATGGATGTCCTGGATATATGTGTCCTTCGTGAGGTCTGGAATGTGTTCCGAGTCAAACTCATGCCTAAGGAAACAGTACAGGATGCAACTTTTATTAATGTATATTCATTTAATTTATATTGTAATATACTTCCACAACTGATTGACCCATTTATTTATTTTTTTTGTTCCCACAGATGCATGCAATTCATCAGTTAATGGATGATGGATGGATGAATGCTCTAAATCTGACAGGGCAGTTGTCTGTTTGTGAGTGAGCAAGGCTGTTGAGAAATGACAGACTGCTAAACTGTAAATGAGAACAGAAACTACTTTGTCTCTCAGATGTTCCACAACATTAACTAAAAACTCTTAAAATGTACAAAGTGTAGTTTATTAATAAATCGACACTACTATCATTGGCAAATCACTTTGTTATAAACAGAATAACACACTCCTGCCTGTGCTTTTTTGATGAAAATAATGAACTCCTAACTCATGCTGCTTCACACTCCTGTGGTGTGCGTTATTTTTGTATAACAGCACAGCCTGGAGAGTGCTATTCCCTATGTTGGTGTCAGGGCACAATTCATTTAGAAGTAAAAAAAAAAACCAAACATGTTCATTGTTTTAGGTGTCCATGACTGACACAGAAAAGAAGTTCTTCTTACCGTAGCTTCTGAATGTTAGAGGAAATTCCAGACAAGCGGTAAATACCATCTACAACCCCGTGTTTTTCAATAAACTCAGTGCAGCTCTTGATGACTTGAGGAACTAGAGCAGAGAAATACATTGATATGAACACT
The DNA here is from genome assembly GCA_039654305.1 of Porochilus rendahli. Lineage (NCBI taxonomy): Eukaryota > Metazoa > Chordata > Actinopteri > Siluriformes > Plotosidae > Porochilus > Porochilus rendahli. Next base: position 18,620,657 of record JBCNYG010000013.1, on the reverse strand, counting down.
ATTAACATTATTTAGCCTTTTTCCCGGAATTATTTCCCCTGCACTTACCATCATGACATGAATTGAGGAGGTGTTCCCCCAGGTCACATCCAAAAACCCTCTCCCTTAGGATGCCTTTCTGCTTTAGCTTCTGCTTCGTAGGCCTTGACTTCATAAACGTACGCAGGAATGTGATCAGCTTTCCATGCTTATTAGACACTAAAAAACATTAAAAGTACACCCTTAATTGCTCAGTTGTGTTAAAAAAAATGATAACTATAAGTCCCCAAATTGTCTGCCAAATGCTGTAAGGTCGAGCGTTCAAGCCCCTCTGTCAGTGGGTTATCATTGCTGTCTCCCCACTGCACCTAACTGGGTCAAAGGCGAGCCATGACTTTTACTGTCCCTGTTGAGAGGCATTTAAAAGAACTATTGCTGACTTTCGTAAAGAGCGTTTCTGCCCTGCAATGGCCAGGGTGTACTCTGCCCTCGCCCAGATTCGGCTGACATGGGCACCAGCCTTCCTGCAAGCCTAATTATGATTAAGTGGTTCAGAAAATAAATGACTAAACTTGGTAATAGGACTAACGCCTGGATCTTATTAGACAATTAGAAGTTAGACAGAGCATGCGTGTGTCTGAGTACACAGAAAATGCGAAAGGACAATGAACTTTTGCTCCATCATTCCTTCATTTCTTATATTGCTTATTCAATTTTAGATAAAAAAATACCTGGTTTTGGTAGTGAACCGGTCACATTTGGAGGAACTTTTTCACTGATCAGTTCTACACACTCACGAGGGAAAAATCCGACCTGCAAAAACAATAACAGATTATTGCGATAATATATATTGTCAATTAAAAACAGTGAGTATAGTCACATCTAATATTTCTTATTTGGGTACTACACGGAAATGGCATGATCTGATTGTTTCACTATCTCGAAATAATAAGCCATAGTGAAAGGTGGTGAAAAGAAATTCAATCCTTCAAGGAGCCATGCTACTCTTATAACTCCTCTCAACAAAGATATCTATAGTTAGCTCTGCTTTATGGCATTGCCTTAAATCTGTATAATCTTATAGTGGAGTAAAGCTCCATACTTTAGAGAGTATGCACTGACTTGACTTTCAGCATTGTATGATTTTGACCATATTCATGATATTTGAATCACACTGTATTATCATATAATAAAGAGAAAAAAAGACAAGATAAAACACTCACTCATCACTCATTTGCTGAACACGTAATCCTATTATTAGGGTCGTGGAAGGCTGGAGCCTATTTTAGCCAACACTGGGAGGGTACACCCTGAACACCTTACCAAACCATCACAGAGCCAACACACACACAATCATTCACCCTCACACTCACACCTAGGGGAAATTTGAAACAGCCAATTTGAAACAGGAAACTGGAGTACCTGAAGGAAGCCCATGGAAGCAAAGGGACACCATACAAACTCCACACAGAAACACCCAATCCCGGGCCCCAAACCCAGGACCTTTTTGCTGTAAGGCAGACATGCCAACCACTACACCACTGTGCTGCTTCAAGACAACCTTTACTCAGAGACACACATCCAAATTCCTAGAATTGCCAAATCAACCTATTACAGTTTAAACACTAAAAGTTCCCCACCTTAAAGCCATGTTTGCCTCTCCACCATCCAGTGTCTTCCTTTGGAGGCATGTCAATGACTGAAACTATGTCTCCAACCTAAAACAAGAAAAGAGACGCATCGTACTAAGTGACAAAAGGTCAAATGGCAGTACAAAACTTAAACTTTATAAAAACATCACCTCGAAAGAGAGCTCATCAGCAGCCTGGGCAATATAGCGTTTAATGACATGGGCAGCAGCAACAGCTGGAACATTAATGGAGGACTCATCATGGATCAGTAGGCGGTTTCCTTTATTATCAATCTGAGTGAAGCAAAATTTGGGTAAATATACAGAAGGATGAGAAAGATATGATCTAATTTTGTGGAACAAAAATAGAAACAGGTACAGACATTTCAATCATCTAAAACAACTGGGATATATGTAAGGCAATTGGGGGAAAACCTTGTGTTTTCCTGCTTGCACCATGTTTACATGGGTTTCCTCCATGTATTCTGGTTTCCTTTCGAAGTACACTGACATTCACATTTGGTCAACTGGTTACTCTACATTGCCAATAGATGTAAATGTGACTGTAAATAGTTGTTACTGTCTGTGTTATAACTCCATTAGTGACCTGTGTGGGGTGTACCCCACATCATGATCAGAATCATGTTGCGAGCTGCAGATTTCCACACAACCCTGATAGATAAGCATTTTCGATGTGAAGGATGGATGAATGTTTTCGTGGGTCCATGAGTAGCACTGCCACTATTGCAGATAATGGTCTCAAACTTCTGTCTGTGTGTTTCTTGGCAGGCTCTTCACTTGGGATTCCTCCCTGTTTTGTTTTCTAAAACAAACCAGTATGCAGATTGGCTGCTCTGCATTACCTAAAAGTGTGAATGAATATTAAATGTGCATGTGCATTACTCATATCCTATCTGATAAGAAAATTTCCCCCCTTGTGCCCAGTGTTCCCAGGATAGGCTCCAGTCTATCATGACCCAGGCCAGGATAAATCAGTTACTTAAGATGGATAAATGAAGGTATATGAGAGTATATCATACCACTTCTGCACTTCCCTTAGAGTGAGTTCAAATTTGCATCCCCTGAGACTAAGTGGTTATGAGTTAATGTGATGTTTAAAGACTCAACTGTGTTAGATTTAGAGTTTAATGTCAGCAGAGGAATGAGTTGTGTGCTTGTGTGTACTGGTATATGCTCTACTGGAAAACTGCTTTAATATATATATGGTTATATATATATAGTTATATATATATAGTTATGTATGTATTGTGTTCACCATTCTGAGATAACCCTGGTGGGGTTTGTCAGCCCTGCCTCTTTTCCCTCATCAAGCCAGTTCTGTGGCTAACCACCATGCCAGACTGTCACACACTGTATAAGTCACTCATGTTACGTTAATTGTAATCCTGAATTCAGTTGAAGTTCACAGCAGTTCAAATGAACAAAAGGCAGGGATTTCTTGGTCAAACCATCAAATGCTGCTCAACAAAGGAGCACTTAAACAGGTTTCCATTACACGCTGTTTGTAAGATGACTAATCATTGAGAAGGTTCTAGTTCTTACAGTTTTACAGTATACATCGGTTTTCTGTTAAGTTCATGTAACTTTATCCTAACCACCAAAATATGCAATGTACTTTTGCAAAATTGCTCAGTAGGTCATTATGAAGAGAGCAGTATATTTTCCACTAACACTGCTGGCTAAATACAGTTGCGTTGAACAATAGTCTGGTAGCTGTATTATGTTAGTGAAAGCCACATTTATACAGATACACAGGTTCTTTGTACCCATCAACTGACTAATGTTACAAGAGAAGATGGGTGATTGCTTTAGCTCTTGTACACAAAGCACATCTGTAACTCAGTAATAAATAAAAAGGATTAAAAGAAGAGAGGAACTGACTGAGCCATTGGTGCATACTTTACCTCCATCCATGTCAGGGCAGGCCCACAGTTTATCTTGTTGTCAGCGATGGTTGAGAGGCGGGAAAGATATGCAGTAAGCATCTGGGAAAGTGGCTGAGAAAGCAGGAGGAAGAAGGGATTAAAAGAGGAAGTAATGCATTTCTCAATTGCACAAAAAAGCTGACCCACTATACATCCTAATGAATCAGCCTCTTAGACCTCACTTCATTAAAAAACTTGTACGAGATGTTATCAGTGTGTCTTTTTCCCTCTCTTGTAAGACAGCGCTAATCTGATGGGTTGTCCCAAGGACAGGTTTTAAATTTATTTGCTTGTCTGTCTTCATGCAAATTACAGAACCGTGAGAATTCTTGATTATTTTTCCATAATCAGCATGAAGGAATCAGAGGATTTGATCTCAAACAAGTAGAAAAGTATACTGTAGGTTGACATGCATAATGAACTATAATAGAAACTATATATTTAATCACAAGAAAAGCATTTTGGGTGGCACAGTGGTGTAGTGGTAAGCACGTCCACCACATAGAAATAAAGTCCTAAATTCGAATGTCATGTGGAGTTTGCATATTCTCCTTGTGCTTGTGTGGGTTTCCTCTAGGTACTCGGGTTTCCTCCCACAGTCCAAAGATATGCACATTAGGTTAATTCCAAATTGCCCCTAGGTGTGAATGTGAGTGTGAATGGTTGTGTGTGTGTCCTGTGACGGTCTTTATTATGAGTGTATATCATTTTGCTTTCAAAAGAACAAAAATCTCAATAAGTTTAAAAGGAAGTACCTGTTGAATACATGCCTGATTTATTTGTGCATGCAAACAACACATGTACTTGTGATTTAATAACGTGGTCTTGACATGTCATGTCACTCAGCACCACATTAAAAAAGCATGTGTATTTTGTATTCACCAGGAATACACAAACAAATCAGTCATGTTTGGAGTCATTTAATAAAATGCTGGGTCATAAAAACATTACAAATACACCTCACTGTTATTCCCTTTAAGTTTTTTTGGAATTGGAATTCTTTTAATCTTGTTCTCATCTAATGGGATTTTAACTTCACAAATATTATATTGTAGAGACCAGTTACCTTGTGTTACTCTTATACTTACAGTACGTTTTTTTTTGTTGTTGTTTATTTGAACATACAATGAAAAGTAAGAAAAACAAATCGTTATGTTTCCAATTTTGTATTCTCATTTAAATATGTAAATATGATTGATGCATGAAGTACTATTAATTTCACAGCAAGCAAAGCTCGTACCAAGAAACAACATAGTAGAGGATACCTGTGATTTAACTTTCAGGTTTTCAAATCGAGGAAGCTCTGTGAGCCGAGAAAACCTCCTGTCATATATACAGAGATGAAGATGCTTGTCGAGTACACGAAAGTCTTCATATGACCGCCTCACAATCCACTTCTTTCCCTGTCAGACAGAGAAAGGAATATCACAATGAAGCATTGTACAATTCACAGCATCTAGAACAAATAGCAGAGATCATAGCATTTTAAAGGCTCTGCATTGTGCCTATACACTAAACACTAAATCAACCCAGTCTATTATGAAAATCCATTGATGTGGCTTTGTTTTGTTAAAAAAATAAGTTTTATAGGTAGGGCAGGAAATTTTGGTGATGTCAAATGAATAGTATGCTATATATTGAAAGTATCGGTCCATCATTTGTGCGAGTGTACAATATATACAATATATACATTGTACTATATAAGCAATGATCTAAAGCCACATTCACACAGGAAGCATTGAACGACAAGCAACCAAGCAAAATTAATCACCAGAGAAGTGATGAGAAATTTTCTCAAGTGTATGCAGGGTGGGTAGCTAGGAAGTTCAACTGAACTGAACTTTCACAAGAGTGATTTGAGCGATTACCAATCAGAGCTAAAGATGCTGCTCAACAGTGAGCTCCCCAAAATCTCCAATTTCCAATTCGCTTCTTCAGCCGGCTTGTGCACCTGAACTGGAGCTATTGTACTTACTTTAAGTTTCCTGTTCTCTCTGAGATGAAGTGTTATTTGTTATACTCCAGTTTTCTCCCACATTCCAAATGCATGCACATTAGGTCAGGCGGCTATTTTATTTCCCACAGGTGTGAATGTGAATGTAAGGGTGAATGGTTGTTTCAGACTCTGTAACTTCCTTGCAATATGTGGACTAGTGAACTCTTCAGGGTATCCCCCTGTTTCTTCCCCTGTTCATAAATTCAATGAGGCAACAGCCTCACCTGACCCTTTACCTGAACCTGACGGAAAAGCAGCACAGGTAATGGATAGATGGAATCGGACAAAATATGAAACTGTTGGTCAAAAATTATGGTTCATGGTTCTAAATAATAAAGGTGTGAGGCCTCTACTAATAATGACATATGACTAATATTTACAGATGCAAAGATCTGATCATATCTGATGCACACATATTTAACCAGTACAATCAGATCAGTGCCTACCATCTTACAACCTTACCATCTCTACTCTGAACTGTGGATGTGTGGATAATGACACTCTCCAACAGTTACAATACTCAATTTAACCACTCGCTTCTTCCTTTATGATTTTTTCAAAACAAGAATAAAAGCCAAATAAATCACACCAATTTATTTAACTTTTCTATTATACCTAAACCATTACTACTTTACATTCAATGGGATGGATTTTTAGAATTCTTGGAGCCTGGGAATCAAGTTATTTAATGTTATTGGTCAGGGGTGCCGGAAAAAAATCGATTCACGTCTGAATTGTGATTCCTATTTATTAGCATTCTGAATCGATTCAAATTTTCAAGAATCAATTTTTAAGAACACGTTTTTCCGAAGATTTCCAACCTTACTCACAGCGCGTGTCGTTTGTCCCAACACGGCCTCCGTCGTGAATTGTTTCAGTGAGTGCAGGGTACAGAACTAGTTTTAAGCCTAGCATTGACATGGATGAGGAAAAAGAAATACAGCCAGTGCCGTCTTCGCTGAAGGCAAATGTTTGAACTTCGGATTTTACAATTTCCAGGTAAGAAGGAGCTTGACATGACATATGTGGTGTGCAAAATAAAAGTCAAGTATTTCAGGAACACTTCAAATCCCCGAGCTTACATCTTACACCATCACCCCGGGTTAAAAGAACCGGAGCAGCAGGCACAACCAACTCCTGACCAACGCACACTTCACTAAACTCCCAACCAACTCTTAACGAGCAAAGCAGATCACTACATCTACAAAACCAGTTGTCTACAAATATAATTTCTTTCTTTCTTATGGAAGAGTTGTTCCGAGATTATAAAAGATTGACTGGCTCCCTTTGTTTGTGATGGTCTTGAATCAAACCTCGGTTTAAATCGAGAATCGATTTTGAATGGATTTGTCACGCCAAAAATCAGAATCAAATTGAATTGTGAGTTGTTGTTAGATTCACATCCCTAGTATTAGTTATTAGTGTTCACTCCAAATATTTGATGAATTTATTTAGTATTGCTGCTGCCAGCCTTCTTGGTACAAATATTAGAAAGCCTTTTAATTATAAATATAAAAGAGAATCCAAAAAAACGCAAAACACAAAAAAGAAATGATTGGACAAAACAAACAGTAGATGCATTTTTTGCATTAGGCACGTCAATTACAATGTAAAATTTAGTTAGCAACTAATTTATGACTATTTATAGACACTGTTGGACAAGTCACATAATGGTAGGTATGCTAACTAAAATAGGTATCCAGACAGCACTTTAACATTTATGTATTAACTAGTAAGAATAAACATAATACATTGGATGAAAATGCCATATTTGTGCCCATTTGAATGACTTTATTTATTTATTTATTTATAAGCAAAACTGGCCTTTTAACGTAACTGGTATACAGGCAGTTGATAGGCCCCAAAAGTAATGTTTGCACCGCGGTCTGTGGTAATAAAATTGTGACAATTGACATTATTTACAGGCCTTCTTTGTTTGTTTGTGTTCTACTAAATAAGGTGTACGTTAAACTTCAAGATTAAATAAGATAACCTGGTGATGATTTCTACCATTAGAATCAAATAATAAACTTTAAAAAAGCAGTGGCAGCTCGGTAGTATGCTTGCATGATATTGGTATTCTTCTGCATGTGATTTATTATAAAAAATATATAATAAATTATTTAATCATTCAGTACCAGTGGCCTAAATAAAAATGCAAATTTCCACCCTCTAATTTACCTTAGTGTTTCCCCCCCCCCCCCCCCCCCCCCCCCCCCCCCCCCCCCCCCCCCCCCCCCCCCCCCCCC
>JBCNYG010000013.1:18573036-18584171 GCA_039654305.1 Porochilus rendahli | reverse complement strand
CCCCCCCCCCCCCCCCCCCCCCCCCCCCCCCCCCCCCCCCCCTCCCCCCCCCCCCCCCCCTCACACTGAAAACCCATCTCTCTACCAAAATAAATAAAGGAGAATATCTGGTTATCAGTCTGTGATCTGAAGCGCAAGCTCAGATAGAGTTATGCAGCAGGACAACAATTTGAAGCATAAGCGCAAGTCGACTTGTGAATGAGTGAATTTTATATAGGTTTTTCTTATTTTGGAGTTGCCTAGTTAAATTCCTGACCTTAATCCCATTGTAATGTTGTGGCAATTCATAGCCCTGAATTAAAACAATTTATTGAAAAGAGTAGGCCAAAATATTTCCACACTTATGCCAAAGACAGATATTCTATTGCTAGAAGCATTTTATTTCATTCGTTGCTGCTGAAGGTGGCACAAGGTGTCAATATTGTATGCATTAAACTTTAAATGGCATAGCACTAAAATGTTGTTTTCAAGCACACATCTTACCTGACCATCTTCACCTGTGTTATTAAAATATGTAAAAATGAACCATAAAATATCCTTTTTACTTGCTTTGCATTGGCTCTGCATTGAAGTACCAAATCAATCTGAAAAGGGTTTAAAGAAAAAGCTCCTGGGGCACCTGCCCATCTGTCATGATTGAAAATCTAATTTTAGTGAGCTTATTTGTGCTCAGGTGATGTTGCCGAATTGAATACCTTTTATTCTGAGAAACAAACAAATCAGGTCGTTCAATTCCTGTATAGTATTTTAATTAATTCATTTATTTTCTAAGCCTTTTATTCCTAATTAGGATCATGGGGAGGCTGGCACCCATATTAGCCGACTCTGGGCGAGGGCATGGCATACCCTGGACAGCTTGCCAGGCCATCGAAGGGCCAACACACACACAACAATTTACAGTCACACTCACACCTAGAGGTGATTTGGAACAGCCAGTTAGCCTACTGTGCATATTTTTGGACTGTGGAAAGAAACCGGAGTACCCAGTGTGCAAACCCATGCAAACACCACACAGAAACGCCCAAACCCTGGAATCATAGCCAGGCTTTCTTGCTGTGAGGCAGATGTACTAACTGTGTAGTATACAGTGCCTTGCCTGGCATTTTACTTATTTTGTTACATTACAACCTGTATTTTAAATGTTTTTTTATTTGAATGGATCTGCACAAAATAGTCTAAGTTGGTGAAGTAAAATGACAAAAAAAAAACAACTGAAAATTGGCATGTGCATATGTATTCACTCCCTGTGCTATGAAGCCCCTCAAAAGTTCTGGTGCAACCAATTACCCTCAGTCACATAATTAGTGAATTGTAGTCCACCTGTGTGCAATCTAAGTGTCACATGATCTGTCAGTATAAACACACCTAATCTGAAAGGCCCCAGAGCCTGCAAAACCACTAAGCAAAAGGCATCACACCATAAAGACCAAGGAGCTCTCCAAACAAGTCAGGGTTGGGTTATAAAGAAAAAAATCCAAATCTTTGATGATCCCCCCAACACCTTACATCTAATCCATCATCTTTAAATGAAAATAACATGGTACCACAACAAACCTGCCGAGAGAAGGCTGCCCAGCAAAACTCAAAGCCCAGTTTTAAGTTTGCCAAAAAGTATGTGGGAGATGTCCCAAATGTATGGAGGAAGGTGCTCTGGTCAGATAAGTCTAAAATTGGAAAATGCTGTTGAGAAGCATCCCTACAGTATGATGCTGCCACTACCATGTTTCACTGTGGGGGTAGCATCATACCGTAGGGATGTTTTTCAACAGCAGGGACTGGGATCTGAGTGATCTGAGTTGAGAGAAAGATGAATGATGCTAAATACAGGGATATTCTTATGCGAAACCTACATCAGTGAAGCATAATGCTAAAGCAACTCTTGAGTGGTTTAAGGGAAAACATTTAAATGTGTTGGAATGCAATCCAACTGAGAATCTGTGGTCAGCGGAAACCATTCAACGTAAAGGAGCTGGAGCAGTTTTGCCTTGAGTAATAGGTAAAAATCCCAATGGCAAGATGTGGCTAGCTCAAAGAGACTTAATCCAAAGCGAATTGCAGCTGTAATTGCCACAAAACAAGGCTCTACAAAGTACTGACTTTAGGGTAGTTATGCACAAGTTTTCTGTTATTTTGTACTATTTGTTGTTTGCTTCACACTAAAAAAATGTTTTCCAAGTTGTAGGCATGTTCTAAAAATGAAATAATGCAAACCTTCAAACAGTCCATTTCAATTCCAGATTGTGAGGCAACACAACATGAAAATACCAAGGGGGTGAATACTTTTGCAAGGCACTGTATATTAGATAAAATTATATCTACATTTAGCTTGAGCTTGCCTCACACATGGTAGCATTTACTGTAGACGTTGTTAAAGGTGCACACTTGCCAGAAAACTGATGAAAAAATCTTTTAGACATTTAAGTTTACACCATTGGACATGCGTCATTCTAAATTTTAAGCAAATAAAAAAATAAATCAGCCATAGAGACCAAAGTACACTCTCATGTATTTTATTATATCAAAATACAAAAATTTTAGAGAGTTATTAGATGGAATGAAGCATTGGAAAATGACAACATAACCTGCTAAAATGTGCATATCTGGGCATCTGGTGATGTAAACAATGCTATTTGAACTGCTCCACTTATATTAGCTCTATTGGACCATCTGACACAGCTTACAAACACGACAGCCTAAACACATCTCTAATCTGACTTGTTTCTGAATGCAGATCTTTAGAAACGCTTTCATATAGATGCAATGTGTTTCAGTTTGGAACGTAACTGCATGAGCTTGCGAAGGAAACAGATGGATTACTGGGACATTTCCTTTATTGTCAGATAAGGCCATTCAGATAAATCTCTTATAAGTTTGCTATCAATGTCCAAAAGAGTCAATCAGTGGAGACACACAACATGGTTCAGATAATGTTATACAGATATGAGACACTGTTAGCATTTATTCCTAGCAGCAGACATGAAGAAGACACACCAGGCACCAAATCTTACTGTTTTACTGGGCATGTGAAAATTTTTCAAAAGACCTTGCCTATACTGAGCAGTATTATTCAAGGACGAGGAATTCGAGGCACACTGCAATATAGTGGTATCAGTCAGTTTGGCTAGCAACATGTCCCAATTTTCTTGAAGAATGTTCACTTGTCTTAACAGCAGTGGCAGAAGAGTGAAACAATACAGTAGAACAATATTTTACATAAGGCTTTGGTACAGCACCATACTGTTTAAGAATAATACCTGAAAGAAATCAGACCTACCAATGACGCTTCAAAGAACAAAATCACTCAATCATTCAACTACAAAAAAGAGAGAAAAGTTCTATTATTGGTGTTTTTGCAACATGTGAACAGTCTAAGTACACTGTATTTGAGGTGGAAAAGTTACAAACATATGCAAAAGTCTGCCCAGAAACTGTCTACATGAAATAAATTATAATCAAGTTCTATACAATACAACACAAATCAAACAAAGTAAAAATAAATAAAATTTTAAAAAAGCACAAAATGCACTTTGAAATATGCTTCCGATTAGCATGATCTCTAACACATGAGGTTTAATCTTAAAACAGTCGTAAATTAGTGCATAATGTTGTAGTACATTCTAGATTCTTAGTGCTGGTAAACATTAAAAGCAATGAGCAGGAAACACATGTCCAGGTGAATGAAAGCTGACAGATGTAAAATTAGTAGTTCACAAGACAAAATAAAAAGGCTGAGTCTCACAAAGCACTGTAAAAAAAAAGCACACTAAGCAAAGTACAAGCAATCTAAGAGCTGATATGACAAATTCATGTGCATGAGCCCTATTTTTTTTCCTAACAAGCAAAAAAGTGGGACTGTCTACATATACACATTAGTTTTATTCTACAAGAGAGATGCATTAGCATACGTCTCCATGCAAGAGCTGGAGAAACTAAAATATAATCCAATCAAGCATCATTTAAAGAAAACCTGTCAGTGTTTACTGAGATACTAAATAGGTTCTGACAGGTTTGCACGAAAATCCCTTGCACATGTGTCAAAAATCACTGAAAAAACAAATACTGCATTTAGTTCTTCAGACTGTGTTGTAGTTGACTGTGTAGCTAGGTCCTGTCCATGCTCCATGGGACTTTTTCTAAAATTATACCCTGGTTACAGTGTTAATTTGGTCGGACAACTGTTATACAAATGCAAATCTGTAAGCAATTTCTTTAATCATATCTGACACAAAATCTGTTAATGAAGCTGAGTCTTGCTAAACATGCCTTTTGGATTTTTGCACTGAGACAGAATGAGTATGCAAGTGCTGTCTTGTTAGTATGTTATTATTGCTTACAACTCTACTCGCTAAAAGACCTTGATAAGAGGAACCACAACGGCATGAAGCGAACTGTACATGAGCTGTTGTGTTAACATGTGTAACACAGCACCACAAGAGTTCAAAAAGACATAGCACCAAGTCAAAATGTGGATGATGTGCCACGTCCTTGCACTGTATCTCTGAGTAATGTAAACATGTAGGTTTTGTAGGACAAACAAACTGGACAAATGTTCAGCAAAAAAAGGTCCTTAGCTTCACTGGACAGCTAAAAGCCAGTAAATGGGTGTCCTACAGTGTCTCCCATTTATATTAAACATGAAAAGCAGCTTTACATACTAATACATATAATGCATGAAGGAAAAACACCACAAGCAAATACTGACTTATACAGTCCATCAACCCACTGATGTGCTGAAAAAGGAAAACTGTTCTATGCAGTTACACTTTCTTACTCTAATAAACTTTAATTGAGTATCTGGATATCTCTGAATCAATCTGTATCAATCTCTACACAGGGTTCATTTTTGCTTTTGTAGATTACAGCAACAGTCCAAAGTGGTGTTACCCCTCCATTTTCACAGCCATTTTGTATTGGACACAATAGTAAAACTTCAGGGAAAATTATTATTTTGGTGAATCAGTTCAGATAAATAAGTAGTTAAATAATGGGCTTTCCAATAAAAAGAGACAGCAGGCTTTTAAAAACAAGTAAAACAAACACTCTTCAAGCCAAACCATACATTCATTATCGGTTAGAACTAAACTGATCCAGTACATGCTAATGTTTCTTGTTGATGCATGTAGTAAGCCAGCAGATATTAGTGAGCTCTAGACATAATAAAGCATTTATGGGATTAGAAATGCATCAGTTCGCTAATAACACACCACCTTCATTGTACCTCATGAGGATTTACAAATGTATGAAAAAACAAAAGATGAAGTTAATCCATGCGTTTTCCCCCAAACAAAAGTGTACAATCTACTTTAAGTAGTTCACTTTTGTAAAGTATAAAACAATCTAGAGAACTTGCCATATGTTTCCGATGACTAGATGTTAATTCTCATTGGTATAGTTTGTCTCCATTTGTCAGCACAATATCTACTTTACAGTACTGCCTTGGTGTACATATAATATAATCTATGTGTTAATACTTCGTATCTCTATCAAACTGATTAAAACAGTTCAACAGTACACTAACAATGCATTTCACAACTTCTACAGACATTTGTGCAAGGGTCGCCAAAGTACAATAATTACAATACTTGTATTATTTAAACTTTGAGACCTTCTGAATTTTTTTTTTTTTATTTGAGGTCACATTGAAAAACTCAGATGGAAATTGATATTATATACCATGGTATTTTAGTAGGTCTTTTTTTTCTGAACTGAAGCTATTTCCCCAAACATCTCTCATGGACAAAAGAGAATCTGAGGTGTGAGCATGAAGTCAATTAAAATCCTTCTGAAAAAAAGCAGTCTTTTAAATATTCTAAGAGAAAAATACTAGCAGTCTATTGTTAATGTCATCTTTAACATGCCAAAGTTTTTTTTTATCGTAACTATACATTTTTACCCCAAAAAGTACAAAAGTATGTTTTGTAGACTATTTTCTGTTCCCACGCTGACTATTAAGTATATTAAAAAATAGCACTAATTGTCTGTGTTTCAAGAGTAGACAACAAATAAAATGGGTTAACATTGTTTGAAGAAAAACTGGGCTAAAGCGGATAAATTTGGTACATATCAATGCACACATGAGACCCCTCAGAAAGGTTTATGATGACAGATCCAGACATAGCAGCAGATCAGTATTGCATTATGATCCAAAGACTTTGATCTAACTTTACAGTTAAGTTCTGTGATCGCCTGTGCTTTGCATCAGATGACGATATTTAACTAAGGATAAATCTGAAAAATAACAAAACAAAAGCAAACAAAAAAAAACTAGAGGACTAATGCCTTCTTACTAATACAAATAATAATACATTTTATTGGCATTTTGCAATGGAGGCCATTGAACTCATTATAAAATAATGCTAGCTTGCACAAATGATGGTATAAGTGCTATAAATATGTGCCAAAATTACTTTTTTGAGGTATATTCTGTAGGAGGAAAAGGATAAAACCCTGTGTTAATTAGTTATTCCGAGGGACCTATGGTTTTACAACATACAAAATAACCAATACTAGAGTGTTAGAAAAAACTAATTTTGTCTACAAGTTTTTTTAAAATAATCAATGAGATGTTTGTTTAACAAAAAACAACAACAACAACAACAAAAAAAACCTTTTTCTTCTCATATCTTCTACTTGGGCACCTTATTACGTTTAGAGAAGACCTGTGTATGGGTAATATTGTGCCAAAGGAGAGGTTGAATAAATCTTTAGGTCAATCAAATTCAATACTGACTGCATATATACTGTTGTAATTGATGGATCAGTATGTGATTCGTCCACTTGTCATGGCAGAGCGCCGTAGTTTGGGGGGGTATGAGAGTTAACATTGGACAAAAGGGCTTTCCTGTCTTCTCTGGGGCAAGACCAGCGCAGCATGGAAGATAAGAGTGGGTAAGGAGATTTTCGTGGTACTTTTTCCCTCCTCTTCCTGGTGGGAGAGCAGATCTTTTGTGGTGCCTGAGATGCAAATTGCTGCTGAGTCTGAGAGGAAGACACATCTAGAGGGAACAATGCAAAGTAAGAATGACATTGCAAAACTTTAAAACAGTGTTTAGGCTTGGAAAATTAGGCAATACCAAAATACATGTAACAGTTTTAAATATTACATATTTTACATTTACAAAAATGTATATATCAAAAAATGCACAACAAATAAACAACAAAATAACAGCAATGAAAATATGCATCTATGGAGGATTATATCACATCTTTTCCGTCATGTAAAGGAGCTAACCAATGGCCGTATTTTTAAATATAATGAAATGAATATACACAGTTTTAAATTGATATGCTGTTTATAACTGATACACTGTATCCATACGCAGCCAGCACATATTAAGCGCATAATGCAGCACATCAATTTGGGAACAAAAGCCTATATTGTTTTTGGGAGTTAATTTACATAGAGATGCTTACTGATGAACACCTACTAGGAAACAGGACACTACTCCTTTAATGGTTGGCGCTGGGAGTCACAGATGAGTTTGACATTAATTGAGTGGTACTGTTTACAGTTGAGGTATGGGAATGGATTAGGAGAGGGTGCTCACATGTTTGCAATCTATTGTACCCATAATGTTGGTTAGAGCAGCAACAAAATGAAATTCAGAAAATGTGGCCAAAAAGCCTGAGGCAGACAGTACCTGGACACTTAGTAGTACCAAGTTGGAGTGTTTGTTATGGGCCTGTAGTACCTGCGCAGCTTAATGAGAAACGCTCGGTAGTCAAAACAGCCTTATAATTTGGGCTTCGAAAATAAATCTGCGTTGTGGTGTAAGGCTGTTAGTGTGAGTCAGCGACATTGAGTTGTGACACAGCGCGGTGTGCCGTGTGTGTATATATGTGTGTAGAGTTTTCTTCGGCTGGGAGTAAAGTTCAGAAAACCTAATAATATCTCCATATGGATTGATTTCATGTCATTAAATGGTGTCAGAAGTCATCCACAGCACTATTTCAGCCACACAGAGCTCTGGCAAGAATGGAAATGGAGATTCCACAGGTACAGAGTTGCTATGAAGTTGGACAAAGAAGATGGGGAACTGCAGGTGTGCACCTTGCTGTATTCACTCAGACCCAAAGCAGAACAGCTTGTTAAGACATTTGTTTATGCTGAGGAAAGGAAAGAAAACAAGTGCAAGGTTGTACTGGACAAGTACTTTGTGCCTAAAGTCAACATAATATATGAGAGAGCTAGATTTCCGCAGCAAGTACAGAAACACAGTGAGAGCGCAGAGGAATACATCCATAGCTTAAATGAGCTGACAGACACATGCTAGTTTGAGGCTATAACCAAATCTGTCTCTTATGTTCTCAAGCCAGAAGCCCTGCTCCTTGGTTTCTTGGACCTGCTCTCACCCTGCTCCTTGGATGTGCTACAAAGCAATCAAAGACAACTAAGAGCAGCAAAGATGAAAGAAATCATAACTTGAAACACATCTGCCTTCTTACTATGCTTTTCCTATCCATATTCTCATCCGTCGTGACTAAGACATCCTTCTACAAGAACCCACCAGCTTTAAAGCACTTCGGTAAGTGTCTCTGTATGAGGGCATCTGCCAAATGCCTTAAATGTAAATGTAGAACCAGCAAATGATGTCCGACTCTTGAGACAGCATGTACACAAGCTAGGAATCGAAACAGATCAAAGGACAACTTCTAGGGTAAGTGGGACTACAGCTGCCATTGCCAGAGATGTCCTCGGAAAGAGTGTCAACTGATATGAAGTGGACAAAGGTGAATTACTTCTTCGTGGTGAATTACTTCTCCGGATTTGATGATCTTTCCTTTTTTCCAGCATTAATGTTCACAAAACCTGGGAATGTCTTCACATGGATTAACAGAAGTTTCCAGGTCAGGTTTACCTGGCAGAATCCTGCAGTGCGGATTTCCCTCAGCTGCATGACCAATTACTGTCCATGAGTTTAAGATGCTTCTCATGAAATGGCATGACATGGCAAGGGCCGATTTTCCAGTGATTATCTGCATAGACAAGGAAGCATACCATATCGTGGTACCGTGACATTATTAATGTGTAAGTATGATGTCCAAAAAACCTTTGACCACTGAAAAACACTGCGAGCTCAACTGATCCGTCCATATCATGGGATTTGTATGCTTAGAAAGAAACCCTGTGTTGGGCCACACGGTTGTTCTGAAATCAGCTTGTAATTATTGTAGAGTCATGCAGGTCCCCACATCAGGGCCCACACAGAGAGCACATAAGGGACATCTGGGTGAGCTCACATGCCTATAGGTGACTGGCTTTTTTTGTCATTATTTCTCTGAATGGTGTACAAGAGACTAGGTTTACTAGTCCACTCTCCACATTTTCTCTGTCTATCTAAGTGCCTCTCTCGGAGTGTAATTAATGTGTGGAAAATGCAGTGAAAATTAGAAAAGTGTCTAGCAAGACACAAAGGCATCCAAGTCTCACATTCTGCCGTCTAAGATGTCTTCAAACTTGCATGGTAGAAGGTATCAACAATATATCTTCGATACTGACTATAAGCCATAATTCTGTGCAGCAGCTGTCTCAAGAAATCTTTTTTTATATAGACTGCCAACCTAACTTCACAAAAAAATATATTTATATTCAAATATAAATGTTTGGCCCTGCAACAGACTGTCCAGGGAGCATCCCACTTTCACCCGGAGTCAGCTGTGATAGGCTTCAAACTCACTATGACCCTAATAGGATTGGGTGGTTCAGCAGATTAATGACTGTATAAAAATACATTTTTTTTCCCGAAGATTTTTGAACTGTTGGTGAGAAATAGCACATAAATTACACAGATTAGGTTTAGAAGCTCATGCCTTGAAATATCATTATCATGATCATCAAAGGACAGTCTGCTTGTACATTCAGAACAGACCTCAGAAGTGTTATTTTAAAAAAGATAAACTATAAAATGACATGAACAATGCTGTACACTATTATCCTAAACAGACAGGGTCAACAGTGGTTACACAGTGAGATACTGTACAGTGGGTATAGGACAATATACCATGTTCTTCCTTTGCAGCCTAAAATTAACACACACAGACATACTTTCCACTAGTATTTACTCAATGCAAAATAAAATATCTAAGTGAAAAAATATAATAGCAACAATTCATAAAACAAAGACACTACAGTAGTTGAAAGATTACTCCCACTTAAAAGTACTTGTCAAGTCAATCAGGTGTAATTTGTCATATTCTCCACTGCACATCATGCTAATTGGCTGACACGTGGTCAATTGTAATTATTCTGATTTGCTCATCATAAAAATACAGCTATTTCAAGGGCAGTGCAGTGACTGGAAGTGTAAGTGAAACAATCTCCTGTGGGTGGCAAGGCTTATGGAAGTTTTAAATCAGTTACAGGAATGTTTGCCAAATAGTGGTCATTGTGTGCATGTAACAACAATGTCACAAATACTCCACGAATGAGGATTTTATGGGAGTGTTGGGGGGAAAAAGCCATTCTTTAATTGGGCTTTGGCAAAACACTCCAAAGGCGAAAGAAAAAATGTTTTGGTCAAATGAGGTAAACTATTTGGCCTCCATGCTAAAAGTTATATCTAAAGAAAAGCCAATACAGTATACTATCCAAAGAACAACATACCTACAGTAAAGCATGGCAACAGTAGCATTCTGATGTGGGGCATTTCTCTGCAGCAGAGACTGGGACACTTGCCCAGATACAAAGAAAAATGGATGGTGCAGAATATCATCAAATTCTTGAGGAAGAAGTTCTGGCAGAAAATTGTGAATGGAAAGAATTCATGACAATGACCCGAAGCTGACCACAGTGGCTGAAGGAGAAAAAGCTGAATGTCCTTGCATGGCCTTATTAGAGCTTATATTTAAACTCTATTGGATTCTGTGAAATTATTTGAAAATTGCAGTCCACCAATGGCCAGCATCCACTGTAACTGAGCTTGAACAGTTCTGTAAAGATGAGTAAGCAAATACTGAATGGTACCACAAAGTACTGACACTTTCTTTAAACATCTCAGTGATTTCATTTTTAATGTTTTTCTGAATGGTTGCTATTTTCTCTTTCACTTGGCTGTTATAAGGTGCACTTAGTAAATTCAGCTGGTGTGTGTGTGTGTGTGTGTGTGTGTGTGTGTGTGTGTGTGTGTGTGTGTGTG
>JBCNYG010000013.1:18376113-18388343 GCA_039654305.1 Porochilus rendahli | reverse complement strand
TAAACAAGAACATGCATGCGGTGCCGACACGGCAATGCAAAATATATATATATATATATATATATATATATATATATATATATATATATATCCCCTGCCATTTTCTTTATTTATTGGGTTGCCTGTGTGGGCATATGAGTACGGACACAACAAAAAAATCTCATTTGCATGGCTTTATGGCATTTTCTTAAGTACGAAGCACTTCGTTATTATGGTACACTTGGTACACATACAACACACTTCGTACCAGGCTCTCTGTTGTTGTTGCTGCTGCTTTTGTTGCTGTTTTTAAAGTATGGCATGCTCAAAAATTGGTTATAAATATCCTTAAACCTTATGCTTTGGTTTCCTGGGTTACTGTCTGTATGGGTGTCCTCCAGCTTCTTTGTAGTTTCCTCCTTACCAAACTGACTACTCTTAATTGCCTCTGTGTGGGATTAAGTGTTTGGACAGTGAACCCTGCGATACAGGTATATATACTGTACAGAGATGTGTATATGCACAGGGTGATGTACATTCCGAGATTAACCTCCGGATCCACCATGACCCTGACCAGGATAAAGCAGTCATTGATGTGAATGAATATGTTTATGCAATAAACAGCACTCTGGCCTTTAATTAATAGAATTTCGCCAGTATATTAGCAGCGTTCTATAGAACTGGAGAGGCATCATGCATTTGTCTCCAGAGAATATAATTTTGAAAACAAGCTAATAAGTTTGTGTCTGTTTAGGATAGTTTTGCTAGGAAACCTACCTTAGATACTGACCACAGTGCAGCTTGTCATCAGTGAGGTAGTTTTGTTTCTTTGGACACTAAGGGAACGGGGTTTGAATGTAATGAGGATTTATTTTTTCTAGCCTTAATATACTATGCGCATTTGGTCAGCCTGTAGTGCTACCTACCCCAGAACTAAGTGCTGAATTATGGATGGCTCTGTGGCGTACGCGTAGAGAGAAGTAGAGAGAGGAAAGAGCAAATATGGACGCATGTCACTGAGTGAGTAAGAAGGAGCAAAAGCAAAGGAGCTGAAGGAGAGCAGTTAAAGAAATAGGAGCCCCTCAGAACCTAACACGGATCGACAACACCAGATACTTTTATTTATTCAGATACTGCAGTGGCTCCTGAACAAGAGCCTGACTCTCCATGAGAAGGTGCCGTGCTGCCTTAGCATACAGCCCTGCTCAGGAGACTCTCATGTTACACACGCAAACACACACACACACATACAGGCAAAGAACAGAGTCAACAGTGCACAGGCCAGAGTCACAGATCGGACCTAACTAGAAGAACGTGGGAGGAACAAAGCCTCACATTGCCATGCCTTAGCAAATCCAGCCCTGTTCACCCACATATATCATGCATGCCATGTTTAATATAGCCATGTGCTTTTCTCATCCATAATTAAATAGTTTTAAGAGCTCGGTACACTCAATACGTCAAGGTATCCAGTATTTATAGCCTGTGGTTATATAGTTTCCATAGTGAGCTCAACCTTCTTATAATCGCGCCGTGCATGCGCCACCATCGAGCCCAAACAAAACGGGGGGCTCAACCTTCTTATAATCGCGCCGCGCATGCTCCACCACATAAATTGAATCAGGAGAGCACAATTAGTGTTACTGTTTTACTCCATGCTCTCGCTTCACAGCAATCACCATTGTTCTTGTTGTTTTTTGTTTTGCTGTTTGTAATAAAAAATAATAATGTTGGTAATGTTGATGATGATGATGACTGTTGTTGTTGTAGATCAGAGGTGTCCAATCTTATCCACAAACGGCCATTGTGGATGCAGGTTTTCATTCCAACCATGAAGGAGCCACACATTCCACCTGTTTAAACACCAATCTGAAAAAACAAATACTGTATTGTGCATACTGTTTGCACACGTTGTTTGTTTTTTTTTCAATTAATTACAAGTGTCAGTGAAATTATTGACAAAGCTTTGTGAATTCAAGATACTCTGGCCTTCAGTGGTAAAAGGTTTTTTGAGCTGTGTTTGCTTCCAGTTGTACCACTGGAATTTAAATTTTTGGAATTTTTTCTACATATTAAGGTCTGTTAGCAAGATGGTCTTTGCAAGATCCCCTCCGTCGGGCTCCATAATTGAAACACTGATTTGCGATCCTTTTTGAGATCAGTGGTTTATACAGGTGTGAGGTGTGCCTCCTGCTTGGTTGGAATAAGAAACAGCACCCACACTTGCCCTTTGTGGAAAAGATTGCACTCCCCTGTTGTAGATGTTAGTGCTATTAAAAAATATTAATGCTTTCAAAATGAAGGGCAATTATTATTCTTGTTTTTCAGTCGATGCGGCCTGTCACTGTGTCTCCTTTCTCCGAGCTCTCAGCATGTCCCGTGTCTCCTCTACGGCCAAGCGCTATGCTGGCTCCTCCTATAGCAACCACTATAGCTCATACAGCCCCTCCTTGACACCTTTGCTCGGGACTTATGATCGTGACAAGCTTTCCTACAAAACCCCCTCGATGGCATACTCCTCTAGCTACCTAAACTCAAGCAGCAGTCGCGCGCGGAATTACAGCTCTGAGTCTGAGCGCGGCCGTCCTATCCCTCGCACTGACCTGCTGAGTGGCCGACGCAGTGAGAGCCTGAGTCGCACGCCCTTGAAGGGCTACAGTTCAGGACTGAATGGCGGCTCGGCTTATTCAACCTATGGCTACTCGCCGGCACAGACCAGCTACCTCTCCACCTCTCCCATGTCATCCAGCATGTCCCTAAATCGAAGAAAGTCAGTTAGTCAGAGCGACCTGACTCGGGATTTGTCGTCAATGGCCCTCAGTGACACTTCCAGCAGCAGCAACAGCCTGAAACAGGCATACAGGAGCCGGACAAGTGATGTCACTGAGTCCTACAGCAGCAGCAGCAGCTTGCGCTCCAGCTATGGGATGTCACGCAGCTCCACACAGGATGCCCTGAGCAGCAGCAGCACCAGCCGCTTCTCCACCTCCATTGGACGTTCTAGTTCGCCGCTCAGGGAGGAGCCAGTGAGACCGGTAAGCTTTCGTGCATTCTCAGTTATATATCAGTGGCGTGTTGTCTTGTTAGAGTTGTATATTGTTATAAATACACGAGTGCAGATTCAGTGCTCATTGACATCATCTGGGGAAAGGAAATGTTAAATTCTCACTGCTGTATTTTTGCTTGTTGGAGGTCCTTTTTTTTTTTTTTAAGACCTGAAAAATTACTGGATAGCACAGCTTTTTAGGGCTAATATAAAGATACATCAATACCACAATAGCACTTCTACACAGTGCTTTATGTGCTAAAACAAACCGATAATGATTTCAAAGAGTGAGAACAAATGGATCCTGCAGAATGCTTTCATGTGGAAAGAATGTTGAGTCACTGCTCAGATAACATGACAGTGAAGTGTTAGAGTGTACACTTTAATGGAGTTTGGTAACAGTGACTTTCCACTATTTTTCAATAGCAAGTGAAAAAGGACTATGACATGGTGTACTTAGCAGTTTGCTATAATTTAATAAAAATTAAAGTAAAAAGTAAACACATTTTTGAATTTGAAGTGACGCATCATATGGTGGAATGACCTGGGTGACGTGTTCAACTGTAAATATTGCTATTTCTGATATTTTCAGAATTCACTCGTTGTTCCAAACTCAAAAACTTAAAGCCTATGGAAATGCTTGACAACAAAATGTTAGGGGTGTTGCCCAACACAAAATAAGGAAATAAAGAAAGGAAACATACTAATGGGACCAAGTGGCTTTTCTTGTGAACTTGGGTTTTATATTGGCCCTCATTGGCTCTCATTTATCAATCTAGCATTCAAACCAGCAAAGATCTGAGTGCATAAATCATCATACAACAAGGTTCTCTTGTGATTTATTAACAAAAACCTGCAGCTTACCATTCACAGAGTAATTGCTGAATGTGTTGATAAATGTGGCGGTGATGTTGTGGTTAGTACATTTGCCTCACACCAAGACGGTCTTGTGTTCTTCACGTACTAGGATGGGTTTCCTCTGGGTACTCTGGTTTCCTCCCACAGTCCATAGACATGCGCATTACGCTAATTGATTAAGTTTGAGTATAACTGGTTGTTTGTGTTGGCTCGTGATGGGAGGGCGAGCTGTGCAGGATCCACCCCGTGGTTCTATTGATCATCAAACTCATTTTTGACTATATATTTTATAGTTCTTCCATGAAATTGAGTCATGTATGAACTGGTAGCCGACGACACAATTAGTACCATGTTGGCTAGCAGTCATGCACGATTGGGCTGGTAGAAGCCATGTTTATTTTAGCCACATGCACTAGAACAGGGGTGTCAGAGTCATTTTCACTGAGGGCAACGTCAATTCAAAAAATGCAATCTGCATGGCCTTATTATTATTTATGCATTTGTCCTACTCCCTGTGTTCTCTTTTCTTTTTCTAACAATGCTGGACAGTGGCAATCTAGTTTGCAATCTTTCCTGAGTCATGATTGGCTAACTGTTAAGTTCCAAGCAATCTGATTCTGGTGATAACGAAGCAGTAGCTCGATGGCATAGCCAGGGCCCGAGATGTGTGAAGCACGGAGAGGGTATATCCATTTTTTTTTTTTTTTTTAATGGTTGGTAAATTATGACTTCTGGTGCATTTTGGGAGCTAAAATCATACCAGCTTTTATATGTGCAGAAATAAACTTTAATTCATTTAATTAATTTTTGGAGTTTTATTTTATTTTGTTGGTTCGGCAAATCAAATTGTTTTTTCTCACTGTACATGAGCTGATATCCGAGAAGTAGAGTAGCCAATCAGAGAATGCAATTTCTCATATCCAGTGGCTGTAGATTTAGTAAAAAAAAAAAAGCTTTTTTTGCAGTTTTACATGTACATAAAAAAAATGGTCATGTATCTTAAACTCACCAGCAAAAAAGCAGAATGGGGGCAGACTCCCAGAGCAGGCAGATGAGAGAAATGGAGAGAGCGCATGTGCCCTCTGATCTTCTTTCCTGGCATACCATGGCCCTGAATGCCTGGTTTAATTCCCTAATTTTAATTGCTTGTTTATTTAATTCTGTTCAATTGCTCGTTAATTGCTAATTATCTCTCAGACGTCTAACAAGTTATCTCAGACTAAAAGGAGAACTAACCTTACAACAAAAACCATTAAGCCTTTTAATTGTAACCAATTGGTAAAAAGGCTACCTGTTTATAGCGAGTAATAATCAACCCCTTTCAAAATATTCATATTGCCTCGTAGCCTGAAATAAAGACACTCACACACACATTTATACACACACACACGCACGCACGTTCTCTCATCTTGCTCTTTGTTAGGCTTAGACTTTTACTTTCGATAGCCAGCTTGCTGATGTTGTAATTGTGTTGAACGTTTTTGGCACAGAACGAACTCCTTAGTTGTTATTCTAGTTGTTCAGTTCATTCGCTTCAAGGAAACCAGGATAAATTTAGAGCAGTGTCTGCATGACTTCAGTATCAATTGTCTGGATTGCACAGATTAGTCTGCAGTTTTAGAAGTCCGTATCTGAGTGCAACTCATTTTATGTCATCTGCTAATGTTGTGAATATCTATTCCATTCAAGCCACTTGTAATGCACTGCACCAGGCTGTTACACAACCTATGCAGAAAAGAGGAGTGATGTCCCAAACCGGAGAGTAAATGAACTGAATAGTTTACAGTAGGAAAGGTGTTCTCGTGTCTTGATAAGCATAATTGAAGAATTTGTCCAAAGCAAGTCATGTTTTAAATAGGCCACGTTTCACATCGTTTCTGACCCTACTAGTAATGCATTTCTGCAGTCATTCTGATGCGTAAAATCGAAAGCCAGTGCCTCTTAATTCAAACTGCAGCACTGTGAATGTAAGAAGCAAATACAACTTTTCCAGTAACAACATACTTTGTGGTATTGCAGTAGACTGAGTGTCTGAGTTAGTATTGGAACATTAACAGAGCTTTCCTGTCAGATTCGTGCCCGTCTGCGTATTGAATGTTTCATGATGACTTAAATGAGAAAGATATTTTTCCAGTACCAATGTCAACATTCAGCCAGTTTTGGGGATGGAAAGGGCTTTGTTTTCTTGCTGTATGTTTTGTGGCCAAAGGCTGGTACAGATTGTTTCAGTGAATTCTCAGAGCACATCTCCAAACTGTTAAGATTATCTTCACTAACATTATCTTCATATTAAAGTACTTTAGTATTAAGGGCATCAGTTCAACTATTACAGCTCTGGACATTTAATTCTCATCATTCGTGAGATCCTGGAGGCAGTTAAGGTGGAGCAGAAGAGGAATTCTTCTTTATCAGAGAAGCAGGAAGTGCCTCTGGTGCTGTGTCATGTGTTTGTCAGAAGCATTGTGTTAATTAACGAAGATTTAACAAATGTGGATTTATTGATCATGTGGTGAGGCGGCACAGTGGTGTAGTTGTTTGCATGTTCGCGTCACAGAAAGAAGGTCCTGAGTTTGAGTCTCGGAAAGGGTGTTTCTGTGTGACATTTGTATGTTCTCCCCCTTCTTGCATGGGTTTTGTCCAGGTACCCTGGTTTCCTCCCACAGCCCAAAGACATGCACATTAGGCTAATGGGATGTTTCAAATTGCCCCTCGGTATGAGTGCGAGTTTGAATGGTTGCGTGAGTGTCTTGTCCTTGCGATGGACTGGTGAGTTGTTCAGGGTGTACCTCACCTTTGCCCAGAGATAGGCAACCCTAGTAGTATCAAGCAGTTCATCAAATGAATGAGAGAATGAAATGACTATGAGGTCCACTTTGTTTCTGATTTTGTGGTGCCCTCGTGTCCATGCAGGTTTTCTCCATATTGTCCAGGTTTCTCCCGCTGTCATGAATTAGTAAATGAATTGATGAGTTTTTTTAGGCTGCAACAAACGAAACAAATATACGTTATATCAATTTCATTTCTTTATTTTTCTTCCTGGGTGGCATGGTGGCACAGTGGATAGCATGTTCGCTTCACGGCAAGAAGCTCCCAGGTTCGAGTTCCAGGCTCGGGACATTTCTGTGTGAAGTTTGCATGGGTTTCCTCCAGGTACTCCGGTTTCCTCCCACAGTCCAAGAACATGCGCAGTAGGCAAATTGTGAGTGTGAGTGTGAATGAGTGTACACATGAGTGTATGTATTTCGGCCCTGCAATGACCTGGTGAACTGTTCATGTACCTTTGCCCAGTCGGCTGAGATGGACGCCAGCCTCCCCGTGACCCTAATTAGGTTTAGATGGCTTAGAAAATGAATGAATGAACTTTTTTTCCTACAAATGATTTTCAGAGGGGCACTCCCTTTAGCAAACACATACCTAGAAAACAATGCTACATGAGTTTTAGCTATTCATATGATAAACACAAGCATTAGTCATGTTCTCCACTCACAAATAAATCACTTACAACTGCAAATGCAGCCTTGAATGTTGGTCACAGTAATGGAAAATAATAACGTGACTCGAATGAATGGGATCAGGCGATTCAAATTTTCCAGGGAATATCAGTGGTGAAAGCAAACTTGCATGCAAGCAAAAGCACAACCGCATACACGCACACACATACACACACACACGCACACACACAGAGGGTAACCTGGGGTTATGGTGTTTGTTGTGTATGTATACTGTAGCACAAGATGCTTCTCTGCAACACACCAAACCTCCACTGCAATCATTTAGCAAATTTTCTATGAAGTACATAATAAATTTTTACAATCTAATAAAATAAATGTAATACAATATGTTCTTCACAGTGTCTCACTGGAGTAAATCAATATGGACTTGATCTTGGTTTTGTAGCTTCACTACACCTCCATACACATTACATTATTGAACGCTGCTCGGCTGGCTGTTCATAGAAGACATATGAAATCAATCACACATAACAGACTGTACAGTAATATGAAAGAAATGCTTGCCAGTGATGTTTTGCAGCATGACACGCAAGCAGAGTGCCACTAGCACCCGGAAGTCATTTCATGGCACAGCACGGTCAGGAGTGTGTTATATAATCGCCATAAACAGCCAAGTTGTTTTCTCAGCAGTCTCTTTGCCTGTTTCTCTCTTTCTCTCTCTCACTCTAACACATACTTACACACACCTACATAGACGCCTACACAATACAGTGCAACCTGTCATTTATTTATTTATTTATTTATTTTTTCATGAATATATAAAGCGTGGCTAGGAACGAGGGCACTTACAACCAAGAGTCTGAAATATTTGTATGAAAAAACAACAACAATAAAAATAATAATGATAATAATATTAATAATTGGTTTATTGTTATTCTTTGTGCATGAGCTGTTACTATAGAAACAATACCATAATAGAATGTGCACATTGTTTTTACCCTATCGTTTATGTTTCAGCCAGAACTTCCTGTGCTGTTCTATGAAAATAATGCTTCCCTTTTGACCAATCAGATTCATGCTGTGGCAAATAAAACATCGTTTTATTATTTTTATTGTTATTATTCATTCATTCATTTTCTGAATGTCTTATTCCTAATTATGGTCACGGGGAGGCTGGCGCCCATCTCAACTGACGCTGAGCGAGGGCAGAGTACACCCTGGATATCTTGCCAGGCCATCGCAGGGCAGAAACATGCTGATGGCAGTGCAGCCTACTCCTTACAAAAATCGGCAATGGTTCTTTTCCATGCCTCTCACCACAGAAAGTGAGAGACATGGCTGGCCCTTGATAACCCAGTTAGCTGCACTGGGGGGACAGCAGTGACAACCTGGTGATAGTGGGGTTTGAACCCCCCGACCTTCAGGTCAGTAAGCCAGCACCTTACCACCGGGCCACCACTGTTCTTAATATTATTAGTAGTAGTATTAGTAGTATTGTTGTTGTGAAGACATGAGGCTATTCTGGTAGGTTTCTTCATATTTTTTTTGGGGGGGTGGCATTTTGTTAAATTTCTAGGATTTCAGAATCAGTGACCAATTGTGTGATTCTCATGAGTTTTCGAGGTGGATAATGTACACTGTTTCAAGATAGTGAACCAATCAGCATCATTCCCATGTAAGATATACTAAAATATTAGTTTCATTTTACTCAGTTGCTTTCACTATTCTATGGTCTGTTATTTTTGAATAACAGACTGTTTCTCTAGGCCAAATCATTAGTAGAAGCCATGGAATAATTTTAAAATCAACATTTAGGCACTGAGACCATTGGTTGAATTGTAAATGGTCATAAGCCATCATCCATGAATGTGAGAAGTGCAGTACTATTCTTCTGAAGTTGTGTTTCTTGTGTACTCTCCTGGAGCAGTATGACCACCATCTTCATGTACTTTATTAGATATGGTTTTCAGCTGATCTAAATGGAGGAAGCACCTAATTATTTAACTATATCTGTTTGTGGAATATCTGATTTGTTTCGTGGTGTAAACTGAATGGTCAATTATTAGCAATACATTTATGATAATGTACGTATTAGATCAGTTATTTAAATCACCAGGGCCTGGGGTGGCTTGTATAAATGGGTTAGAAGATAATAAAGATAATAAGATCATTCAAAGATAAGAATACACCAATGTAGTATGTATCTGATTTGTTTTTAACAGATATAGATTAGTTTAGGCTTTTATGGAATCAAGCGCAACAGCACCAGTAAAGGTCATAAGCACTGTATGCTATGAAGGAGTGAGAATACGGCTGATTTCATTCCCGCACAGACTGTAGTATGTTCATACCTTCTATCAGTGACAATCATTTAAGTTGATTACACAGTGACTCTTTGATTTGCATGACTTAGTGATTTCGCTGGTGATTTCCGTTGTTGCAGGCTTGCTCATTAGGGATGGGTCGGTGTTGTAGAAAAATGTAAAAAAAAAAATGTATTTATTCATCAATGAGGTGGATTATTTACTTAGTTTTTTACACTGTTGGTGTTGTTGTTGTGGACAGTTGGCTTTAAAAGTCCTACTCCTCCGTTATTAATGAATCAGAATCACATGAAACTTGGCAGACTTGTCATTGTGAAAAATGTCTAGAATTCCATGAGGCCCAATTCTCAAACTGACTGCATGGACACAGCTGAATGGTACACTACACGAAAAAGGCAACAAGTCTTGCTCCTCCATTATTACCGACCGGAATTGCACAAGACTTTGCAGGTTGATTCTAGATGACCTGATAAATATTTTTGTGGAGGTGGGTTTCGGATTCTTAAACTGGAAGCAGAATTACTGGCATTAAATATAGAAATGAGGGCAGTGGTGGCCTGGTGGTTAAGGTGCTGGATTACTGATCCCAAGGTTGGGGGTTCAAGCCCCACTATCAGCGGGTTGTCACTGTTGTTCCCCCAGTGCAGCTAACTGGGTTATCAAATGCCCGCCATGTCTCTCACTGTCTATGGTGAGCGGCATGTAAAAGAACCATTGCTGATTTTCGTCAAGAGTAGGCTGCATAGCCGTCAGCGTGGTTCTGCCTTGCGATGGCCTGGCGAGCTGTCCAGGGTATACTCTGCCCTCGCTCAGAGTCGGCTGAAATGGGCACCAGCCTCCCTGCGACCCTAATTAGGCATAAGCAGTTCAGAAAATTAATGAATGAATGAAAAATATCGTACACTTGGTAAATTTAACCAAAAGTGTGTAAACCCCTTACCATTCACCTGTTGCATATGTGAACATAAGTGTCTAGACAGTAATAACAATGTTCCTTTAGTGGAACTGAGAGGTCCGAACCTGTTCAAGCATGCAAGCTCAATGAAGAGAAGGTTAGTGTGGGTGACATGTGCAGTGGTGGCTCAGTGGTTACTGATGAGCCGGTTGAGTTTCAAGCCCCAGTACCACCAAACTAGTACTGTTGTGCCATTAATGTTTATGGTTTCGAAACAGGAGGTCAGGTAGCCACATGCTTTTGGTCATATAGTGTAACTTCAACCCATGTTCTTATTCAAAAAGTAAAATGCAGCAATAGCTAGAAAAGAAAACTTAAAACCTTGGTTTAACGATTTTTTTTCTAATTGAATTTAAAACAATAATAAATGCTTTTTTTGAAGACGTTTTTTTTTAGGAGTATTAACACCTGATTTTATCATATCTTATCCTGATATAAAGCAAACCGTTATGTAATAATAATCCCATTTGTAAATGACCAGGGTCTAAAAACAGGCAACTCAGGACAGTGCTTCGCAAGTTTGGTGTGAACTTTTAAAACCTTCTGCTTCTCGAGTGTGTTTCTCTGTGGCAAAGTACATCCTCACTGTCAGTGCTTCTCAGACCCAAAAAATAAATCTCTGTTAGCAGGCTATGGGAAAAAATGTTGACAGTTGACCTCTCACCTTGGAAACGGTCATCTTGACAAAAATGCCAATAGCAAAACAGTGAGGCCAAGCAGAGGTGGGTGCATCAGTGTGTGAATCTCAAAGGTGCACACAACCACCTGACTATATCCGTCTATGTTAATTACGCTTTTCCTGCAACTGTAGTCACAAACAATAATGCTGATTTACTTTTAAAGAAAATACTGTAATGCTTTACAGGAAAAGTCACTTAAGCTTTCATTACACTGGGACTACAGTATACACTGTTCAGGGTGTACCCCAATTATGCCCAGTATAGGCAGAGATTGGATCCTGTGACTCTAGTAGGATTAAGTGGTTCAGCAAATGAGCACGTGAACAACAACAATATTATTATTATTATTATTATTATTATTATTATTATTATTATTATTATTATTATTATTATTGTTATTAGTATTATTATTATTATTATTATTATTATTATATTATTATTATTATTATTATTCATTCATCTTCTACCGCGGATCGGGTCGCGGTGGCAGCAGCCTAAGCAGTGAGGTTGAGACTTCCCTCTCCCCAGCCACTTTCTCCAGCTTCTCTAAACACGAAGGAACAGTGGTTCCTCAAGCTCTTCCTGGATGACAGAACTTCTCACCCTATCTCTAAGGGAGAATCTGACACCCTGCGAAGGAAGCTCATTTCAGCGTGTATTCGTGATCTCGTTCTTTTGGTTACTACCCAAAGCTTGTGACCATAGGTGAGGGTAGGAATGTAAATTGACTGGTAAACTGAGAGCTTTGCCTTCTGGCTCAGCTCCCTCTTCACCGCGACGGACCGGTACAAGCTCCGCTTTACAGCAGAGGCTGCACTGATCCGCCTGTCAATCTCTCATTTCATCCTTCCCTCACTAATGAACAAGACCCCGAGATACTTGAACTCCTCCACTTGGGGCAAGACCTTATTCCAGACCCGGAGGGTGCATTCCACC
>JBCNYG010000013.1:18364781-18376013 GCA_039654305.1 Porochilus rendahli | reverse complement strand
AGCCATGATGCTAAAAACAAACCTTAGCTGGAGACTTGTGGGTGTTAGCAGGATATTAGCAGGACGCTGTTGATTCCCTCTGCGTTTGGAGTGGAGAAAATTTGATGCTCAAAGAAAGACTAAACAAAATAACTAAAACTGCTTCAAGATTGAAAAATTAAAAGTTAAACAACAAAATTAAAATTAAAGTTAAAATGAAATCTCTACAATCGGAGGGAGGAAGCTAGGCTAACAACGCCGACAAGTAGTTGCCGGCACGCGATGCACACAACAGGAACAGGAACTGATGCCACACACCAATAGCCAATCAACAGACCAGGAAATCCATGACATCAGGAAGCATTTTCGTTTGATCAATGTACAGATGCAATTAACTAACATTGCAATGTGCAAATGCAATTAACTAACATTGTGGCGAGGTGGCCTGGTTCAACACACGATTCAAACATCCTGAGTAATAAAATGGTTGGGAACTATAAGCTGGCAATGTGCGCATGCTTGATTTCAACCACTGGGGCACACTGACACCGGAGATGCCGGGGATGGTGGAAGAATCCCCCAAGTCTGTGGCACATGGCTGTGAATGTCTCATTGTCTGTTTTAAAACAATAAATCATTCTTTAACATGAGTCTTGCATATCCTTTTTCTTGTACTGGCATGTTTCAATTCAAGATTTGTCAAGCCATATAGCATGCGCACATTTACAAACATTTATGAACATGTAGGCATGATCTTACAGGACTGTGAGCAGGCTATTTACTCACAATTGTGAGTTACAAATAGGGATATATTTATTGGGGGTAATCGGAGTACCCCATATGCGCTCCCGTCACCCCTGAAAGAGCAGTGTCACCTACGATTCAACATGTCAACATGTTTACGGAAGCAGTTGTGGGATTCAGAGGAAAACTGGTGGACATCACGGTTCAGAAGACCACTATCAGGGAAGCAGCAAGACCAGACGGCATCATGGGTCGGGTCCTGACGGGTGAGCAAGACTAAGGAACTGATAGTGGTCTTCAGCACAAAGCAGGAGAGGAATTACCAGCCCAGTTTCCAGTACCTAGGTGTTTCCAACATGCAGGCACTGACATGGTCCTGTCATTTAAACACAAAGGCCCGACAGGGTCTCTTTTATCCATCCGTACTGAGCTTTCTGACCTGGACACTATATACAGCAAGCGGTGCTGGACCAAGGCCAGGAAAATAATCAAGGACCTCAGCCATCCCAACAATGCACTCTTCTTTCTGTTGTGGTCAGGGAAATGTTTCCGTTTCTTGAAAGCAAACACTGAGTTAATGAGGAGGAGATTCTTCCCGCAAGCCGTTCGGGCCCTGAACCAAAACACTAAAACACAAAAATGACAGACAATTACTTGAAAAATCTCTACAGCATCATGTTTTATTATATTTCATTAATTGTCATTATATTGCCTTATATTTGCAAAATAGTTTTATTTCACTACTTTCTTTATATATATATATATATATATATATATACATATCTTGTATCCCATATTTTATTTTATATTTTTATTTTATTGTATACATGTTTGCATATTTATATTTATATTGACTTTAACTGTAAAATCCTTTAAATAGTTTTAGTTATAGTTTAGTCAGTAATTTGAATTTTCTGCAACAATCTTTAGGAATACTACATGTGAAAGTAACAGCCACACAAAAATTTCCTGCAGAATGTTATCCAGAGCATCACTCTCCTTCTGGTGGCTTGTCATTTTTGCAAAGTCTACCAATTGTTTTTTCTTCACATGCAATCAATTCACATGCACCCAGCTGTGCACATGACACAGTGCCGAGGTGGTTAGCATGTCCACCTTAAAGGAAGGAGGTCCTGGGTTCAACTCCCGAGCTTGGGCATTTCTGTGTGGAGTTTGCATGTTCTACCTGTGCTTGTGTGGGTTTCCACTTGGGTACTTTGGTTTCCTTCACAGTCCAAAGACATGTACATTAGACTAACTGGCTGTTCCAAATTGCCCCTGGGTGTGAGTTTGAGTGTGAATGGTTGTATGTGTTGCCCTGCGATGGTCTGGCAAGATGTTCAGGGTGTCAGCTGCGATAGGCACCAGCTTCTCCTGACCCCAGTAAGATTAAGCATTTCAGCAAATGAGTGGAGAGTGATTTCATATTTTTTCCCCTCTACTCAATCTGGAAAAAATGCTATTAAGTGATATTCATTCATTTATTTTCTTAGCCGCTTAATCCTAATTAGGGGGGAGACTGGCACCAATCTCACCTGACTCTGGCTGACGGTGGGGTACACCCTGGACAGCACGACAGGCCATTGGAGGGCCAACACTCAAACAACCATTCACATTCACACTCCCGTTCACAACTGGGGTGATTTGGAGCAGCCAATTATCCCACTGTGCCCACGCAAGCATGCAAACAGAGACGCTCGAGCTCACTACACCACTGTGCTGTCCAATAATTAATTTTTTTAATGTAATTTGTTTGGGCTCTTTTAACATAGTCAGAATGTCTAGCTATTAAACAAAAATGCTGTCATGTCTGTGTTTTGTTTATCTACTGTGAAGCAAAAAACAAAACAAACAAATAAAAAAAGCACAACAACAAAAAAGGTGAATGTCCTCTGAGCGTCATAATTCCATAACCTTTAATTCAATAAATCCAAGTACCTGCATATGTATATCATAATAGACCTTGATAGTTAATCGTAACTCATTTTTATAGCACTCTTATATTTTATGAATATAGGACACTATATTTCCACTATATCAAATAAGGGCAAAGGTTATAGCGCTGCATCTATTATTGATTTTTAGATTAGAAGAGAACAATCTAAAAGAACAGTCCTGTAATTATTTTGCTATTCCTTATAAATGTTGTAAAAATAAATGAATGAATGAATGAATGAATAAATAAGTAAATGAATGAATGAATGAATGAATGAATGTATGAATGAATTAATGATATTTTTTAAATAGCCTACCATGATTTTTGGAGGAGATTTTGCGATAGTGAAATCATATTTAAACATAAAATCAAAGCTCCCCCCAAAAAGGACAAAGGTGAGAAACTTTAAAATCTCTATTTTAAGTTTTATTATTGCATGACGCTGATATGTTTCGTTGTCTTCGTTTTAGATAAAAATTAGAAGGAGTGTCACGAACAAATCACTCTTGAAATATCTAATACATCAGAAAGAACATTTCTATAAATGGGATAGTGAATACATCCCCAATAGCAGTTTCCCTGTGCACGGTTACAGCATATTTCTGCGTTGGTATTCACTTTGTTTTGAATAAAATGTTATAATGAGGTGAAAATGGGGAATACGTCATATCCGTAATTAACGCCGTGCCCTTTCTGCGCACCCCCTGCACAGCTCCCGCCTTAGGGTGGTACAGAGACCAACAGGCTGCACTTCTGACTACTTGAAATTTGAATCTCCGCAGAAAGCACCGTGCTGCGTTTGATAACCTCTTGTTCATGGATGTGTTATTTGCTTTACAGGCAAACTTTTGGCCTGTATTTATTACTGCTGCTGTGCTCCTTTTAATATGGAAGAGTCGCAGTAATCAGTGCAAGTTTGGAAGGTTGCCCCCCGGTCCCGCTCCTGCACCAGTGGTTGGGAATTTTTTTCAGATTCACGTGAAGGAACCGTACAAGTATTACCTTGAGGTTAGTCATTTATTACTTCAAATAACTTTCAGTGCTTCTTATTGCACTTTTGGCAGAGTATGAATTAAAAGGATGCTGTAGCATACTATTTTATTGAATTCATCTTTCAATTAAATAAAATGAAATATTGAATTAGTTAGAGTTAAGTACACTTTTGGACATCTGATCTACTATAATCCAGCTCAAAAAAACATGCTGACAAGTGGTGCAGGTAAAACTAGTTTTTTTGATCCTTAGAATTCGGATAATTACATTATACTTGCAAATGGTTGTGTGTATGTTTTTTTGCCTTACACAACAAAAAGACCAGTGTTGAATTAACTCCCTCAGAGTTAATTTCAACGCTTTTCCAGTGTGTATATAATTCCCACTTTTCCAGAGTTAAATTAACATTTTTAAATATTTAACACTGTGCCAGAGTTCCTTCTTCAACTTACAAAACAGGGTTGAATTCACACTAAGGGTGTAAAGTAACACTGCCTCTGAGTTAATTTTTTAACTATTTGGGTAGGGTTATTTTAACTCCCTTAAGTGTCAATCCATCTACACTGAAAGAAATTTTATAAAACCAGAAAAACTTTTAAACACACCATTTATTGATGCTTTTCACTTAAAACAGCGTGAAAGAAGGTAAAATGTACAAACTTTCATCAGACGTACTGCATGAACTTTGAATATCAAATGGTTTGTAAAATTTTATCTCAGACATCTAAATTAAACACTTTTCCTCACTTTTTAAATCTCTGAAAGCATGATAATGCTCAACAAAATTCTCTGTAAATAGCTTGTTTGTTAAAAAAAAAAAAGTTCTTTAACCAAAAGTATATCACTTATTTGATAAAACACCTGCATGTCTTCTTCCACTGCACTGCAAATAACAAGTATATACACATGATTTGTCAATGTTGTGATTGTAGTGGTAATGCTTTGGTAGCAGGTAGCTGGTCAGGCTAAGCTGTTTTTTTTTTTTTTAAAAAATCACTACATCACACCCATGTGTATGTGTTTAAACATCCTATTCCCAATTTATTCCATCTGTCCCGATATCAATAATACTCTTTTATCCCGACTTCCCACTCAGTTATGGGGTGTGGCTGTAGGGATTTATACTTGTTGAGCCACAAGAGAATTAGGGTGAATTTATGTGCTGCATTCGAAATGTACATTCACCCATTGTATAGTTCACCATACACCCATCAGCCATAACATAAGCATGACCAGACTGGTCTGCGTTTGGCAGCCCTGTATGAAGCAAGATGGAATGCACCATGTGTTCTGACAAAAGTAAGGCATATTGATCTCATCTTGCCAAAATTCCACTGAATCCATAGGTCCCAAGTTCCAAGCAATCTGATGCTGGTCATAACAAAGCGGGCTGCGAAGCGCGGGCGGGTGTGGGAGGGGGTCTCCATTTTTTTTAAATGGCTGGTAAATTCTGTTGACTTCTGGTGCATTTTGGGAGTCAAAAATCATACCAAGTTAAATATGTGCAGAAATAAATTTTATCCATAAGTCTACACAATTTAAATCAAACAGAATGACAAATTGTTTCCCCCCACAAAGGAACAGTAATATCTTCTGTAATGATTCATCTTAGTTTTTTTTTACATGTAGCAAGGAAACCTCCTAGTAGAAACATATTGAATACTTGAATAACCGCATTCTATATATGATATATTATTTTTTGATTATTTTTTTGATTATTTTTTAAGTTTTGATCATTTTTTTATGACCTTTTTTCCCACTATACACCTACACCTACTATAACCTCTATTTTATAACCTCATAGTTTGTCCATGTTTGTGTAACTTACGGAGCCCGTAAGGGGACACAGAAGAAAAAGATATTGGTTTCTCATGCGGTTATAGTGTTTGGGGAGGGTTATGTTCAGTATTGCTCCAGTTTGTCATCAAGCCATTATTATAACCCATTATCTTTAACCACTATTGGATATTATGCAGAATTCATAGTTAAATCATTAACTGCAAGTTATGTGTCCCTGAAGCAGTGCAGCAACCACAAACCATTTCCACCACTAGGGCTCCCAATTTATTGTTCATTTCTTCTCCATTTAACACAGGGGTGTGAAAGTCATTTTCACATCACTAAATTTAAAGGTGATCGGGGACCGAATAATCACTAAACATCTTTTCTAAAAGGGCTTAACAGCGACAAGCTGATCTTTCTTGATTAATGAATGACTAGCCATTTACTTGTAGGCTGCTGCCCTCTAGTGGAAGGATTATGAATTAGATTTCATCGTAATGGTTGATGTGTAGAATGTACGATAATCATATGTTTTTGAAAGGTCTTGTGGGCCACATAAAATGAGCCAGAGGGCTGGATTTGACACCTCAATGGCCAGTTGTGGCTGCTGATTGTTACTTGCTATGGTATCAGGTTCTACACTTATACAGCAGAAAGGACTTTTCAACAGGCCAGGTGCAGAGACACTGATCAGCCATAATATTAACACCACCTTACTGGTATGTGGCCATGTACATAGCCAGCATTAACAGTTTCAGCAGTTGGTGCTCTGAGGGATCAGACTGATGTACTAGACTTTACTCCCCTACCTGTATCAATGAGCCTTGGGCACCCATGACACATTTGCCAGTTCACTGTTTTTTCTTCCTTGGACCACCTTTGGTAGGTACTTACCACTACATAACAGGAACACCCTACAAGACCAGCTGTTTTGGAGATGAATAGACCCAGTCTTTTAGCCATCACAATGTGGCCCTTGTCAAAGTAACTCAGATTCTCAGGCTTGCTCATTTTTCCTGCTTCCAACACCTCAAGAACTGACTTTTCACCTTTTATTTATTGCATCCCACTCCTTGGGAGGTGCCGCTATAACAAGATAATCAATGTTATTCACTCCACCTGTCATTTCTTACAGTGTTTTTGATCTTATTGCTGACCAGTGTATAGTGCTGTTGTCTGGTTATCAACTGGGAACAGTCAGGAGGGATGAGCATGGGCAATTGTAACTTCATGAGGAGATATTTGGATGTCTTTCAAGAAATCTGCATTTAGCAACAGCTTTCTTCTAGTTCAATGATTGATATGGTTTTAAAAAAGCACACGGTAAGAGATTTTAAATAAAATTTTTGGAGTAGCATGCTGTTTCAGAGTGGGACTGCTGTTCAGGAGCAGTCTTCAACAAGCAAAAGGAAAGGATATGGAAGATGCTTATAAGACCCTTATCTTTTCCTTGAATACAAATAACACCATGTTAGTGTAATAAATTGATAGTTTGTTTAATTTTGTGGTGATGTTATGACTGATCACTATATATTGATAGTTTGCAATTTAGAACTAGTTACTGTTTTACAGAATATGGGATAGATGTGATAATAGCAAAAGTGGCCAGTAGATGTCACCATGCAAGTGGATGTTGGAGTCAGGCACAAATACTTAAAACTTTTCAGAGTATCACAAAGCCTTGCTTGGCCCACCACTAAGATATTGTCCTTGTTTAGTTATGTGACAAAGATTACAAAACATCTGGTGCATTATATAGCACTTTTACATTTTACTTTTAATAGAGTAATATAGACTGCATTTTTATGTGTTTATGTGGAATATTCAGGATGCAGTATGTTGTAGCAATGTAAGTAATAGACTGAGTAATTTTTTATTCCTATGATGTTGTCTATGAATTTTAAATCCACAGACTTAAATAATTTTAGATTTTCTATGAAACACCTGTGGACTGATTAACAACATTTAATCATTAGCAGTTCCCAGCCAGAGGAATAATTTACCATATATCATTTATATCTGCGATTCCCTGGTGAGCTGTCCAGGGTGTACTCTGCCCTCGCCCAGAGTCGGCTGAGATGGGCGCCAGCCTCCCCGCGACCCTAATTAGGAATAAGCGTTTAAGGAAATGAATGAATTAATAAATATTAAAATAAATTTATAGGACCAACAAAATCAAATAAATTCTCACTTTGTCCAACGAAGTGTAAATTACACAGAAGAACAGAGGAGAGAGGAAACTGAGTATATTTTTGGTTTAAATGAGATGAAAAGAAACGAAATGATACAGTTTACCTCTTTGCCATTTTGCATCTGTACATGAACCCGGTAGAAAATTATGGACTAGCAACAGTAAAAAAGAAATAATGAATGCTCTAAGTGCTTCATGCTTACTATTTTATGAATAAGTCTTTGTGGTATAATGCATTACTTAACCCAAATAAATTTATTCTCAAAGTACTAATTAATATCAGATTATAGCCTCACATGAAATATCAGGAATAGCTGTCCCCGACCTGCGACACAGGAAGAGTTAGCCTCATGGAAATGAATTTAGGTCACAATTGGCGTGACACCCATGTGGTCACACCTGTCTACTAACAGCGTGCAACATGTTGCAACTTTTGGCACAGTCCCGAACCTAAGAAATGGACATATTGTCCTACTTTCATTGCCCTCACTACTGCAGTGTTATTTGTAGCTAATTATAAGGTTAGATGATTCCCTAGGGTGTCTAGTAACCCCTTTTTTGTGCCATATTTATCCCAGAATCATTAGCATTTTTCTTTATTTAATAACGACATTGTAAAATGGTTAGCATTTGTAAGTCATTGGATCTGTTTGGAAATATAAGTGATTTTTAAATGCCATTGTTTATCACATTTTTTTAGGTTGCTTGGAGATTGGTCTGCATTCTATGTTTTAGATGCTTATTAAAAGGAGCCTGTGTGTGTGTAAAAGAGAGAGAAGGAGAGAGAGTGAGAGAGTCACACACACTACACTGACATGAGTGATCGCTGTAGCGGAAAAAACCTGCAACTGTAAATATAGCAGCTGGAAATGTGGGAAGCCACACGTAAGTTGTTCCTCGTTGAGCCCTGAAGGATATTTCCCCTTTTTATTTGTATTATTGTGGAGTTCTTTTTCTGGATCAGTAGTCGTTGTGATTATCCTACTCACCACCTGTGCCATCGTTCCTCCAGTCTCCTGAGCTCTATTTCTCTACATGAGCACCAGAGGAAGGAAGTG
This sequence comes from Porochilus rendahli, assembly GCA_039654305.1. Classification (NCBI taxonomy): domain Eukaryota; kingdom Metazoa; phylum Chordata; class Actinopteri; order Siluriformes; family Plotosidae; genus Porochilus; species Porochilus rendahli. The sequence continues at coordinate 18,367,330 of JBCNYG010000013.1, read as the reverse complement.
AGGAAGGAGTAAAAGAAAGCTCTCAGTGCTTAGCATTTGCAGCTTGTTTTATTTGAAGGACAGAATGCGCCAGTCGTACACGGTGACTGTGACCGCTGAGCGTTCCGTCTCTTTATTTCCATTTATGAAAGCACATGAGCTGCGGCGGAAGAGTTCAGCTATGTCCGGCTCTGTGCTTGTGTCTACCGTCGTGGGACTCCTGATTAATCAAGTCAAGGTATGAGTGTGTGCTGGGGGAAAATCTCTGGTGCAGATCTGATTTAATGTATTAACCAGGAGTTGATTTATGTGCACTGAAATTATACAATCATAATACAAATGTTTCCCATTGATCTGGTTCATTTAAGTTTAATTTTAATAATTCCTGCTTGTACAGTATCAAATATTGGTTCTTACTAGGATCCAGAGATCCCAGGGGTCCATGAAGTCCCAGGGGTCTATCTTTTTTATATTTATACAGTATAGCACACATTAAACAGGATTAAAAAGGAGTCCACCCAACTGCTTAGACCTAATTTGTTTTATTAGTGGAACTTTCAGGAATAAAAATATATATCTTCAATGTTTATGACATAAATCTGCACTTAGAGAGTCTGTGTGTTTTGGACAGTTAAAGGAGCTCTGCTTCACAAAAAGATTGAAAATCGCTGCTGAAGAAGACATTTCCTGTAAAGCAATGTTAAAATATTTAAACATTGTACAAAGCAGTGACTCAAATTCCCATTAACGTATACTGTAGTACTGGTGCTCAGCTCCTCTTGACATTCACATTAGGTTTTAGGGGAGCTCTGTGCTGTTTAAACTCCCCACAGACAATACAGAAGCTTTCTAGAGTTTATATCTCCAGATGTCAAATGGTGTAGCAATACATTCTTATATCAGTACACTCTAAGCATTTAGGGGTAATGCCCAAATCAGCATTATAATTTACTGGGGAGGACGGTCAAGAAATTGTCAGTCATGGCTATCAAGGGACATCTTGTAAGAGTTGTTAAACTGGGTGTGAAAATGACCTAAAATACTGGCACGCTAGAATTTTCAGAGGGGTTTTATGTGACATTCCGGGTGTCACAATGCTGTTCTCTTATCATGTCACACCACAAGACCTGTTAATCGTTTCCCGCATTCATATTTTGGTCGATTATGGAAATTGGTCAGCCACCACAAAACTGTGTCATAGTCAGGTTGAATTTGTGCAGTCTAAGTCCAGTAGATCACTTGGTTATGTAATGTTAAATAAAAGTCCTTGCTTCTACTAGATGATATAAAAATAATAATTTTTTGAAATCAAGATAAGAAACGTTTTATATTTTTTCAAATTATCAATCCTGTATATTATTCAAGGTGTTCTTGATCAGTCTAATTGCTGTAAATTTATAAATACCGCAGTGAGCCCCGTACATAATGCTGGACCATGGCACTTTAGCGCAGTTGCCCTCTCCAGTTGTATCCGCGCTCTGGTCTAGCTTTAATTAATGTACATCTGCTTTAAATTAATGAGCTTCTTTTTCACACATTTAACACTCATGACAAGCAAATCGTCCTTTAACACTCAAGCAACAAATTACAATCATGTTGATAAAGGACTGTGTAGTGAAGCTTTAGATCAGACCACTTTTTTAAAGTTCTGCCACCGTGCACTCTATACCACCAATTCCGATGACAGTGGTGATGGACATGTTGCCACTCGCTCTGCTTCCTTTGGCCTGCTGTGGCCTCCACCTCCCCTATAAGGTTTCTATTTCCTTTTATTTTGTTCTTTTCTCACCTGCAGTCCTTATTCATTACAACAACAGAACAATAGCATGCCAGGTTTTTATATGCCAACTGCATTCATGAGGTTATCTGCATTTACCATTTATGGTTAGAAGGGTGTGTACAGCATGGGATTTTAGATACACACACTTGTAGGCACTCTTTATAAAATGAAGATTGCTTAAAGGTGTGCGTATTCAGGGTTTTATAAATTTGAATGTGTTTGTGCATATGAAAATTTTGTGTTTTTGGTGCAAGTACACTTTTAGTAGGATCCTACCAACAGTTTTAAAACTGAGACCCCTGGACTGTTAGCCTGGTGTTGACCATTACATCATCGTTGCTGTTGGGCATGTTTCAGGCTGCTCTTAGTCACAATGCTTCTGAGTAACGGTTGTGTCGCAGCTGTCAGATTCTGGGAAGTTTCCTTTTCCAACAACACACATAGCAACACGTCATGCACAAGATAGTGGAACTGTTTTTGTCATTGTTATTTATGTCACTTGCCTGACCACATGGAAATTTGCCTTTGCTATGAGGTGGTTATGAAAGATTGGTTTTTGTGAGTTTGTTAAATCATCAAATGTCCTCTGACTTCGAATGTGTCCCCAGGATTCTCTAATATCATTTGTAAATAATGTGCTAGTTGAAGAGAATGAGTACATTGATATCCCTGTATTTAGTACTTTTTTACAAAAAAATAAATAAATAAAATATATGTGTGTGTATATATATATATATATTGTTGACACTTGGTGATGAGCATGCTTTTTGAACATCTCTTTATAGAGTTA
>JBCNYG010000013.1:18337757-18352380 GCA_039654305.1 Porochilus rendahli | reverse complement strand
CATGCAAACTCCACACAGAAACGCCCCGAGCCCGGGAATCGAACCCAGGACCTTCTTGCTGTGAGGCGGACGTGCTACAAACAAAATTCAGATGATGTTTATTATTATTATTATTAATATTATTATTATTATTACTAGTAGTAGTAGTAGTTCTTATTGTTGTAGTGTCTTTATTACTTGGTGAGTTGTAATAGTGACAATGTCTGTGACTAACTCTGGGTTTCCTCCCGCAGTGATGAAGAGAAAGGGAAAAAGATGTGGAGCAAATACCTGGAGAGAGAGGACAGTAAAATTGTAGGTATGTTTATATGAGTGCTGCACTCATATATATATATACACACTTAGGTGTGTTAAAGCAGTGCAACCACCAAACTGCTGTATTACAGCTTTGTAGGGCCATTCATACTGTTTACCTTTCTGGTTTACTGCATAAACAAAATTCAAATCTTTTTTTTTTTTAAATAGTACTGCAGTTAGTACATGTAGGGCGGAATAGTGGTGTAGTAGTCAGAAAATCCACCTCACAACATAAAGGTCCTGGACTTGAGTCTTATTTTCGGGTGTTTCTGTGTGCATGTTCTCTCGGTACCTGTGTGGGCTCCCTCCGGGCACTCCAGTTTTTTCCCACAGTCCAAATACATGCACTTAAGGCTAATTGGCTCTTCCAAATTGCGTTACGAAATGTGAGTGTGAATGTGTGTGGTGGTCTGGCAAACTGTCTAGGGTGTACCACGCCTTTGCCTTTGTCAGCTTAGATAGGCTCCAGCCTTCCCACAACCCTGGTAGGATTAAGCGGTTCAGCAAATGAGTGAGTGCAAGTGAGCTAATACGTGTGATTTGTCTGTTGTGATTAATAAATATTTGTATCTGTTTAGACTTGTTCGTGGGGCAGCTGAAGAGCTCTTTGACCTGCACTGAATGTGGCTACTGTTCCACTGTGTTTGATCCCTTCTGGGATCTTTCCTTACCAATCTCCAAGGTCAGTTCAGTTCAGCAACTCCCTTACACACATGCTAGTGCAGTGCTCTTTGTAACGTAAAGTGAGAGGAAGAAAGTGATGTATGACAGTGTGTATTGCACCCAGAAGGGCTACGGAGAGGTCAGTCTGATGGACTGCATGCGACTCTTCACTAAAGAAGATGTGCTGGACGGAGATGAGAAACCGGTGCGCCTGCTTTGGTTATATCCTAGCAGCTTCTTTTGATATTTTCCTATTTATTCAGAATAAAGTAATCAGTGCTTCTAAAGATCTTCGTTTTTTTCTTTCTTCGGTCTCCGCAGACATGCTACAGATGTAAAGCCAGAAGAAAATGTACAAAGAAGTTCACGATTCAGAAGTTTCCAAAAATCTTAGTGCTACGTATCCTTTTACTGTTTTTTTTTTTACAGGATTTATTGTTTAAAATGATGACAGGATGGAAAGGAGTGCCCCAATATATGACCTATTTCTGAGTGAAAGTGTTTTGACTCTGTTAGCTTAGGCCTGGGAGAGCGAGAGACGAAACATGATCGCATATTACTGCTTAAGGTTATTTTTCTCCTGTCTGGACTTGCATGGTGGCGTAGTTAATAATCAGATACCATTTAGTGGTAAGCAAAAGACATTTTGTATTTGATGGAAGATTATGTTAAAATGTGAAGGCTTTAAATGATTAATTATTCAGTATATGAAAGGACATTAAGAAGGCAGGTTTGATTTCAGGCTTAAGCCTTTAAGTATCATTACTTTACAGAGGTATCAGGTAACAGCTACTAGACAGTTATATACACTAATCAGCCATAACACCACCTGTCTAGTCTGCAGTTAAGCAGCCCTATACGCAGTCCTGCAGACTGTGTGGTCGGACACCCTTATATCATAACCCGCATGAACAGCTTCAGCAATTTGGGCTATAGTAGCTCTTCTGTGAGATAAGACCAGATGTACCAGCTTTCACGCACCACATGCATCAGTGAGCTTTAGGCACACATGACACTCTTGCTAGCTCTCTGGTTGTCCATCCTTGGGGCACCTTTGGTAGATACTTACCATTGCATACAACAAACACCCTACAAGACCGGCTGTTTGGAGATGAATTGACCAGTCGTTTATGATCACAATGTGGCCCTTGTCAAAATCACAAAGATCCTTAAGCCTTGTTCACGCAGGAAGCAACAAGCAGCAAGCAACCGTGCAAAATCAACTATCGCACATGAGAGACACGAGTGGAGCAATTACCTGTCACACCTTAAAGATACTGTTGACTGGCAGGTGTTTCCAAACACAGAGTTTGCCATAATGTTTTTGTATGGAAACTATGAACACAAGTTTAAATGTCCCACTCACATCCCACTCACATTAACATGGAAGAGGGTAAATATACTGTACTTTATGACTGCACACAAACATTTTACAAGGATAGTAACCTGATTCGTGATGCCTGAGTCGGCATTTCCTATGAGTTTATATTTATATACGTGTATTTAGAGCTACATGAAATGTACATTATGTGGTTGGGTAGTAACTCAAGCACACAGTTTGCTAACGTCTTTTTCTTTTGACTCGTGTTAACAGCTAAATTTTAATAAAAATGAATAAATCAGTAGGAACAAACTATGTGCAGTTCAAAATAAAGTACTGCTGAAAGTGCACTTTATCTAAACAGGGCTACTGAACAAGCCTATGATTCTCTCTGTGATGATGCCAGGCTTGCATGTCTGGGTGATAATATGATTTAAAATAAACTTGAACAATATAAGATAATGATGATAACTCTCAGGTGTGGGGAAGCTGTAGGGAAGAATTTTTTCTGCTCACAGTTTGACTTAGAAAGATTTTGAAGTGGGAAACATGCGAGGGAGTTACCATGGCAATGAGAGCTGAGAGGTGAAGCAATTTGCCTCTTGCCATGTGAAGTCGCATGTCACTCAGTGGCAGGCATGTCGCTTGTTGCTTGTCAAGTCCTACATGAATGAGGCTTTAAGCTTGCTCATTTTTCCTGCTTCCAACACATCAACTTCAAGAACTGTCTGTTCATTTTTTTTTGAGTAATTCGTCTTAAAAGGTAAAACTAATACATTGTATAGACTCATTACATGCAAAGTGAAATATTTCAAGCCTTTATTTGTTATAATTTTGATGATTATGGCTTACAACTTATGAAAACCCCAGATCCAAAATCGCTGAAAATTAGAATATTGTGAAAAGGTTTGATATTGTAGGCTCAAAGTATCACACTGTAATCAGTTAATTAAATCCAAAACACCTGCAATGGGGCTCTGAGCCTTTAAATGGCCTCTCAGTCTGGGGAAGATTGCTGACCTGACAGTTGTGCAGAAAACCATCACTGACCCCCTCCACATGGAGGGAAAGCCTCAAAAGGTAATTGAAATAGAAGTTCGATGTTCTCAAAGTGCCGTATCAAAGCACATTAATAGAAAGTTAAGTGGAAGAGAAAAGTGTGGAAGAAAAAGGTGCACATGCAGCAGGGATGAGTGCAGCCTGGAGAGGAAAAAAAGAGAAAAGAGGCACACAATCTGCTGGTGTTGGTCTATTGTGCTTTATTAAGTGCAGCTGTCTACCAGGACATATTAGAGCACTTCATACTTCCTTCAGCAGACAGACTTTATGGAGATGCTGCCTTCATTTTCCAGCAGGACTTGGCACCTGCCCACACTGCCAATAGTAAAAAAACTTGGTACAATGTCCGTGGGATCACTGTGCTTGATTGGCCAGCAAACTCACCTGACCTGAGCCCCATAAAGAATCTATGAGGCATTTCTAAGAGAAAGATGAGAGACGAGAGCGAACATTGCAGAAGAGCTGAAGGCCGTTGTTGAAGCATCCTGGTCTTCCATAACACCTCAGCAGTGATAGCATCCATGCCACGCTGCACAGAGGCAGTAATTCATGCAAAAGTGGCCCAAACCAAGAACTGGGTACATTTGTATATTATTATTATACTTTTCAGAGGGATGACATTTCTATATTTAAAATTCTTTTTTTATTGATTTCATGTGATATTCAAATTTTCTGTGATTTTTGGATTTGGAGTTTTTATAAGTTGTAAGCCATAATCATCAAAATTATAACAAATAAAGGCTTGAAGTATTTCACTTTGCATGTAATGAGTCGACATAATGTATTAGTTTCACCTTTTAAGTTGAATTTCTGAAAAAAATGAACTTTTGCACGGTATTCAGTTTTTCCGAGTGTTGTGTGTGTATAGTATATTGTGTCACCTCTCTCATGCTTATTGTCTGATGCAATGGATGGAAGTTTTTCCTTGATTCACACTTTCAGATCTGAAGCGTTTCTCAGAAGCTCGTGTTCGATCCAGCAAACTGTCCACTTTTGTCAACTTCCCCATGAAGGACCTGGACCTCAGGGAGTTTGCCTCTGACAGAAGCAGTTAGTTTTGTTACATTTTAAACCTACAAAAAGGTTCCTATAACAACATTTCTCATTTAGTTCACCCTTGTCTATACTGTATTTAATACAGAGCAGTATACAAAAACGCTGTAGTCGTACTGAATTGTAGGGATTTAGAAGACTTTTTATTTACTAGAATAACATTCGGGAGCCAGGGACCAAAGAATGCAAAATTTAATGGACCCTGTTTTATTTTGTGAGCTATTTAAATCATACGCTTATTATTCAAATGTGGTAATCATATTTTAGTTCTTTATTAGTGCCAAAAGGGTATTTTATTCCAGAACCTTACTTTGACAGAACCCAATGGGTCCAACTGAACATTATTTATAGTTTTACATGTAAATAATTTACTTTTTTTAATATTTAGATGAAAGCTATTCTTTTCTATTCTGAACTTGATAATAAATAACACTTTGGTGATGCTAGGTTGCGATTTCAAAATAAATACCAGGCTAAAAGACCCCGTTGCGATGCTTCACAGCCACCTGAGGGAACGACTGAACCAGACAATTTTAAAATTACACAGCACAATAATCGTCTGAGGCATGATGGGTAAACTATAGGAATAGGGGTGCAGAGGATCATAATTTTCTGTTGCGTTGTGCTGGGCGTATATGTGTAGATAGTAACACATCAGAATCCTTACATGTCTGACTTTGTCTCTAGGTAGTGCAGTGTATAACCTGTACGCAGTGTCCAATCACTCAGGCACTACCATGGGAGGGCATTACACAGCATACTGCTGCAATCCTGACTCAGGAGAATGGTACACGTTTAACGACTCCAGGTACTCGTTCCACACACACGTATTAGAAAAGCTAGAGTTCATTTAGATGTGGATTTTTACATCTGATGCTGCTTTGCTTCTACCATCCATTCTGAGCTTTAACCTCACTCCTACTCACATTCTCTGTTACTTGGTGGGAAAAAAAACTTTCCATTTTTCATTCTCATTAGTACATTTTTGGATGAGGCTGTACATGTTTTCGAGCTTCTTTTATATCCAGTGGTGATATTTAATACAGCAATTTTATTGTTAATGGATCGGAAAACAAACACAGACACCAGAGAGAAAAAATACAAAGTGTTTCTTATTGTGTTGCATAAACATGCCTTGTAATTATTTCTTAAAGATACAGATTCACTAGTAAAAATGGTTGTGTGTGTTGCCCTGCGATGGTCTGACAGCCGGTGTCAGCTGATATAGGCTCCATCCTGCCTGCGACCCTAATAGTAATAGGCAATTTGGCAAATGCACGAGTGAGTGAAGTATTCACTAATGAATAGTCTGTGTTTTATCTTCCATTATCAGTTCGTTTGGGTTGAAATCAAATGTTTCCTGGTGAAACAACCCCAGCTCACCAGCTTAGTGTCTCTTATTCACCTGGTTTACATGTTATTTTGGTTCCATGTTTATTCACAATAACAATAATTCAGATTTATTGGTATCGCGCTTTTGATAATAGATATTGTCGCAAAGTAGCTTGACGTAGTAAAACAATTTTGGTAAAGAATTTACGTTAGAACGGTTCTTCTATAAACCCTGCACATCCTCAAACAGCAAGGTGACGGTGGCAAGGTAAAACTCCCTCAGTCGACACAAGGAATGCTTTTATTAGAGAAGTTTATTATAATCATTATATCACCTCTACGTTTTTTGGGTACACAAAAGTAAGTCACTAGTAAAATGATGACAGAATACCAAATAGAAAACACCCACCACAGTATCTAGTAAGCTACATATATCATTTTAAGCCGTGTAGATAAGACAGGTATGATCTATAAGACTTTTGGACGTGCACATGCTCTGACCAGTCTCTGTTCTCTTACAGAGTATCGCCAATGTCCTCCAGTCAGGTGCGTAGCAGTGACGCATACGTTCTGTTCTATGAGCAATCCGGATTGTGAGGGCTCACAGAGAACAGAAGGAGTGAGCCCACGACCCCTGGGGATCATCATCCTCACAAGGCACTCGTCATAGGAAGAAGACACTGTCGCCCTCTGCTGGACGCTTGTCAGAATTACATGTCCCGTCCTTACTGGCACTCTGCTGCTGTGTCCTGTTCATTTTCATTGGGGAGGTCTGGAGTTGTAAGATGCCTCCATGTATGTGTGTGACTGTGTGAGTGTATGAGTGTGTGTGTCTGAGGGCAGCTCCTTGGGAGAAACCATAGGGTATTAAAACCCTTGTGACTCCGTCTCACAAGTCTCTCGCTATGCACTGCAACAGAACTCTGGTCCTGTCTGCGCCTTGTACAAGATTGCCTCAGTATACAGACTGGTTTAACATAGAAGTGTTTTCTGGTGAATTAAATCATTTTATATTTGTATTCCCGACCCTCATCGGGATGCTGGAGTGAAACTCTCTCTGCTGAGGGAGACGAGATTTTCAACCTCAAAGCTGCAGCTCATGCACTTATCTGAGCTCCTGGGTTTGATTCACGCCTCTGCTTTTTATTCGGTGGCTTGGTTTTTGAATTGTTTCACCTGTCATTTTTCTCCTAATTGCTATCCACTCCATTCTCTCCCTCCTCTTACTCTCCTGAGGGCTGAAAGAGGCAAAAAAAATAAAGGTCTGTGGAAGGTGTGTGATGCGGTGAGCACGCCGCGTGGCCGTGGTGTGTTTTTATTCAGCGAGGCTGCTACTGATCTGATACTCAAATGCTGTGAATGAGGTGACTGCCGAGTTGAGCTGGTTCTAGTTCACTCAGCAGTCCTGATGATACAGATTGGTTTATCTTTGATTATCATGCCATTGAACAACACGGAAAGGAGGTTTTTGGGGGGAAATACACTACCTGTATATTTTTATATATGATGCAATATAGAGAATGTACTATACTGTGGTGCTGAAAATGACCTGTTACTGTTTTCAGTTAAATTAACAGGAGAAAGAGAATGGATACTATTTATGCTCACGTGTCACTTTTTAACAGTGGCGGTCAAAGTATATATGGAATAAATTTTAGAGAAAGTCGTAACCTGTGTGTCTATATTTATTCAGATCTTGATTTCTTTCATTGTCTTGCCCTGTTAAAGCAGGCCATTTCAGTAATATACGATTTTGATATTTATGATAATTGTACAAGTCATGTACAGCTGTGCTTGAATGATTTTATTGAATCACAACGTAAGATTACAGCTACCAAAGAAGTGAACTTTGCAACCAGGTCTGACGCACAGAGTTCGCTCGCTGGTCACTGGGTGTGGAGAAGGAAAGGATAATAGATTGTTGATGACTTGGTGGGAAACAAGAAAATAGCATTCTTAGTTGAAGCCTCAAGGATGGAAGTTAGAAGCAGACCAGCAAATGGTAAGTTATTATTATTATTTTATTTAACTCTATATTGATACTCATGGATTTGGATTGAGAAGTTCAACCAAAAAAATCCCTGCTGAAAAGTCCAGCTTGGCCTGATCCCCTTACCAGCTGTCCAAAACACTGAGACAGTTTCAGAATGACTGCTACTAGTGCAACATTGTGTGGGATTATAAGGTGTTCTTATATATAGTGTTTATTTATCACAGGAAAGAAAATTTATTAATATTAACAATGTGAACAGAAACCCACCTGGTGCTGGTTTAAGTATTTATGGTTCTTTTGAACATTAATCATCCATTACATAATGTGATATTAAAATCCAAGTTTTGTATTTTTACAAGACAAAGCTCACTAAGATCCTATTAGGGTCGTGGAGAGGCTGGAGCCTATCTCAGACGGAGTACACCCTGAGTGGCTCGCCAGTTCATTTCTGGTCCAACACACACCCAACCATTTACACTCACACTCACACACATATAGGGGCGATTTGGAATAGCCAGTTAGCCTAATGTGCATGTGTTGGTCTGCAAATTCCACACAAACGTCCTCGTCGAGCCCAGGACTCGAATCCAGGACCTTCTTGTTGTGACATGTTAACCACTACGCCACCATGCCGCCCTACTATAACTTATATGGAATGCTGTAAGAAAAAGTTTTAAGAAAGAAATTTCTGGACAGAAATAGTCTCACAGGAGTGCCTGCCCTAATACTTATTGAACAGCCTATCTGTTATTGGTAGAAAAAGTCCAGTTTGAAAGAATTCTTGCCCCTAATTGAGGCTATTGCCAGAATTTGATGCTGGTTTGACATTTTGCTGGTTTTCCCAGAACTTCACAAACATAATGTGTCTGTTAATGAGCAGAGTATACCTAATAATCATTTATTCAGTACATAAGTATAGCTACAGTAATCTTAACTTCCCACAGTTGGAGATCCGTACATCTCATCTCTGGCACTTGTGCTGCTTGGAAGGAGAAATTCAGGCAAGATCTATCAGGAAATACAATCTTTGGAACAAGGGTTTTTGAATCTGGCCAGAAAACCAGACAGTGTGTTAAAAGAAATGGTTGGGTCAACGACATGTGACTGACTCGTAGATACACCTGGCTGGAGCAGTTTTGGTTTCGCTAATGAGACATTGGTGAGACAGGAAATACTGCACAGTGTGAGGTTATGGCTTCCCAGACCTCAGGGCTTCCTGCTTGTCATCCCAGTGGATACTTTCAGTAACTGGGACCGCAAGGCTGTGGAAGAACACATGAGCCTCCTCGGATATGTGTGGAATCTCACTGTAGTGCTCTTTACTTGGGCTGACGAGCTGAGATGCAAGAGCCTTGAAGAACATGTAAAAAAGAGCGGGAAACATCTGCAGACGATCCTTGAGAAGTGTGGGTACAGGTATCACATACTGAACAATGAATCCAGAGACGAACATCAGGTGAGGCAGTTGCTGGAGCTTGTGAAGGAAATATGTCTAAGAGCAGAGCAGGAGATCAGCAGCCACCAGCAGCAGTGGTTTTATTAGTGATGAAGAAAGCATTGTGGGAGCTGGAGGGCAACTGAACAGAACTGATATATTCACTATTTGTAATGAACTAACAATTCTTTTAAAAATGACATCTCTACTGTCATAGGTTAATAAAGCAAGTAAGTAGGTACTTACAACAGCAAGTAATAGCGGAGCTCCTGCGCAGAGCCACACAGGCATGGAACCTGACCTGGAGGCGTGTGTTTGTGGCACAAGAAAACCAATGAAGCTGCTGCATCACTGAATTGATGCTGATTGGCTGCATGTGCATGACGATGGGCAGCAATATAAAAGAAACAGATTTATTTATCTGTTATTTAATAATAACTATGTGTGCTCTGGTTGGAGAATGTGTGGATGGTCTTTGCAGTGGGGAAACCCAGTGTCGAGTTGATGAAATGCATATGATTTTCCACCTAGTCTCTTCCATTCATACATACATGAAAACATGTCCTCCCCAAATCATTCATATTGTTCTATAAAATGAGAGGTCCAACAAACATGTTTGTATTTCCACATGGATAAATGTTAAGTGCTAAAATGTTAAATGAGAATCTAGAAGGCCTCAACCTAACAGATAAGCTAATCTAATAAACAAGAATTTGAAGTAAAGGTTTGTTTTAATGTGGGTGAATTTACCCTAAAACAGGTAGATGGAGTTGCCAGCTTTACAAAGTAGATGCGGAGGGTTCATTCATTCATTTTCTGAACCGCTTATTCCAAATTAGGGTCGCGGGGAGGCTGGCGCCCATCTCAGCTGACTCTGGCCGAGGGCAGAGCACACCCTGGACAGCTCGCCAGGCCATCGCAGGATGCGGAGGGTTATCTTAATTTATAGTCTTGCATATTGTCATCTTGACCAAAAATGGAAACAGCAGGTTTCAACAGGAGGAAATGCCAAAGTGCTACGTAATAACCCCACCATCTGGTGTCACCCAGAAGAATATGGGTTTCAGTGTGAGTCTGGTTCTACAATTTTCCTTAATTATGTAATTCTCAAGAGTTTCTCTTTATTCCTGTCACATCTGTCTCGCTTTATAGGGCTCGAGATAAAGTCCACATCAGGAACTCTGTAAATCAGCTTTATAAGTGTCTCTTGTTAAAAATGGTGATTTTACTATTAAATAAAATCTAATTGGATTAAATTGTGCATTCACAGAATGCTGCATTTAAACTTTTTCTGTTTAAAAAAAAAAAAAAAACAACACGAACACAAACTTTATTCAAATAAATGTCTAAGGGCAGGTCCTGAAAGACTTTCATTCTTTAATCTAAATTTGTATCATTTCAGCTCATCATTTCAAAAAATCAGGATACCTTTTGAGAATTTATAAGTTCGGTGATGAAGATGGTTCTGTCCTGATGATGCTTTGACGCCATGATACGTCAGTATTAAGAAGTAGCAAGGATGCACCTCATTCAGTTTGGCTGGTCAGCATTTTGTCAACAGTGATAATTTTTACTTTTTATACTTTACTAGGTATGGTACATCATCCTATCCTACAGTTACTTTTATTGTTGTGGAATGTCTGAGACAAGTTAGTTCCTGTAATCACGTTAGTTCTTTCCCCCTCTTTCTGTTTTTTTTTTTTTTCCTCTTTTAAAGGTAACTAGATAAGATCACTGTAGAAAATGCTACTAAAAATACCACAGCAGAAAACTAGTGATCGATATGTAACACTGTTGACTCTTCAGCATATCGAATATTAGATATTTCTGGTGCCATATTCTTGTATTAGTGGCCTTTTAAAAAAAAATAATAATACATTTTATGGAAATGGCTTACAATGCCCTCTACTGGTTAATATCATCCAGATCCTCGGAAGGCTCATCCTGGCAGTCAACCATTTATCTCAACGCATTTTTCTAATCAAAATAATGCAAACAAAGGAAAGTTAACATCTTTAATCAATCGGAGGAAGTCGGCCAGTCTCCGTCAACCCCCAGCATTGAATGGGATTCTGCAACTCTCTTGATCAAAATTCAGTGAGCAACTCATACCTAGACACATCCATGCCCCCTCAGTGTCCCCAGTCCTGCCCATTACTTAATTTATTTATTTATTTATTTTTAGCGGTTTTTGAAATTGCCCAGTAGGTAGAGTTAGGCTAAGGGCTGTGTGCAGGCAGTACTTTAATATGGCACGACTCATGGGAGATTATGCTTTAAATATTTAAACCGCAAAAAAAAAACACAAAAGCGTTTTGTCTGGCAAAAACTAAAATCCCTGAGTGCATTACACTAATAAACTTTACATTGATATTCTGAATTCATTACTGATACTGAACATAAAACCCCTACAGGCAATGTGTGATGGATAGAAACTGGGCAGTATTCCTTTAATTCCCCCATCTATTTATTTTGAAATCCTGTTTTTTTTACATTTTTCCACTCATCTAGTCAGGAGGTTATTAATGAACCTGAATGACTGCATTAACTGCTGAATCATTGACAGTCACCTGGATGTAGACCATGACATCAACAGACCCCACCCAAAAAAAGAGGCAGTTAAAATTTACAGTTTATAATTAGATAGAAATGATTTTATTTATACACTGGACTGAACTACTGTTCTTATTGGTTGTCCCAATTTATAAAATCTATATTTCATGTCCATGCAAAATGAACAATGACCATATTACAATGCAGAATGCAGAGAGCGGTGCTGCAGGTGGCTCTCATGAACCTGAGTGGGTTTCTGAGTCCACACCAAACAAAGATGTTGTTGGTGAACCAATGACAATATTGTATCATAAAAAAAGAGGAGCACTGAGTTTTAAATTGCACTAGCTGTATTATATGACACTAGTCAAGATAGGTTAGTTAGTTCAAGAACAGGGGATATACATTTCTACTTTCCACAGGTACAACAGGTACTGTCTGCAGCACACTTCTAAGAAACATGAACTAATTTACATGGTGCTCAGAGCCTGAAAATGCCATGACATCTACAGACTACAGGACTGTGCATGGATTTCAGTAGGATACTAAAAGAGAAGCAAGAAGAATACCTTTCTGTAGTTTGTCCCCCTTCTGTACAATAAAGATCTCTGAAAGAAAAGTCTGAGAATAAAACATACAAACTACAAAATTATAACAAAGAACACAATGGAGACAGAATCAGTGCCAATGCAGCTCTAGAACACAAGGAGATTCTTATTAACACATGTACAGGGGAAAGCAGGCTATTTATACAGTGCTTACAGTTCAGTTTTCTTAAACTGGCCTTTAACGCAGTTCAGAAGTGCAACACACACACACACACACACACACAATATCAATCACATATATATACAGTTTCACACATACACACACACACACATTTTATATACAGTATTATATACACACAGACACACCCAGATATATGAAGTTTCACCCACACACACAATTATTTACAATATCACACACACACAGCCAGAGAAAGGCAGAGCCAGCTCAGCTGCTTACTGCCTAAAAGAGAGTGTTCACATTAGCATTTCTGCTCGTATTCTTATCCGTCTGCACTCCGATAGGAATGTACTTCGGGTGGTGTTGTTTTTCTGAATTATGAGCTGCCATAAAAAAACAAACATGAGGTTTCTTCCTGGACGGCTGCATAAGAGTCTGAGTGGCAGTAGTGGGTTAAGTATCAAACTGCTAAAAAATGACTTGTGCTCTTGGATTGAGGGAATCCTGTGAAAGTTCCTACAATCGCCTTCATTGCGAAACAAATAAAACACAAAACAGCGCACATGCACATTCAAATATATACACAATGCAAATGTCAGTTTATAAAAAAAAATTAAAAGAAATCCATTATTAATATTAACATAATAATTTTATATACAGTATATCAACAAATGAAATGAAAAGGTAACTACTCAAGTATCTTGACCATCATTGTGGACGAACTGATCCTGATCACAGAGAGACGGGAGGACTCTCGACCCTGCACATGAAGGACAGTTTCGTTTCTCTTTAGAGCCTTCCGAGCCAGGCAGCCAGTCAAATCATAGCGAACAGCTCAGTGTGGGTTCTAGCACACGTCCTTTCCACATTTGTGTCAATAAAGTGCAATTGATTAAAAAATAAATAAAATAAAAATCTCGAGCTACTGTGCTAAAAACAGCTGAGTAATTGTGTGCAGGTGATTACCGTCCAACATGAGGGAGACCCCAGAAAAGCATTCAAACATAACATGACAGCATGATATAATCACCTGCTAAACACAATAAGTTACTGCAACGCAGTCACAGAATACAGTATTTAAAAAGTACTTTAAAAAAGTTCTCAGTGGAAAAACAGAAAAGAACTGCTGAAACAAACAGGAGACGGCTGGCTGAGTCCGGTGTCGTTTAGTCGAGAACAGATTGCGCTCATTGTTCATGTTGTTGCATTTGATCTTTGGTAGTGATTCTGTGGAAAAGGTCCTTCTTGAAAAAAATAATACTTGCTCTGTTGGGTCTGGTGATTTCATGAAAAAATAAGAATAATTAAAAAAGAAAAGTGCCGGGACTGCTACGAAGTTGGAAATATGGGAGCAAAGGGGATCCTCTAGTCTGAACAGGTTGGAAGCAGGATGGTGCTTGAAGCCACGATGTGTGTGAGAAGGTTCTATTCATACAGTGTGACAGTGCAGTAACACAATGCAGAGATCCTCCGATCCACACTTGCCTTATCTGTTGACACAGACACAAACACACCACACACATTAAGACACAACATAATCATTGAGAAGAGTGGAAGACTGTGCTTGGTAGTGCTTCTTGATTAGTGGTGTTGCAGACTATGGGGCCTTTCAGAAAAAATATATATGGGCCATGGTAGCCTGGTGGTAGGGTGCTGGATTATTGATCCGAAGGTCAGGGGTTGAACCAACAGTATCACCGAGTTGTCAATGCTATCCCCACAGTTCAGCTAACTGGGTTATCAAAGGCCAGCCATGTCTCTCACTGTCTATGGTGAGGGGCATGTAAAAGAACCATTGCTGCAGTTCAGAAAATGAATGAAGGAATAATATATTCTTTGTGCACAATTATTAGGCAAGTTAATTGTTATTATACATCTATACAGTGCTCGTGGTCAATCCAAAATGTTAACAAACGCTCAACCCTGAACATTTAAGTAGTAAAAGTGAAGTTTTGGCTTTCTTAAGAGAATCTGTATGTTCACCATCATTAGGCAACTATTAGTGTGCAGAATTATAATGCAATTATAAATATAATTATAAACTAGCGAGATTTTCCCATCTTGCTTGTTTATTTTCACCTGTTAAGTGAAAATAATAAACAAACTCAAAGTTTACAAATAAACATTTCTGATTAAAAAAAAAAACCTTAGTGACCAATATAGCCACCCGTCTTTTCGATAACAGTCACAA
>JBCNYG010000013.1:18302595-18321058 GCA_039654305.1 Porochilus rendahli | reverse complement strand
GTGTGTGTGTGTGTGTGTGTGTGTGTGTGTGTGTGTGTGTGTGTGTGTGTGTGTGTGTGTGTGTGTGTGCTGTATGTATGATTTGTAAATGGCATTGAAGTCGCAACTCACCCTCCACACAGTAGAAACTCACTGGACAATCTACGGCCAGTGGCCCCTATCGGCAGGTCATCTGTGGAGAACACAAGACAAGTAACTTTCAGTCCATCAAACAGCTATATGCACTGAGCATGTGTACTGATGTAGTTCTAACTCACAGGACTGCTCTCCAGAGACGTGTGGCACCAGCACAAAGTCATCAGTATCACAGGAGGAGTTCTTGCTGCTGGTGCTGCCGGCTGACTCTTTAGACAGCTGCAGGTAGTTGGGAGGGCCGAGGGGTGGAGAGGAGAGAACGTCTTCGGGCAGAGTCTGCATGTCCGGCAACGACTGCAACAACAAAAGAGACAAGGAGGAAAACAAAGGATTACCTCTAGCTGAGTCACCACAACGCTGTTCATCCTTTCAAGCATCCTAATATGAAGGTATTCACACAACAGTGCAGAACAACTGCAGTGCCGTGACAGGTTAGATGGAATAATGTGATTTACTTACTGGAGGTGAGACGTAACGGCAGGAGGGAGAGCTGCCACAAGTGTTCTCCGACACCGAGCTAGGGCATGCAGGCACTGGCACAGGGCAAGCTGAGAGAAAACAGGGAAAGCACTGTTTAGTTTTGAGGTCAACATCTTGCTGGCTCTTAAACATGTGATCAATAGTCTTACATTTTTTGATGTTTGATGTTTGATCCAAGAACGGATGGCTGAAGAATGTATCTGCAAGGAGTAAAGAGAGCACAGTGCAGTGAGTAAAGGAATGATTTATAAACCCACTAAATGAGAGCTGCACGGATCCTGGAACAGTTCTTGCTGATTGGGAGTTGTATACTGTAGAGACCAGAATCACTAAACATTTCATCACAACAGAGGAGAAGCCTGCTGCGTGCAGGTAAATGCAGTTGGACATCAAGTAATCCCACTTCATGGCATATACTGACAGTTTCAAGCTACATCCTAATCCTAACCCAGCACCAAATATCACAAGTGCACGACATTTCTCTCTGTCCAAGTTCAATCCTGCAGGCTGCAGCAAGATTTGCAACACAGTGGACATAAGCAAGGTTGAGACTAAAGTTGCATTATTCCTCATTGTTTTACTTTGCTGCATAAATCTGTTGATAACAACAATAGCCTTCTTCACAACATTTTTAATTTCTATAAAAGTACAAGTGAAAACGGAAATGTCTCACTTTACCAGTCATGCAAAAAAAAAGAGAGAAAAAAAAAAGACCAGTTGGTCTAGACGCTTCTGCTGAAAGAATTATTTCATAACATGGCTCATATTTAATCCTACCCTTTTCACCCCTGAGGGGAGCTATAAACCAAATTTGGTGATCCTATGTTATTTTCCTGCAAAGTTAACTCATTTACTTTGGAAGGAACCCATTCCCAGCCCCGTTGACCTTTGATGACGGTGGAAGCTAACCAGCTTTAGTAACTGCTCATTAGCTAAACACAAGAGTGACAACAGTCACAGACATGAACCAAAATCAGGTCTGTTGCCTCTCGCAGAAACAGTTCTATAAAAAAGATTCTGGGGATCATAAAAAGTGGAAGTGAGCCTAAATACAGTTAATGATAATAGGCAATGCATGTATCACAGCCCAGTAGCGAAAAACTGCACTGACCAAAATCCATCCGGTCCTTCTGATTCCTCTGTAGTAAACCCAGCAGCAGATCAGCAAGCGGAGGAGATGTTTCTCTAGGGATACTGAAAACAGGAAGGAAGCAGGCTCTCTTTAGTTATGATGTAAATAGACACTGTATTACAGTCTAGCTTTGAGTGTTATGAGTTGAATCTCGTCTAGTAACAGTCTTTGTGATTAATGCCTCCTTACTTTGGCATCAGTGTCCTGTTTTTCTCATAGAACATTCTCAGGTCCTGTGGGCTGTTCGCCTACGTGGAAACACCAGGAAAAAAGCTACTAGTACATAACTGGCATGGCAGGATTTAGCTAAATTACAGCAAATCATCTGCTCTAATACTTGACATTATATGAGAAGGCAGCAACACTGTGGTCTTTATAATATAAAGATCTTTAAAATCTATCACCTGAAAGGGTGGTTTCCCCACGAGACACTGATAAATAACTGTCCCAATGCTCCACAGATCTGCTTTGGCATCATAGTTCTGTGACATTATTACTTCTGGAGCCTGGAGTGGAGAAAAGAGTCATAATCAGTGAAGCAACACAAGCAATATGTCAGACTGCCAAGAAGGAGTGTGGTGTGCTTAGACATCTGAGGGTTCTTACCATGTACATCGGCGAACCACAAAGAGTGGCTGCCATCATGTTACTCTGAAGATAGCGTGCAAAGCCAAAGTCAGCTGTAGAACACAGAAAGTGCCTGTCAGTATTATATGCATTTTTTAGTGTACATTTACTAATTACAAATAAAAACCAAAATCCCTCCTGTGGGCTACATCTAGCCATTATTACAGCATGGCTCTATGAGCACATTGTAGCATTTGAGACACATCCGATTACCAATTTTAATGCGGATGCCACTGACGTTGGATTTCTTGCGGCCAGTGTAGGACAGGAGGATGTTCTGGGGCTTGAGGTCTCTGTGGATGATACCCTTGCTGTTGAGAATACGCATGGCTGCTGCTATCTGCTGGAGAAAGACCTTCAAGGTGTCTTCCTGCAAAGTACCTTTAGCTGAAACAAAAGAAAGGCGCTGCTGCTGAGAAAGCCACGCTTCACACACACACACACACACATACACACACTACAACTTCCACATCCCCTTGCTCTGACAACCAAAAACAACATTAACACAAATATAACCACTAACATTTAGGTAAGGGACAGTAAATCATAGTGAAGTGAGGACATTTCATTAAAACATATTTTTTCCGACTTCTCGAAGTTGCAATCTGCCAAAATTCCTTTTTTGATAGCTTTCATTAGCCAATTTGAAAAAGCTGCCATTTCACTCTTGCAAGTGCGTGAAATCGCGAGATTGAGATGTGAATTCTTCAGTTCATATAAGGCAAATTTAAGGCACAACTAATAGTGTACAGATAATAAACTAACAAGTCAAATATAAATTAGTGAGCTTCTGAATAAAATAAAACTAGACACTTCTACACATAATATGAGCTAGCATTTACATGCATCAGGCTTGAACCGCCAACCTTCAGATTAGCAACCTGACTCTGCCCTAAGGTAGACTCCAAGGTACAATCTACACTAATGTACAACCTAGGGTTAAGTTAACTTTGTGTACCCTTTTGAGGGGCAAAATGGTACATATATGTTTCCAAACAACATAAATATAAAGGGTACAAATAAGTACCTTAGAGGGTAACATGCCGTTGTAGCCCCAAAGTAATAATAAGGACTTTATTTACTGATAGTGTATGTAAGATGCAGTTTTACTCCGTATTGATGTGGCTGTTGGTCCCCGTTACAGCAAAACCTTAATAAAACACTAAGCTGTTAAGAGGATTTGATTCCCTCCAGTCCACTTAGAAAACAAAAGCAAAAATAATCATGGTGACGTATCAACAAAGGAGGACTTTCATAACATGGGCCAGTTACATAATTTGCAGGAGGGTGTGAGGGTGAGACACGCTGTACCTGGTCATCTGACGTTCCAGGTAGGATTATGTAAACTGTTACGTTGTGATAATAAACTTCAATCACATGCAGTAGTGAGGTTAGAGTTCCACTGCTCTTTATCTTATGCACACTCACACAAACAAACTCTTTAGAAGCTTGGTGTAAGTCATCTGACCCATTAAAAAACTCGTCACCTCGACTCACGGCATGACAGAAACATTTGAAAAATCACCAGTTCACTAATGGTGCAATAGCAAATTTGGACAAAAATATCACACTGATTAAAAGACACAGAAATCAAATCATAAAACGAAATTAATTATTATTATGTGATGAAAGTATACAAATATAAATCATCCTGAAAGTACCTCCGAGAAAGAGCTGTTAGAAGATCTTTAGGACTGACACCTGGGGTCAGACACATGCCTACTTTGTACATATATACATCAGAATTACACACCATAATACACTACAGGACAGTGCATAATCTTCATCAGCGGTAGCAAAGGTGAACCCTGTAAGGCTACAAGCAATATTACCCTCAAGTGCTTACCTTGCAAATAATCTGCCAGATCCCCTCCATTACAAAACTGTAACACACACACGCACACACACGCACGCACACGCACGCACGCAGACGCACGCACACGCACGCAGACACACGCAGACACACGCAGACACACGCAGACACACGCAGACACACACACACACACACACACACACACACAAGAAATGCATTCTGATTCTCAGCATAGCACAGCATATAAAAATAAAAATCACATACTCTTATGTGACATGAAAAGGATTTTGAATATGAGGGGATGCTGTTGAATAACAATGCAGGTGTAACAATGTAATTTTCAACTAATCTGATCTGAAATGATGCAGTGTTACAGTGTCCTTTGTGCAGGGCCAGTTAATCTTCTTATGACAGAAAGAGTGGACGGAGGAAAAAAAGGATATGAATACTGAGTTCACCATACAGAGTGGTATTATACACTGCCAGAGCATTTCAAAGGACTGAACTCTTGTTTTTCAGCAGGGGCCACTGTCAGTAACAAGTCAAATTAAATACTGATCAGACTGTCCTTTTAGGTCTTTGTTTAATAAGATTGATTTGCCAGCATTACAGAATTGTGCTGCCTAAATAACGGATTAACCCCTTGGTAGCCCTCCTTAATGGAAAGTAATCATGCTAGGGTGGCGAGGCACAAGCGAACATAAAGCCTCCCCAAAATTAATTGTTTTTCAATAACAGCACATACTCACGGAGCCCGCAAATACAGGTAAAAAAATATGAATTGCAGAAATCCCAGAATATCATAATGCACAACTACACTACCTTGTAAAAGTGACTGGTAAGTTTAATTAAGAAATGTGAAATGGTTTCTAGCCTGGAACTGAACTGATTACAGACAGACGTGCAGAAATACTGATGACTACATTTCCCCACATTATATGCCGGAAAAATAATAAAGAAGTACAGTGCCTTGCTAAGTATTCACCCTCTTGGCATTTTTAGGTAGAGCCACCTTCGCTTTGGATAAGTCTCTATGAGCTTACCACGTCTTGCCACTTGGATTGTTGCTATTCCTCAAGGCAAAACTGCACCTAACAAGGAGGTAGGCCATTCCAACCCATTAAATTTTTCCCCTTAAACCACTCATTATGTTGCTTTAACAGTATGCTTCGGGTCATTGTCCTGCTGGAAGGTGAACCTTCTTCCCAGTCTCAAATCACAGACAGACTGAAACAGGTTTTGCTCAAGAATATCTCTGTATTTAGCACCACCCATCTTTCTCGGATTATTTTCCCTGCTGCTGAAAAACATCCACACAGCAGGATGCTGCCACCACCATGTTTCACGGCGGGAATGGTGTTCTTGGGGTGATGGGATGTGTTGGGTTTGCGCCAGACATCGCGTTTTCCTTGGTGGCCGAAACTTTATTTTAGTCTCATCTGACCAGAGTACGTTCCTCCATACATTTGGGGAGTCGCCCACATGCCTTTTGGCAAACGTAAAACGTGCCTTCTTACTTTTAACAAAAAGTAATGACTTTTTTCTGGCCACTCTTCCATAAAGCCTAGCTCTATGGAGTGTAGGGCTTATTGTGGTCCCATGCACAGATACACCTGTCTCTGCTGTGTAACTCAGCAGCTTCCACAGGGTTACCTTTGGTCTCTGTGCTGCCTCTTGAATTAATTTCCTCCTTGCCCAGTCTGAGAGTTTTGGTGGGAAGCCCTCTCTTGGCATGTCTATTGTGGTACCATGTTCCTTCCTTTTGAAGATGATGGATTTGATGGTGCCGGGGGGATCATGAAAGATTTGGATTTTTTTTATAACCCAACCCTGACAATCCAACACTTTTCAACAACCTTGTCCCTGACTTGTTTGAAGAGCCCCTTGGTCTTCATGGTGTGATGCCTCTTGCTTAGTGGTGTTGCAGCCTCTGGAACCTTTCAGAAAAGGTGTGTTTATACTGACAGTGACACTTAGACTGCACACTGATGGACTGCATTTCACTAATTATGTGACTACTGAAGGTAATTGGTTGCAGCAGAACTTTTGAGGGGCTTCATAGCAAAGGGGGTGAATACATATGCACACGCCAATTTTCAGATTTATTTTTATAATTAATTTTTTATTATTAATTTTTTTAATTATTAATTAAATAATTTTTTCTCATTTCACTTTACCAATTAAGACTATTTTGTGCAGATCCATCAAATAAAATTCTGATTAAAAAAAACATTTAAACTACAGTTTGTAATGTAACAAAATAGGTAAAAAAGCCAGGGGGGTTAATTGGTTGCAATGGAAACAAAAATCGAAACTCCAGAAATCCCAAAATAACAAAAGGCACAACACCACTGCCTAATTAAAATAAAAGAGACCTAATTATACTTAAAGAGGACCGGCATTGGTCATCCTTACAGCATAACCTGTGCATATGTAATACATTTAAGTGCTACAGGCACATATTTTAACTTAAATGACCATAAAAAGCACAAAACTGGTAATTTTATTCAGTGGATTACTGGCGGGACTAGCAGCTGTTTTTCAGCTGTTTAACTCGGCTTTCCTGTAGTCAGTTGGTTTAACACACAAAAAAAATATTTTCTGTGATCTCTGCGCCTGTTGTTTCTGCATCTCAACACTGGCCGAAATGTGTTATCTTACACGGATCAGTGACGTGGCCCAGACAATAAAACAAGTTCGCATAACTACCAGGCTGGAACAACAAATGAGGAAGGCAACATGTTTCTAAGCATGCCTAGAGTTGTAACACTCGCACACACTTAAAAAATGGGCAAGGACTGATGTTGCCGGAAATTAATAAAGAAATCTGAAGTGATTTTCAAGTTCTGGCCTGGAAAAAAACACAACCCATATTCTTATGTGGTATATAGGTTGCCATGGAAACTTGAAGATAATATGAATGGCACAAATCCTGAAATATTAAAAGGCACAACTACACTGCCTAGAATAAGGGACTGCCAAGTTTGTTAAAGAATTCTCAAACCGTTTCTGAGTTCTGGCCCGGAGTTGATTACACCCAGACGGACAGATAGACTGATGGCTATATCTATTACATGCCAGAGGGATAAAAACCTTTCGGATTCTTGTCCGTATGAGAAACTAGTGCACATGGGAAACTTTCTCATGTGAATAAAAAACCAAAAGTTTTTTCATCCTCTCTTATGTCCCTTTATAGGCTCCATCCTCAAATCCTGAAATGTGTTATTCCTTTAATACCATAACTTTTTATTTCCAACAGAACAAGGCATTGCAATTTTACAATCTCTAAGTATAATGTAAAATTGATTTAATTTATAAGTTGGTTCCTGTTATGGAGGTGTCACCTGTTATTCCCTTAATAACAGATGGAGTGTACAGACAGTCAAAACTCCTTCCATAAACACTACACAAACATCACCACTGTTAATACATAATGTGTTGAATTATACAGCATTACTGTGAGTGTTGTGCTGTTAGATAAAATTAATCAGCACCCTCCAAACAACCAAACAAAGAATTGAACAGCAGTGTGGCTTTAAGTTTGAAAAACCTAACCTGGGTCGACTAGAACATAAAGATCCACCTGCATCTATCACTTTAACCGGCTACTCAACTCAGCTGTGTAAACTCTGTGATCATCATGAATCATGGGGCCACTTACTTATTTTATCGGCAGGACAGAGCTAATATCACATTCGTTTTTCAGAATACACATGCCTGGAAAGGTATTTTCAGTTTAGCAGTTTGTTTTTCCTTCAGCCAATACTGTGTTGAGCAACTCTGCTCACTAGGCCACGTGACTAATTTTGACATAAACAAAGACATGAGGAAAAGTCGACACATAAAAAGAGGTGGAGAGATATGATGATGATGAACTCACCTCCATTACAAGAAAAACAAAATTAGGTGTTTCCTGGAAGAAAAGAGAGAGAGGACAGTATTTTATGACTCTATTCACAAAGCAGATCATTCACCTTTGCCCAGACACATTTTGTAGTGCATAGAAATAAAAGGCAGGGACAGGACATAAATTAAAACCAGGGATAGTGTTACCATAAACACACTGTCTCTGACCCCAGTGAGTTGATGATTGCAGATTTGAAGTTTTGCCAAGGGTTAAAATCCATAAAATGCTACAGTAGTTATCACTAGAATGTCAATGTCTTATCGTAGTGAGCCTATTTAAAAATTTTCCACCATGAAACTTGACATTTATTAAAGCTTCAGTGGTGGATTGCAGGACTTCACACCCAGCTGAGGTTGATTCTGGAATATGTGTAAAGGAAGAAAAGCAAAAACAGTGATATGATTATCATATGATCACTCACTCTCACTCACTCATTTATCATACCACCCAAGGCGAGGTACATCCTGAACAGCTCACCAGACCAACAACCATATACCATCGATATCAATTTAAAACAGCCAATTAGCCTAATGGGCATGTATTTGGGCTGTGGGAGGAAACTGGAGTACCCGGAGGAAACCCAGAGGAAATATTAACTATATAAGTGCAAAGACTACTCTCTTGTTCTTGCTGCGAGAATATTGCTGCAAGATCCAAGATTCTACTCACCACAAGCTGTCTCCAATCTCTGCCTCTCATCTCCTACTCTCAGAAACAACAAGGCTTACGACTGTCTCTCCTACTGCTAAGTTTTGCCTGATTTATTGTAAATTGTTACATTTATTGGTTCAGCTGTAATATATTGCTAGACCAACTACCTTTGCCTGACCTGATTTGTTCCCAACACTCCTGAAACTCACATCAGTCGGTCACAGCACACACCCCCGACCTTCTTGCTGGAGCACACATGCTAATCACTACGCCACCATGCCGCCCCATCATATGATCACCAATATCTATCGTTCCAACACTGATTAATCATTTTAATTTAGAAACTGTACTATATGCATGAATGCTCTAACCTGGTGATCTGTTTTACAGGAAAATGTGACTGCTTGTGTGTGGTAGGAATTCACAGTCAAGAGTGCAGGACCAGCTATCAATGCTCCAGTTGCCCTCTTGGCTTTAAGTCCTACCCAGAAATCTCATTAACTCTTGTGCACAAGTTGATTTCCTCACACGCTTAAAATACCAAATTTGAACTTGAGGCTATTCAATTAGCTCAGGCAAAGAGGGCAACATTACCTCCACAACTATTCATCTCAGCAGCAGAGGGGTAAAATGCTACTATTCTCCACTAATGACTTGTAAGGCAAGCCTGGCACTAAACCAGCTATTCGCTATATGTAAGACGAAATGGTTTGGTCCATCCTCCACCAACTCTTCCTCCCACTGTTGATGAGGCTGAGTGTCCTTCCTGCCCTTGTAGATCCAGTAATAGGACGAGAGGTGTGATTAACTGGGATACATGCTAGAACCAGTAAGTGACTGAACATTATAATGAATACAAGGAGTTGTTAGTATTGAGGAGGGGCAATGGGGCAAAAAAAGGGAAGAGTTGGTCTAATCAGTTCATGTCTAGACAGAGGCAGGCGGTCTCTTATGAGAAAAATGGGGAACTTTTTATTATGGACTCCTCAGCATTGTAGCCAAGTGCTTCCAGACAGTAGACACGCATAAGGTTTGGTGTGATATTCCTCTAGGACCTGGTGATCTAGTGTGGGTAGGGAAAAAATATGAAAAAACATACTAGACTAGTACATAAAAGTCCAAACCACATGCACACACACACATACACACACACACACACACACACACATATACACATACACACACACACACACACAAACAGCACTGCCACGATCTTCCAAGGCATTTCTTCTATTACTGTTGGCAAGAGTCTTCTCTTGGTCTCCTGCCTAATATATGATGTGTGACTGGGACTCATAGTGGTAGTAGCTATTAATATATAAACACAGACACGACTGCAGGCACCTCCATCTGATATACAGAATACGTCAGACACTACATTTTAAAGAAATGTACACAACAAACACATGGTATCCATTTCTTCCTTGAGCCCTACAATCTCTTAGCTACTAACAACTTACTCCTTACAGATAACTCTCACCACACTGAAGCATTCAGCATATTACGCTCCGAAGGTGAGGATTGTGTTGCCGAATACTCCCTGAGACGTTCCTTCTCAGCTACTATTCAATCCGGCAACACCTATCATGCCTGAGGCAAATAATTGTTTTAGTTCATACTATATGGGATGGCAAACACAGGAAATCAAGCAAGCTGCCTCTGAAAGCTGGTATTATATATATATATATATAATGTTTAATATTGAGATAGTGGATAATTGGTTTGCGCTATCTCCGTGTAGTATGTACTAATAATCATTAAAAGCTTTCAGATTATGTACAGATTACACGCAGGTCCTTTTGCCTGTGAAAGACTTGCTCCTGTATTAATGTATTTAAAATGTCAGATACACCTGCGATTGGACCGGAAACTCTATATTTGAATATTTAAGCTAAATAACTATGACTTCTTTTTTAGGGATTTATTCAGGACACCTTAGAGGGAAAAACCTACATTTTGAATGAATTTACAAGAGAAATTGTTGGACAGCAAAAAAGCAAGAAGATACCGTTCAACCGTGTTTGAACCTCAAACTTAAAATTTCAAGCGTAAACACACAAATAGCCAAGCATATCCCAAGCCCTATGATTTTATATCCCCTTGCCACTTGGAGCCAATAAACACACAGTAATCCTACACCGTGATTCTCAGCAAGCAGTTTCAGGGAAGAAAGTATATAACAAACCAAAACAAGGAATTCTTATTTGGTTGAATACTCAGACATAGTAAAACATGGAATCTGATTGTGTTAAACTATGTGACTTTGTAAGATTCCTGAAAAGCCCGAGCCCCTCCTCCTCCTTGTTTTTTTTTCCACAGCATGTTTGTTCATACAAACCCCTCCCACTGCTTTCCAAGAACTGGAGGGAAAATAATGCAGCGAACCCTTAGAGCAGGGACACTGTGTTCCCCAAGAGGAGGTTCAGGTTCTGTTTTGATAGGTTCGAAAACAAGACTGTGATTCATTCATGTTTATAAGAAACAAACTGTGAACCTCTTATTTGCTTTTTATACTTATTCCTTAACCCTTCCTTCGTTATCAGGCCCATGTGTCTTTAGTTAATTTTCTATCACTGGTTTAATCACACTGTGTTTGTATGAGGTGAACATTCCTTTTACATGTCTCAGATACAAAAATATACAGGAACGTTTTAACAGCTCTGTTAGAGGAATATGTAGGCCTAATATAGGCAGCCAGATTTCCGTTCCTATTATTACAGAGCATCAAGCCCCCTCCACACTGCACACAGCTTTGATAGGAGCTATACAGCACTTACTACAGGGCTATAATTAAGTCCGCTGTGCAGACAGCTCCATTCAGAAAAAAATACAGCACAGAACGCTACCATTAGCTGGGTTAAATCATAACTCTTATGATCCTGCATGACAGATATAAAAATATTATTATTATTTTATCTTTATACAGCATATTCACTTAGACTTCTTGTTGACAACCAAAATTTGTTCATGTACACTACCTTATAACAAAAAAGCTGTTTTCAGTAGATTTGGTGTTCAAATATAAACTAAAGTGGCTTACATTAGTCTAATTTAAAGGGAAAATAATGCACAATAAGGCAGAGACTATAAAAGCACCAGCTTTAATAAACCATCCCTGGAAGGAGAAAAAAGTTAATCCCAATGTCTTAAAGACAGGGGTCATAAATTGTGGCTCAGATGAGCTCTAAACAAAGCCATAAGATAGATAGAACACGATAGAACTCTTTCAAAGCACAGCGGGACTCCTGGTGCTTTCCTGCACTGCAGAATTGCATATTAATATAATTCATGAATCAAAAATTAAACCTTAGTAACGAATATGAATACAAGTTTAAATAAATATAGGCTCATAATTATTCGGAAGAAAAAGTATGCCTTACATTGTTAGTTAGTATTTTTCATTAAATATACTTAATTAACGCTAAATGCATATTATTAACACATACTAACCAACACTGGTCTTTAGTAGTGTCTATCAGTAGACTAAGTGTGTGTATTTATAGCTCTCAGGCCAAATATCACAGCACGTGGTATCCTGACAAACGGCTAATGAACTGCTGCATGCCGCTTCAGGCCCCCACTTCTCCATTTCCAACATGGAGGAAAAGCATTAAAACCAGTCAGCTGGCAGAGCAATAACAAGTCACAGACACATTATATCTCCCAAAGATAGAAAATCTGCCCAACAGCATCTTTTTGGAGGTCTGTAAATTTATAGCCAACTTCCCTATAATACAGACAACAATAAAAAGCAGCACAATGACTCCATTTCCAGCAGAATGCGGAGTGGGAGATGTGATGGAGGCGTACAAGATAGTGACGAAGCTTAAGTTAAAGAATGAAAAGCCTAGCTTAAAGGCAATCGTCAGCACTTGCTGTTTCCGGAGTGGGAGTGTTACGTAAGGACGTTACAGTGTGTAGGATGGGTAAGGAACCACGCTCCTCTCCTGAGCGTGTGGAAATCTGGGTCTGTTTTCTAGTCAAAGCCAAACCACATCATGCTACTGAATCCAGATGAGCCCAATTAAACCAACAGTGCTGGCTTTTATACCCCAGGCTGCTTCTCAACATGACCCAGTATTCATTTATCCGTATACACCAGGGCACACATGAGCCCTTCAGCTGAGGATTAGAGCTAGTGGAGCGATACATCACACCAAAAAAGACTAAATATTTCTAGAATAATAAGTGAGGAACAGCTAAACTTATAACTTAACATTAAACTTAAAAATGTAATGGAATTGTTTCATCATGGGAACTTGCTAATAAAATAATAAAATGGGGCATCATGTATACATTTTTTTTTAAAGGAGAAAAATGTTCTTACTAAAATTCTCCTTTCAGAACAGTCAAACTAAACAACTTGAAACAACATTAATATCAGTAAATGTTACAAACATACAGGGAACCTTAAGACAGGAAAAGTCATGGTGTATCATATAAGAATTTTTTGGGAATTTTGAAAATTGTGTCAATATGTTTTGCGACTCCACATGCAAGTGAATATTTTTCCATTCATAACTTTTATAAGCATCTCAGCAGACTCTGGGCAAGGGCGGGGTACACAGTGGACAGCTCACTAGGCCATCACAAAGCAAACACACATATAATTTACATCGAGGGAATTTGGAACAGCCGATTAACCAATTGTGCATGTTTTTGGACTGTGGGAGGAAACCAGAGTACCTGGAGGAAATCCATGCAAGCACAGGGTGGAAAGAAGCGTCCACACAGAAACGCCTGAACCCAGGAATCAAACACAGGCCTTCTTGCATGCAAGTTGGACATGCTAACCACTACGCCATTGTGCCGCAAGAGCCAATAATTTACAACTTATATACAAATATTGTGCGAAAGTTTGAGATTTGTGAGTAATTTGTGATTTGTTTGGGGATGTTGGGCCAAAAAAAATGCGTGAACCTCCCGTCGTAAATCAGTCTTGTTTTGTTCGCTTTTTGTTCTCTAACCATTTGCTTTTCATTCCCATGTTATTAGCACAAACAAAATGTGAATAAAACACAAATGATGACAAAATACACAGAATATAGCGGGTACCAGCAAGTCCCAAACTATTCCCAATCTTTCCGTGCGGATGTCTCTAACTTGTCGCTTTTCCTTGCAAATAAAAAATTAATTATATGCAAGCAAAATGACAACTTTGCGACCTTCTCACGACAGTGGGAAGTTGCGTGGGCAGTTTGAGAAGAGTCTAAGACTACTCAATTTTAGAGCCTTGTTTTGTAACATTCACAAAAACCTAAGCTCTTGTACAGTTACTGTACACATGAATATAACTAGGTTCCTTTTAGTTGTTGAAACTGTCCTTATCGCCAATATACTACATGAGATAAGATTTAACACTTAGACAAGAAACAACATTAAGACGAGAAAAGGACTGAGACAAGTTTTAAGTCTGCTCGGACAGCAAGCATTGATTACTTGTGTGCGGAACTGGGCATTGTGCATAAATTCAAGTGTGTTATTCTTCTCATACCACAGCTATACACCATACTATGATAACTTTCATATATTAACAGATAGGACAACATGGAGGTGTAATGTTTAGCTATCCCCTCACAGCAAGAAGGTCGAGGGCATTTTTGTGTGGAGTTTGTATGTTCTCCCATTGCTTGCGTGGGTTTCCTTCCATAGTACAAAGACATGCACATTATGCTCACTGGCTTGTTCAAATTGCATCTAGGTGTGAGAGTGATTAGTTGCGTATGTTTGGCCTGCAATGGATTGGAGAGCTGTTAGGGGTGTACCCCCCTTCGCCCACAGTTAACTGATATGGGCTTCAGTCTCCATGCGACCCTAACGAGATTATGCAATTCAGAAAATAAATAAATTAATGCATTAATAAACAACAGATTGTGTTCTTCAGCTATTTATAGCCACATGGAATGTTGTGAAACGTCTGCATGACAAGTTATTTCCTTTAATAACTTATGTTACAGCATCTATAAACATCACTGAGCAGCCTGTCTGCAAATTAAACACATTCTTCTGTAGAAAAACTACTGTCCATGACACAGAACTGATTTCAAAAATATTCTGCAAACCATCTCCATATGAATTATTTTAGATAAGCTTTGTTCAATAATCACATTTTTATCCATCTATTATTACACTTAGATCATATGCAGCATCTGCCATACAACTCTCTGCAAAGGAGGCGTTACTATGGAAACGGTAATATATTCACATTAGGTAGTTGCTGTAAAACTAACACACCCAACTACTGCTATAAAAATCCACATCTCCAGGTTCTAGGATTTCCTGGGACTTTCTTATACGCAGAGAGGACACACAGCTTTTAGGACACAAGTCAGGCACTGTGAAACTTGGCAGTCAGCTTTATACAGAAACAGAGAAATGTAAATAAACCACAAAAGAAATTTAAATGTGCTGTGTGTTCCTACCTGGACATCATAGAGTGCCACAATGTTCTCATGCTGCAGTTCCTAAAGAGAGGAAATCAGATATTACTGTATATGTAATAAACCCCAAGAGCTTCACAAAATGCTGATCAGGACAACAACAGCCTCAAACAGTACCTCACCTTCAAAATTTTGATCTCCTTTCCAAGCAGAATCTGAGACTTAGAAAGGTTCTTTTTGTTGATGCTCTTGATGGCCACCTCCCATTCAGTCTTCTAATCATGGATTGATATGAAAAAGACAGATGGACACTGATTACATTACTGTGTATAACAGGAAATGGATCGCATTTAAACTACACTGATAAGTACTTTAATGAGGCCTCTTATAAATCAACACTAATTTTATTTTGATGGAAAACTATCATTTTCATTCGTTCATATTCACTCATTTACTCATTGATTCATTTTCTAGACACTTAATCCAAACTAGGGGCGCGGGTAGTCTCATCCAACTCTGAAAGAGGGCATGGTATACCCTAAATAGCTCACCAGATCATTTCAGGGCCAACACATGTACAACCATTCACACTCACACTAACACCTAGGGGTGATTTGCCAATTAGACTACTGGGCATGTTTTCGGACTGTGGAATGAAACCGGAGTACCTGGAGAAAACCCACTTAAGCATGGGGAGAACATGAAAACTCTACACATAAACGCCCTGAGCCTGCTTACAACACAGCAGGTAGCTGATAAATTAATACATTCATTTGTTAATTTAATTGCCAAACCACTTAATCCTACTAGGATCTCGGGAAGGCTGGATCCTGTCTCAGCCAACTCTGGGCAATGGTGGTGTACATCCTGAACATAGGCATTCACACTCACACTCACACCTGGGGAAATTCAGAACAGCCAGTTAGCCTGAAGTACATGTCTTTTGACTGTATGAGAAGGCCAAAGTGTACCTGGTGGAAACTCCCAAAAGCACAGGGAGAACATGCAAACTTCACACAGAAAATGCTCTCGCCACTGCTCGTCCCTTTATTAATCAGTGACTTTATCATATGAAATGATTTATTAATGTAATTATTTACAGGTATATTTAGTGTTCTGGAACACCTGCAAAAAATATTTCCTTGCCTCTTTAAACAGCCATTAACTCTTATTTAGTTTAATGGGACAAATGAAAACAGAGCATAAACATTTGCTGAGCG
Organism: Porochilus rendahli; assembly: GCA_039654305.1. NCBI lineage: Eukaryota > Metazoa > Chordata > Actinopteri > Siluriformes > Plotosidae > Porochilus > Porochilus rendahli. The sequence continues at coordinate 18,304,713 of JBCNYG010000013.1, read as the reverse complement.
ACTGGAAAGCACAAAGTCCTGAACTCTCTCCTGTGGAGGAAAATTACTGCTGTTTTTTTTGTTAAACAACAATAACTGTGTTTATTATTTAGCCTGTTTTTTGGTGCATCTACAACACAAGATAATTATTTTAGAATATACTACACAAGTACTACAGTAAAATATTATTTTTTTGGTTTTTTTATATTTGGTAAATCATGAAGGATGCAGGTGAGCGCTGAGAGCATAAACGGGCAGTTGCAGCGTTGTGTTACAGCATCTCTAACACTTTTAAAGAGCTTTATATATTACATGGAAACAAAGAAAAGCAAACTAAAATTAGACTTTTTTTTTCAATTTATAGCTCTACAATTCAGACACCACCTGCTCCAAGAGCCTGTGACAAACAATAAGTGTCTATCATTTTGATTCAAGCACTATGCACAAAAAGTTTTTTAAACCAGAGATAATAGACCTTTCAGATCATGCCATTCAGAAGTAGTATATATATGCTAATATGAATGATCTGTTATTATAGCGTTTACACATAAAAAAATAAATGCAGTAATATACCATCAACACCTTATGGCCTGACAATTTTGGAAATTCAACAACACTGTGGTTTAAAATGATTTAAGTGATTCCACTTGAAGAAAAATTAAACCCAGGAAGGAGAAGTGCATGACTAAAGCCCAGCATCAGCTGAGTGGAAATCTATAAGTAGAGCGCATTAATAGGAGATGTTCCTGCGTGCCCTGGGTCACTGCCAACACGCAAGAATGACCTCAGTCAGATCATTTCAATAAAAGGCTGCTCAGCAAAGCATGGAAGCAAAACAGGTCATATCTATACAGACAGCCTCCTCAGCAGAAAAAGCTTTTATGGGGGCTCAAATCATTTGCATTTCAGATAATCTAGCATTTATTTTCACATGTGCTTTAGCTTAAAGACCATAACATCTAATACAACACCATCCACACATCTTTAATTAACAATAATGTTAATTAGACCATTGTAGTGACAACAAGCTTTCTAAGTAATTACATAATCTTTCAGCCATTTTCTTTCTCTTTATATAAAAAACTGACTCCTGCTGATACTCAAGATAACTACCAGGAAAATTAAGAGAAATAAATTTCAGTCAAGCTTCCCAAAGGTGGAAGCTTGACCTTCTTGATGTGAAGCGGACATTCTAACCACTAAACCACCATGCCACCCTATCTACAATAATTCCTTTTTATTTACCTTTGAAATATGAGAGGTTTTTTGAGTCACTCTGTACAACCAACCATGACACAAATAAGCAGCACGTTTAAGTGTCTGTCCCTATTAGGTTGAATCATGCCCTAACTCTTTAGAGTCTAGATACAAGTCAAGACGCAGATCTAAGCAAATCGCTTGGATCAGCGGATTCAGTTCTCTGATTTACATGATTTAACTATTATTGCTAGTTCCTCTACCAGAAAAATCAGCTGTGGTGGCTGTGGAAATGTGGTGTAAATCCACTGGAATCAAATACATTTAATAACAGAATCATGACCGCAATTATCTCACTCCAAAAGTCAAACTTTCATCACACCCTTCTTAATCCTTACATTATAAGTCATGTCTATTCAATTTATTGTGTCTGATGAAACACACGTGGCAGGTTTCATAACACAGGATACATGACTTGGACAAGCATGGCTGGGTGAATATGCACAACTCAGTGAATTTGTATGACCTGAATATGCATGACGTAAATATGCACGACTCAGTGAATATGCATGATATGAATATGCATGGATGGGTGAATATGGGTGAATATGCACGACTGTGTGTAATATGCATGTCTGGGGGAATATGCATGACTGGGTGAAAATGCATGGCTGGGTGAATATGGGTGAATACGCATGACTGTGAATATGCATGACTGGGTGTACAGGCATGACTGTGTGTAATATGCATAACTGGGTAAATATGCATGACTGTGTGGATATGCATAACTGGGTAAATATGCATGAGTCTATATATGCATGACTCTATATATGCATGACTCTATATATGCATGACTGTGTATATGCATGACTGATTGACTGTGAATATTATGCATGACTGGGTAAATATGAATGACTGAGTGATTGTAAATATGCATGACTT